>CM077189.1:1243360-1400860 GCA_039654105.1 Coreius guichenoti | reverse complement strand
GTTTCCTGTAGTTCTTGACCAGGTTTGCACACACTGCAGCAGGGATTTTGGCCCACTCCTCCATACAGACCTTCTCCAGATCCTTCAGGTTTCGGGGCTGTCGCTGGGCAATACGGACTTTCAGCTCCCTCCAAAGATTTTCTATTGGGTTCAGGTCTGGAGACTGGCTAGGCCACTCCAGGACCTTGAGATGCTTCTTACGGAGCCACTCCTTAGTTGACCTGGCTGTGTGTTTCAGGTCGTTGTCATGCTGGAAGACCCAGTCACGACCCATCTTCAATGCTCTTACTGAGGGAAGGAGGTTGTTGGCCAAGATCTCGCGATACATGGCCCCATCCATCCTCCCCTCAATACGGTGCAGTCGTCCTGTCCCCTTTGCAGAAAAGCATCCCCAAAGAATGATGTTTCCACCTCCATGCTTCACGGTTGGGATGGTGTTCTTGGGGTTGTACTCATCCTTCTTCTTCCTCCAAACACGGCGAGTGGAGTTTAGATCAAAAAGCTCTATTTTTGTCTCATCAGACCACATGACCTTCTCCCATTCCTCCTCTGGATCATCCAGATGGTCATTGGCAAACTTCAGACGGGCCTGGACATGCGCTGGCTTGAGCAGGGGGACCTTGCGTGCACTGCAGGATTTTAATCCATGACGGCGTAGTGTGTTACTAATGGTTTTCTTTAAGACTGCGGTCCTAGCTCTCTTCAGGTCAGTGACCAGGTCCTGCCGTGTAGTTCTGGGCTAATCCCTCACCTTCCTCATGATCATTGATGCCCCACGAGGTGAGATCTTGCATGGTGCCCCAGACCGAGGGAGATTGACCGTCATCTTGAACTTCTTCCATTTTCTAATAATTGCGCCAACAGTTGTTGCCTTCTCACCAAGCTGCTTGCTTATTGTCCTGTAACCCATCCCAGCCTTGTGCAGGTCTACAATTTTATCCCTGATGTCCTTACACAGCTCTCTGGTCTTGGCCATTGTGGAGAGGTTGGAGTCTGTTTGATTGAGTGTGTGGACAGGTGTCTTTTATACAGGTAACGAAATCAAACAGGTGCAGTAAATACAGGTAATGAGTGGAGAACAGGAGGGCTTCTTAAAGAAAAACTAACAGGTCTGTGAGAGCCGGAATTCTTACTGGTTGGTAGGTGATCAAATACTTATGTCATGCAATAAAATGCAATAAAATGCAAATGCATACAATGTGATTTTCTGGATTTTTGTTTTAGATTCCGTCTCTCACAGTTGAAGTGTACCTATGATAAAAAATTACAGACTTCTACATGCTTTGTAAGTGGGCAAACCTGCAAAATCGGCAGTGTATCAAATACTTGTTCTCCCCACTGTAAGTGACTACAAAACATTTAGGCTACATGTCATCTGCACATTTCCTATTGCAAACCTGGAAGAAGTAACATAATACTTTGACAATTCACAAATGACAAACAGACAAACATGAATCCTGTATCAGATCTAGGCAGGTGGAGCTGGGGAGGTGGAGGGGTTCAGAGGAACTCTGATAGGCTTACAGCGAACACTGAACCAGACTGTTTGAATGTTGAGCAAGAAATCTCATTGGCTGCAGGATCAGCAGAGCCAATCAGCTTGTGCCATGCGGTAATGATGTGATTGCTTGCACGGGGCATGTAAAGAACCGATCAGCCCTAGATATATAGACTAGATATATAATTTCCCTACAATTCACAGCAAACATCTACAGTATATTTAACAAGACAAATATACACCAACAGTAAAACATTTACTGTTAATATTCTATATAGTAAAAAAATAGGGTAACACTTTACAATAAGTCTCATTTATTAACATTAGTTAATGCATTAGAACTAACAATGAATAATATACTTTTTAAAGCATGTATTCATTTTTGTTAACGTTAGTAAACAATCAAATTGTTCACTGTTTGTTCATGTTAGTTCAGTGCATTATAATGTTAACAGATACAACTTTAAAACACGGTATAGCAAATATTGAGATTACCATTACGAAGATGAATAAATACTGTAGTATTGAATATAGTTATAGGTAACAAATGTTAGCAAATGAGATCTTACTGTAAAGTGTTATTTCTCACATCAATATTATATTAGCTAAAGAAATATAAAATTATAAAAAATTGCTTAAAGTTAGTTTTAGCTGTAAGATGTGAGTGGATTCAAATGAATGCATTCTGGAAATCAAATGTAACATGATTTAATATAGTGAAAACAAACGGTGTGCAGCCGTGAAATCGTGGTGATGTAACTTCAGGTAACGTGGCACAAAGTTTCAGCGCGAGCTCTTGGCTGGGAATCTGATGACAGAGAGTTTGCATCCTTTTCCCAGCTGATATTGTGTATTTGCAGAGGAAAGTAAAACCTCAGCTTGATATGAGATCTGTTAGGAAGCTCTCTGGACGATAAAACTGCACTGCTGGTCAGTCCAGAGTCCTGTGTGTCTGTTCCATCGCTGCTTTCCTCTAGTTCAATCCACACACAGATGTTTTTATCAAAGTAATAATGCAAAAAATTACAGATAAAGTCAGGTCACATGACATAACTACACAAATAAACTGAGCATTTCCAAGAGGGTCCTCGCACCACTCTAAATAGAATTAATTATTATTATTTATTTGCTATAATTAGAACTTTTTTTTGCATTGAATCATTATACTCTCCCGAATTATCATTACCATAATGTGACGTTTACTGTATGTTATTGTGTTTTTAATTGCCATGATTTTCAACAGTGATTCTCAATACATTCTATTTTAAACAAAAACTTATTTTGCCATTTGCTGTTACATTTTACAGTATTAAACATTTAATGATTTAAATCAGTATAAATTAAAGTCACTAAAAATACTACCATGATGTATATAATATAATATAATAACATAATATAATATATAATATAATATTCAATACAATACAAATTTAAAAAAGCTGAATTTTCTTAATTTTCTACTCAAGCACAACATCTTACTTTCTTTTAATTTGGGGGTGAAATATACCAATATTTCTGTCAAATATGATTTAAGTGTACAGTATGAAACTGTACCAGTGTTATTTTAGTATCATTGAGATACTATAGTTTTTAATAATATTTGAATCAGTTTTTAGTTTATTTTTGTTGTGTTTTTGTAATTTTTAATTAATTTTTTTAATATCTATATAGTTTTTATTTTTTTTTAGTTATTTTAATACATCAAACTAAACTAAATTAAACTGAGAAATTTTGACTTTTTATATTCTATTTTATTTCAAGTAACAAATGTTTTTTTTTTTTTTTTTTTTTTTTATGGTTTTAGTCTATATTTTAGTTAAAGGATTAGTTCACTTCAAAATGAACATTTCCTGATAATTTACTCTCCCCCATCTCATCCAAGATGTTCATGTCTTTCTTTCTTCAGTGGAAAAGAAATTACGTTTTTTGAGGAAAACATTCCAGGATTTTTCTCCACATAATGGACTTCAATGGCAACCAACGGTTGAAAGTCCAAATCAATGCAGTTTCAGAGGAAGGGCTTCAGAGGCTCTGCACGATCCCAGACGAGGAATAGGGTCTTATCTAGACAAACCATCGGACATTTTCAAAAAAATAAACTTTTATATACTTTTTAACCTCAAATGCTCGACTTCGGTGTTGTTCTTTTTCACGGCGTATGACATCATCACGTCGGAAAGGTCACGTGACGTACGTGGAAGAACCGACCCAGTGTTAAAACGAACGTGCAAAGACTAAATCAAACGGCCTTTACAAAAATAAAGGTAAAACAACGATGTTGGACAATTTTAAAGTTGGAGGAGAACATGAGTTTTTCGGCACTGAAGTCGAGCATTTGAGGTTAAAAAGTATATAAATGTTTATTTTTTGTAAATGTCAGATGGTTTGTCTAGATAAGACCCTATTCCTCTGGGATCGTGCAGAGCCTCTGAAGCCCTTCCTCTGAAACTGCATTGATTTGGACCTTCAACCGTTGGTTGCCATTGAAGTCCATTATGTGGAGAAAAATCCTGGAATGTTTTCCTCAAAAAACTTTCTTTCCGACTGAAGAAAGAAAGACATGAACATCTTGGATGAGATGGGGGAGAGTAAATTATCAGGAAATGTTCATTTTGAAGTGAACTACTCCTTTAACTAAAATAACCCTGTACCGGTAGTAATAAAATGTGCATAAGAAAAAAAATACACAATTAATACTATTGTACAGTGTCATACTGTTGTCCAGAGCTCACAGACTGGAATATAGTATTTTTATTTTTATTATGTGTTGCAAAATCTATACTATTTGGCATCAACTATAACAGAAAAAAGATGAAAACCTTCTAAAGCCAGCTCATCAGAAACCAAAATCACGCAGTGAGTAAAGGGTGTAAAATTAGACCCTGCGTGACATAATAACCCCTCGCCCATCGATTATCAGATCCTCTGAGCGGACGAGCACAGCCTGAACTTCCCCTGTTATTGTTCTAAACATCGAAGCCATGATCTGCTGCCATGGTGAAATGTCAGAGGCTCTTTAGGCCTCCCACATTTAAACTCCTTAAACCCACACACACACACACACACACACACCCACCCACACCCACCGCGACAAACAGAGAGAAAGGCAAAAACAAAGAAACTGTGCCAAAGGGAAGGACTGAGAGCACAGGCAGAAAACGTGAGTGTGTGTAATCGCAGTGAGGAGTCCTGCAGTTCATTTAACACTCGTGTTTACCAGCATGTCAGTCTGTTTACAGCTCGTGACTCCATGGCAAAGCCCTGAGAAACAAAGGCTGCTGATTGTTTGGCTGCTGTCCATGCAGATACATGTGTGTGTGTGTGTGTGTGTGTACGTCAAAAAGTCAGATTATAGTGGCACTGGCATTCATGAAACAGCGCAGCACACAATTATCCAAGGCTGCTGGGGTTTATAATATCTTTTGCAGGCACAAATCAACAATATGCTCACGTTTGTCAATGGGAAATAACTAGTTTTGAATGCATGATACACACCTACACACCTGCCAGCATGAATGTGTGACAGTATTTGAAAAGCAAATACAATGACATTGCATGAAAGAAGTGCAGCAACATCTGATGGTGCGAATGAAACACAAACATCAGATATTCAGTGTATAATATAATATAATATAATATAATACATATAATATAATATAATATAATATAATTAATATAATTTTTTCAATATAATACAAATTATATATTATATATTAACACAAAACCTGTTAAAATATTAAAAATGAGTTTTTATGCTCCCCTGTCATTAATATAATATAATAATAATATAATATAATATAATTTTTTTAATATATAATACAAATTATATATTATATTATATTATATTATATTATATTATATTTTAACACAAAACCTGTTAAAATATTAAAAATTTGTTTGTATTAAAAATTAGTTTATGCTCCCCTGTAATATAATATAATATAATATAATATATTTTTTTCAATATAATACAAATTATATATTATATTATATTATATATTAACACAAAACCTGTGTTAAAATATTAAAAATTTGTTTTTATGCTCCCCTGTCACACCTCCAATTTATTTTAAATAATATGATGAGGAAGTGACATCATTTGAGTCGTCAGCAGCGACAGTCATCAAAAGTTTTCATTCAACATTTTTTTGTGCTTAAAAAGATTTGTCAAATGTAACATATCCGTCACATAAAATACACACAAAACAGTGTTTATTTATTTTATTTATTGTTTTTGTACAAACAATAGAGCAGCAGCCATTTTGGTACACATGTTCCACTCTCTCACAATTTCATTTTTCTGTTGTTTTTGAAATTGTTTTCTTTTTCTTTTTCTTTTTCTAATAAACATGTATCAGATTGCAACGAGTATTTTAACCTCAATTTTATACAGTGGGGAGAACAAGTATTTGATACACTGCCGATTTTGCAGGTTTGCCCACTTACAAAGCATGTAGAAGTCTGTAATTTTTATCATAGGTACTCTTCAACTGTGAGAGACAGAATCTAAAACAAAAATCCAGAAAATCACATTGTATGATTTTTAAGTAATTAATTAGCATTTTATTGCATGACATAAGTATTTGATCACCTACCAACCAGTAAGAATTCCGGCTCTCACAGACCTGTTAGTTTTTCTTTAAGAAGCCCTCCTGTTCTCCACTCATTACCTGTATAAAAGACACATGTCCACACACTCAATCAAACAGACTCCAACCTCTCCACAATGGCCAAGACCAGAGAGCTGCGTAAGGACATCAGGGATAAAATTGTAGACCTGCACAAGGCTGGGATGGGCTACAGGACAATAGGCAAGCAGTTTGGTGAGAAGGCAACAACTGTTGGCGCAATTATTAGAAAATGGAAGAAGTTCAAGATGACGGTCAATCTCCCTCGGTCTGGGGCACCATGCAAGATCTCACCTCGTGGGGCATCAATGATCATGAGGAAGGTGAGGGATCAGCCCAGAACTACACGGCAGGACCTGGTCAATGACCTGAAGAGAGCTGGGACCACAGTCTCAAAGAAAACCATTAGTAACACACTACGCCGTCATGGATTAAAATCCTGCAGCGCATGCAAGGTCCCCCTGCTCAAGCCAGTGCATGTCCAGGCCCGTCTGAAGTTTGCCAATGACCATCTGGATGATCCAGAGGAGGAATGGGAGAAGGTCATGTGGTCTGAGGAGACAAAAATAGAGCTTTTTGGTCTAAACTCCACTCGCCGTGTTTGGAGGAAGAAGAAGGATGAGTACAACCCCAAGAACACCATCCCAACCGTGAAGCATGGAGGTGGAAACATCATTCTTTGGGGATGCTTTTCTGCAAAGGGGACAGGACGACTACACCGTATTGAGGGGAGGATGGATGGGGCCATGTATCGCGAGATCTTGGCCAACAACCTCCTTCTCTCAGTAAGAGCATTGAAGATGGGTCGTGGCTGGGTCTTCCAGCATGACAACGACCCGAAACACACAGCCAGGGCAACTAAGGAGTGGCTCCGTAAGAAGCATCTCAAGGTCCTGGAGTGGCCTAGCCAGTCTCCAGACCTGAACCCAATAGAAAATCTTTGGAGGGAGCTGAAAGTCCGTATTGCCCAGCGACAGCCCCAAAACCTGAAGGATCTGGAGAAGGTCTGTATGGAGGAGTGGGCCAAAATCCCTGCTGCAGTGTGTGCAAACCTGGTCAAGAACTACAGGAAACATATGATCTCTGTAATTGCAAACAAAGGTTTCTTTATCAAATATTAAGTTCTGCTTTTCTGATGTATCAAATACTTATGTCATGCAATAAAATGCAAATTAATTACTTAAAAATCATACAATGTGATTTTCTGGATTTTTGTTTTAGATTCCGTCTCTCACAGTTGAAGAGTACCTATGATACAAATTACAGACTTCTACATGCTTTGTAAGTGGACAAACCTGCAAAATTGGCAGCGTATCAAATATTGTTTTCCCCACTGTATAATGAATTCATATTTATTTTTAAAAAAAAATCATTTTTACCAGTAAAAGATTTCTTTCTATTAAACTCCTCTTAGTAAAACGTTAGAAAACGCAGGTCGGAGAAAAAAAAGAAAGAATTGCTCATGCAGGAGGAAGGAAGTTTCCCAGGAAAGTTAGGGAATGTTTCTCAAGGACGTCACTTAACAATAACATCAGTCCTTAACATTTTAAAGAGCAGGGATTCATTTGGGTTGCAATCATTTTCATTTAATGGAGAATGTATTAAATGGCAGGCAGACAAATACATCTGAATTTAACATGGAGTTAGATGGAATGTTAAATGAGTTCTGTGGTTTATGATGTTTGATGAGACAAGGCCACCATCCGTCTGCTCCGGCCGCTCAACCTTCACTTGCCTCAGCGCAACAAGGACACGACGCTTCCCCAATCACTCTTTCATCTGCCTTTTAATTCAGATTTGTATTTTAAATAATAGCCTTTCTGAGTCTCTTGAGTCTGGATGGAACACTCTTTCTGCTCCAGCGAGCTTTCTCAAGGTGGGTTCATTTGTGAGAGTGTGTATAGACACACACCTTAGAGTCAGGGCTTTAGATAAAGCAGATGAACATTTCCAGCATTACTGGCCTGGTTAAAAACAATCCTCAATCTGTAACTATCACGGTTAATGAGGGATGTTGTTGTCACAATAGGAATTATTTTCTGCTATTTAATTAAAAAGTATTTTTTCCCTTCTGAAATATGAAAGAAAGCCATCATTCACAACATATCTGCATTTAAAGGGGTCATGAACTGTGAAATCAAATTTTCCTGGAGCTTTTGACATATAAGAGGTCATCATACTATAAGAATATCCTGTAAGTTTCAGAACTGAAAACTTCCTTGTTAGTCGAATAAAAGCTTTTATTGACACCAGGCCCAGCAAACGACAGGTTTTTCAAAGTGGGGATCATGACGTCAAAGGGAGGCAAGCACCGCCTCTGCAGAAGAAGATCAACGCCCACTTCATCACTGCCTGTTTAGCCCCGCCCACTTCATCACTGCCTGTTTAGCCCCGCCCACCGATTCACGCATGACATGCAATACAATAGGTAGCCTAAAAGTAACATAGGCCTACGTGGTGTTAAACCAGATCGAGCTAGCAAGCAATAAACATGCCGTTGAGGATTACAAAATATTGTGCAGTGCCTGGACTCGACAGTAATGCAACATGTAAGTAACTGTGTTCATTCTAATGCCTGATCTGAAATGTAATGATTCATGTACAGTCAGATGATCTTTGTCTGTGTGTCAGTAAATCAAACCAGTGACTAAACGCTCAACTTCACATTGTTTCTCTTAGTAGGATGAAAATAATCTGTTATTTAACGGTGATTAAATTCTGTTAAGAAAGCGATCAAAGAAAGCTCCCTTTGCAATCGTTGGAGCAGTGCGCGCTGGAGCTGTCAATCAAACAGGAGAGTTTATCAGTGACTCCCGTTTTATTCAACGAATCTCTTAACTATATCACGTTTGCACTGTTAGTGAAGATGAAAGCATTCGTTAGTGTACAGAAATCGAGTTGCAATGACGAGATCACTGCTTTCATGCGCTCAACATATCTGAATGTTCATCTCTGCAACCTTTCATGCCATGATCTGAATATAATGCCATAGATCTGAATATAATGCTATAGATCTGAATATAATGCCATAGATCTGAATATAATGCCATAGATCTGAATATAATGCCATAGATCTAAATGTAATGCAACACGTTTCACGATTAGTTAACCATGAGAGCTGTAATAGTAAAAAACGAGCTAAAAGAGAGAGTAATACTTAGCTATTTCAAATGGAAAGACTTTAGCCAATCACAGCAGTGGGCGTTTACACTGAAGTCTCACAGCAGCCAATCACAGCAGTGGGCGTTTACACTGAAGTCTCACAGCAGCCAATCACAGCAGTGGACGTTTACACTTAAGTCTCACAGCAGCCAATCACAGCAGTGGACGATTACACTGAAGTCTCACAGCAGCCAATCACAGTAGTGGGCGTTTACACTGAAGTCTCACAGCAGCCAATCACAGCAGTGGACGTTTACACTGAAGTCTCACAGCAGCCAATCACAGCAGTGGGCGTTTACACTGAAGTCTCACAGCAGCCAATCACAGCAGTGGGCGTTTACACTGAAGTCTTACAGCAGCCAATCACAGCAGTGGGCGTTTACACTGAAGTCTCACAGCAGCCAATCACAGCAGTGGGCGTTTACACTGAAGTCTCACAGCAGACACGCCCCTTAAAACAGAGCGTTCAAATCAGAGGCTAAAATCAGGGTAGGAAAAATGCCTTTTATTTATAAATTATGACAATTTTTGATGTAAAAATCATACTAACATTATAAGTGCACCCCAGGAAACATCATAAAACAATAAAACAACGCAGTTCATGACCCCTTTAAAATATGTGTAGGATATTTAATATATGTAAATGGCAAAAAACTATCCACAAAATATGATAATAATCAACATTAATAATAATCATAAATGTTTGTTGATCATCAAATCCTCATATGAGTGATTTGTGAAGGATCATGTGACACTGAAGACTGGAGTAATGATGATAAATTCAGCTTTGATCACAGGAATAAATTACACTTTACTATATATTCACATAGAGAACAGCTGATTTACACTGGAGTAATATTTCACTGTTTTTACTGTATTTTTGATCAAATAAATTGGCAAATGTAAGAAACTTATTTAAAAACATCCTTTACAGACCCTGAAATTTTGAACAGTATAGTGTATTAAAATGTAAATGTCCTTAACCTAACTTTTCAGTTCAAATCTGTCATTCTATAATTGACCCTTGACTTACTCTCACTAATTTGTTGTTTATTGCTGTCTGATAAACAGCTGTTACTGAAATGAACTTATTTTTTTTAATAACCTGACTGCTCTAATGTTGATGTCTGCTGATTGTAGTACAACTGAAGGCTTGTTAAAATAAGGTAAATACAACTACTAACCACATAGTCATATTTAACTCTTTCCTCGCCATTGACAGAATTTTCCGTCTTTCCATGTTTTCACTGTTATACGGTAGGGGGCGCTATTACACATCTCCTGAATGAGTACAGAATCTCCTGATCAAAACACAGGAGAAGAAGCAGAAACAAGTGATATCATATGTAATCCTATGCATATGTAAAATAACGTGATCACCAACATTAAACAGCATCTAAATCAAAACTGCCTAATGTGACAATGAAATGTCGACCCAGGACGAGCTTTGGGGGTGTTGATGGACTCCATCTGTGTTTGATCATCGCTCTGAATCACATCTAGACTCAGTCTTTGACAAAAACATATTTTTTTTCTTTTTAGCTTTTTGCTCAAAATGTTGCTTTTTTATGAAACTTACCCACGTTCAAGTGTTGATAAAAAAAGAATGCATGAAGCTAGAATAAAACAGATTTTTTGTTTAAAAAAAATCTCTGTTCTTATGATATATTGCATGTTCAGATATTTCTACAACAAAATATTCTGGGAGCCATGAAAATTTTGTGAAAATGATCAAAAACACTGGCAGTGGCTAGCAACTTAAAAAAAAAAAAAAAAAAAAACGCTGGCGGGGAAGGAGTTACACATATTAATGTGTAATATTTTTAAGCTGCATTGATACTTAAAATCTGTCCCAGCCACTGCTACTTTATTACAAGAGTTCCTTACTGAACCAGGGGCAATAATAATAATAAATAATAATAATATAAAAATTTATTTGAAAATAATATTATAATGTTGTGTAGTCTATAATACTATAGAGACAGCCACTTGATTGAGAGATTTATTCGTGATGGAATCATTACTTTATAATTTTATTGGAGTCTTTTACACATGCTGTACAGTTACAGTTTTTCTCAGTCGCTTTGGTACATTTCTCAGATCAGAATTGAAATTCTCAAAACTACCTGTTCAATATTCACATTATTGTGTCACTTGTGCACATCAAAAAAGCAGTTTCTCATTTCTTTGAACAAGTTGCAAATGCTTTGGTACATCCATGCAAATGATTATGTACAATTCTCTGCTGTTTCCTACATTATCAATTGCTTATGTCATGTTGATCAAAATGTATTATAATGGGTCTCTGTTGAATATCCTACATGCAAAATGGTTGAACAAGTTGTCATAATATGTCAAGCATAATTCTATACATTTCCATTAGACTTTTTTTCTATAGATATTCGTTGTGATGTGGATGAGAATTTGTGGCCCAACAGACTGGAACGTCAGGAGGTATAGGAAGACTGCACTGTAATTCCTACAGCACTGCATGTACAGTTTTCCCTAAGGAGATTGTCCTACGCTCACATTTCTACTTTTGTTTTTTGTTTTTTTTCCTTTGTGCTATGCCGTGCTGTCCTTTCCTTTCTGTATCGCAACAAATTACAGTACAAACAGTAAAAGCGTAAATGTGAATCTTGTCCAGTCTCTTGCAATCAAACTCCCACATACACTAAGGTGTAACCTACAATTTGCAATAATTGTCATTGTCACAGTGAGCCTCTGTGACTAGAGACTCTTATTATGAAGAGAACTCTTATGCTGACACTGGACTGAGAACATGCATACATACACTTCTTATTGTAACATCATATACACATTATCTGTTTTGCGCAAATTTGAACACCAGTTAACACAGATGTGTTTGGGTCACTGACTGTGTATTGTTTAGTGTCGTTCCTGTCCTCACCATGCCATTTCTTCTTCAGTTTGACATATGAGTTATACATTTCACTATGTTGATTATGTATTGTGTTAAGAAGGAGAACAAGACCGGTAATCATGTTAAATGTTTATTGTTTCCATATAACCACATACATATTATAAATAGTCATACTTACGTACTGGATCATTTTCCCACCACAAACAGACAAAACCCGGTCACAGTAAATGCCACCATTTTTGAGTGTCCCATTCCCGCCAATAGAAGGCACAGTTCATTGTTCTCATGTGTGAGGGGGAGTTTGGTGATCTGTTTGATTCTTGCTTTAGCATTCTTAAACATTAATAATTAATTGAGTTTGTTTGGATCCAAATGTTTATATATTTTTGTATTATTATAACCGTTTACTTCTTAGTTACTGTTAAATATATATTTTTTTCTTGTCTTTCTTAAATTTGTTACCTTTAATTTCTAAATGGTTTAGCCAAAGTAGGGGGGGCTTGTCTTTTTTAAGAGGGCCTCTCAGAGTTGTTGAGGAGCTCGTAGAGTGGGTTGGAGATAGTTATTGCTGTATTTTGGGCCAATTTTTTGGCATAGCCAAAAAGTTTGTTTATACAGTGGGGAGAACAAGTATTTGATACACTGCCGATTTTGTAGGTCTTCCTACTTACAAAGCATGTAGAGGTCTGTAATTTTTATCATAGGTACTCTTCAACTGTGAGAGACGGAATCTAAAACAAAAATCCAGAAAATCACATTGTATGATTTTTAAATAATTAATTTGCATTTTATTGCATGACATAAGTATTTGATCACCTACCAACCAGTAAGAATTCCGGCTCTCACAGACCTGTTAGTTTTTCCTTTAAGAAGCCCTCCTGTTCTCCACTCATTACCTGTATTAACTGCACCTGTTTGAACTTGTTACCTGTATAAAAGACACCTGTCCACACACTCAATCAAACAGACTCCAACCTCTCCACAGTGGCCAAGACCAGAGAGCTGTGTAAGGACATCAGGGATAAAATTGTAGACCTGCACAAGGCTGGGATGGGCTACAGGACAATAGGCAAGCAGCTTGGTGAGAAGGCAACAACTGTTGGCGCAATTATTGGAAAATGGAAGAAGTTCAAGATGACGGTCAATCTCCCTCGGTCTGGGGCACCATGCAAGATCTCACCTCGTGGGGCATCAATGATCATGAGGAAGGTGAGGGATCAGCCCAGAACTACACGGCAGGACCTGGTCAATGACCTGAAGAGAGCTGGGACCACAGTCTCAAAGAAAACCATTAGTAACACACTACGCCGTCATGGATTAAAATCCTGCAGCGCACGCAAGGTCCCCCTGCTCAAGCCAGTGCATGTCCAGGCCTGTCTGAAGTTTGCCAATGACCATCTGGATGATCCAGAGGAGGAATGGGAGAAGGTCATGTGGTCTGATGAGACAAAAATAGAGCTTTTTGGTCTAAACTCCACTCGCCGTGTTTGGAGGAAGAAGATGGATGAGTACAACCCCAAGAACACCATCCCAACCGTGAAGCATGGAGGTGGAAACATCATTCTTTGGGGATGCTTTTCTGCAAAGGGGACAGGACGACTGCACCATATTGAGGGGAGGATGAATGGGGCCATGTATCGCGAGATCTTGGCCAACAACCTCCTTCCCTCAGTAAGAGCATTGAAGATGGGTCGTGGCTGGGTCTTCCAGCTTGACAACAACCCGAAACACACAGCCAGGGCAACTAAGGAGTGGCTCCGTAAGAAGCATATCAAGGTCCTGGAGTGGCCTAGCCAGTCTCCAGACCTGAACCCAATAGAAAATCTTTGGAGGGAGCTGAAAGTCCGTATTGCCCAGCGACAGCCCCGAAACCTGAAGGATCTGGAGAAGGTCTGTATGGAGGAGTGGGCCAAAATCACTGCTGCAGTGTGTGCAAACCTGGTCAAGAACTACAGGAAACGTATGTTCTCTGTAATTGCAAACAAAGGTTTCTGTACCAAATATTAAGTTCTGCTTTTCTGATGTATCAAATACTTATGTCATGCAATAAAATGCAAATTAATTACTTAAAAATCATACAATGTGATTTTCTGGATTTTTGTTTTAGATTCCGTCTCTCACAGTTGAAGAGTACCTATGATAAAAATTACAGACCTCTACATGCTTTGTAAGTGGGCAAACCTGCAAAATCGGCAGTGTATCAAATACTTGTTCTCCCCACTGTATAACTTTTGAGCTGTTTATTTTTTGTTTTGTTTTTCTTTTCCTTTTTGCGATTTTCACTGTAAATATAATTTGCACTCCATTGGAAAACCTTTATTTGTGTACTTTTTGGAATAAACACTGGACTTTTGACTTCATCATCATGTCACTTCATTTTTACGCCTCCATCTGCCGGTACATTCAGAGCAGTGGTGCTGCCTCTGTACAAAACATCGTTGGGCCCCTTTTTGTTGCAGTTGGCACACCTCTGTCTCTGTTACAGTTGGTGTCAGAAGTTTTCTTTTGTACCGCTGAGGTGACGTGGACATTCTTGTTTTTTTTGCAATGCCGCCAAAGACAAGGAGTCATCCTGATGAAAGCACTAGGCCAGATGTGGACCAAAGTGAAATCGAGGGGGATCCAGATGAAAGAGTGCAGTCTACAATAGTTCCTGGGGCTGGAGCTGATTCTGCTGTTACTGCTCTAGCACAGATGTTCAAGTCCTTTATGGAGTATCAAAAGGATCGAGACGATCGACAAGAGAGAGAGTCTGTCCGACGAGAACAACATTTTAAAGTGCTCAGTCACCATGTCACGCAGATGCAACTTGACATGGAACGTATCCGTCATGGATCAGTTTCAGACAAACCAGCGCCAAGGGTGATAGACTGGGAGCCGCATCTTGCGAGACTGGAGGACTCCGATGATATTGAACACTATTTGGGGACGTTTGAGTGACTGGCAGAGGTGTACCAGTGGCGTAAGGAAGATTGGGCCATCCACCTCATACCGTTGCTTACTGGTAAAGCCAGATCTGCATTTGTTGCAATGGACCCTTCACATACACAAGACTATGGTTTTGTTAAGACAGCAATACTGAAAAAGTATGAAATCAATGCTGAGACTTAGACTGAGGTTCCGTAACCTAAATACCCCTGCTGATGAGTCTCCACAGGAGCTTTACACCCGACTGAAAGACCTGTTTTGCAAGTGGATCCATTATCCCAGCAGCACTAAAGAGGATATTATGGAGGCCCTTGTTCTGGAGCAGTTTCTACGAGTCTTGTACCCAGACGTGAGGACTTGGGTCAAGGAGCGTGATCCAGCGACTGCTGCTGAGGCTGCCAGACTGGCGGAGACATATATCGCAGCCCGTAAAGGAGCAGGAAACTTCCGCTATGCAGGAATCCTCCCTTCGGCCAGAGGTAAGTCTGAGGGATCTGGGGGCTGTTCAAACTCTCAAGATGGAATCCTAAGACTCCCACAAAGTAAAGCCGCTACTCTGCAAACAACTTCACAAAGTGTAGTTAAGGAGGAAGTTGTCTGTTATCATTGTGGTCAGCCAGGCCATACTAGACCTCTTTGCCCCCTGAAGAAGCCCAAAACGGCAAGCCTTTGTTATGTTCCCCATTCAGTTAAGTCATCCCCCATGAAATGCAACTCAAGCCGATTAGGTCTGTCTTGTTAAATGGTAAACCAGTTTTAGCCTTGGTTGACACTGGTTGTACATATACGCTAGTGCAGAGCAGGTATGTGCCCAGACAAGACTGGAATGACACTGAGACAGTTACTGTTTGTTGTGTACATGGTGACAACACTCCATTGCCTACTGCCGAGGTGTATATTGAAGTCTTGAATCAGTCATATTTGATGAAGGTTGGAGTTGCTGAGGCTCTTCCCTATCCCATCCTACTTGGCACAGATATGCCAGTGTTGTCGGAATTATTGCAGGACACAGAATGGTGTGGGGTAGTTACAAGGACTCAATCAAAGCAGGCAGCGCAGAAAACACGCAACCCAGATCTAGATGATGCCTTGCAAACCTTGCCTTTTTGCTCTGCTGATATTGAGTCTGAGTCAGGACCAGCAGTTTGGAAAACCAGATTCCATTCCATGGTCAGGCCATTTAGGGTTCGCAAAGACATGTTTGAGAATCTCTAAAAGATTGTATTGGCCCAGAATGTACACAGACATTAAAGAATACTGCCAGACATGCCCTGAATGCCAGCTCGCTACTGGTCGGACTCCTGCATATGCACCACTAATCCCTTTGCCTGTGATTGATGTGCCTTTTGAGAGAATAGGAGTGGATGTCGTTGGACCAGTTGAGAGAAGCCAGGCAGGAAACCGGTTTATTCTAGTAATCTCAGATTATGCCACAAGATACCCTGAAGCATATCCCTTGAGAGAGGTTACTGCTAAGCAGATAGCTTCAGCCTTGTTGAAATTATTTTCGCAAGTTGGCATACCAAAAGAGGTTCTGACAGACCAGGGCACTAACTTTATGAGTCGCACACTGCATCAAGTGTATCAGCTCTTGGGTATTAAAAGAGTAAAAACAACCCCATATCACCCTCAGACTGATGGTCTTGTTGAAAGGTTCAATCAGACTCTAAAGAATATGTTAAAGAAGTTTGTGTCAGACTCGGGCAAAGACTGGGATAAATGGCTGCTATACCTCCTGTTTGCCTACCGTGAGGTTCCCCGGGCTTCAACAGGATTTGCACCATTTGAATTGCTGTACGCCCACCAAGTAAGAGGCCCTCTAGATGTTCTGAAAGAGAGCTGGGAGGTGACAGACAACCCAAAGAAAAAGAACATCCTCACTTATGTGATGAAAATGAGGGAGAAACTTCAACAGAGTACTGCCTTGGCACGAGAGAACCTGATAAGGTCCCAAGAACAGCAGAAACACTGGTACGACAAGACAGATAGATCACGAAGCTTCGAACCAGGAGAAGAAGTCCTGTTGCTGCTTCCAACGTCTGTGAATAAGCTTATAGCAAAGTGGCAAGGCCCCTACCAGATAAAGAAGAAGGTAGGTCCAGTGACCTATCAGATCGAAATCCCCTCACGAAACCAGCCTCTGCAAACATTTCATGTGAACATGCTAAAAAAATGGCATTTGCATCAAATTCCAGGCCAAGCAGAAGGGAGCAATGACTTTGCTATGCTGGTGAGAGAGATAGAAGGTGAAGAGGAAGTGGAAGAACAGTATTTACCAACCTGTCGCAGTGACAGCAAATTGAATTTACAGCACCTGAGTGGAGAGCAGAGACATCAGCTCCGGGAATGTATACCTGATCAGCTGTTTATGGATACCCCTGGCAGGACTGGTTTGGTCGACCATTCTATCGTCCTCAGAGACCCCAAACCTGTCCGTCAGTCGGTGTATCGTGTGCCAGAGAAACTTTTATCTGTTATGAAAGAGTTGCAGACCATGAAACAACTGGGAGTTATTGAGCCATCGTCAAGTGAATGGAGCAGTCCTATAGTCCTGGTGCCAAAGAAAGATGGGACACTGCGGTTCTGCTTGGACTTCAGGAAGCTGAACAGCATTAGTAAATTTGATCCTTATCCAATGCCACGGGTGGATGAACTGGTGTAGAGACTAGGAAGAGCGAAGTACCTGAGCACGCTGGATCTCTGCAAGGGATACTGGCAGGTACCACTGAAGCCAGCATGTAAGGAGTTTACTGCCTTCAGAACCCCCTTCGGCCACTTCCAGTTCCGAGTCCTTCCTTTTGGGCTCCATGGGGCCGCAGCCACATTTCAAAGGATGATGGATCAAATCCTCCATGGCACAGAGGACTATGCTGCAGCTTATCTGGATGACATTGTGATATTCAGTCAAAGCTGGGAAGAGCATCTGGAGCACCTTACGGAGGTGTTGACTCGCATCAGGGCTGCAGGACTAACCATCCGACCTGATAAATGTGCCCTCGCCAAACCAGAAACCCAATACCTCAGATTTGTTCTGGGTCACGGCGTGATCCGACCTCAGGTGGGAAAGGTGGAGGCCGTTAAAAGAGCAGGGCGGCCTGTGACAAAGAAACAGGTTCGAGCTTTCCTTGGACTTGTTGGCTGGTATAAGAAATTTATTCCAAATTTCTCAGCCAGGGCAATAACCCTAACAAACTTGACAAAAAAGAGTCAGCCCAACAAGGTAGTATGGACTGAGGACTGTGAAAAAGCCTTTAAAGACTTAAAGGAGGCACTATGTCAGGGGCCAGTTCTTCAGATTATGAGAAGCTGTTTACAGTGCAGACTGATGCCTCGCAACGTGGCATTGGTGCTGTACTCCTTCAAGAAGAACAAGGTCAACTCAGGCCAGTTGTGTACATCAGTAGGAAACTCCTGCCCAGAGAGGTCAACTATTCCACTGTTGAAAAGGAGTGCCTTGCTGTTAAGTGGGCCCTGGACTCTTTAAGGTATTATTTGCTGGGACGGAAATTCCGGTTGGAAACTGACCACCGAGCATTGGCTTGGTTAGGGTTTGGCTTACCAGGTGGTTTCTGGCCATGCAGCCGTTTGACTTTGAGGTCCTGTACAGGTCAGGGTCACAGAATTGCACTGCAGATTTTCTCTCAAGGGCACCATAGGCGGTGTCTGGAGATGGAGGGGGAAATGTCACAGTGAGCCTCTGTGACTAGAGACTCTTATTATGAAGAGAACTCTTATGCTGACACTGGACTGAGAACATGCATACATACACTTCTTATTGTAACATCATATACACATTATCTGTTTTGCGCAAATTTGAACACCAGTTAACACAGATGTGTTTGGGTCACTGACTGTGTATTGTTTAGTGTCGTTCCTGTCCTCACCATGCCATTTCTTCTTCAGTTTGACATATGAGTTATACATTTCACTATGTTGATTATGTATTGTGTTAAGAAGGAGAACAAGACCGGTAATCATGTTAAATGTTTATTGTTTCCATATAACCACATACATATTATAAATAGTCATACTTACGTACTGGATCATTTTCCCACCACAAACAGACAAAACCCGGTCACAGTAAATGCCACCATTTTTGAGTGTCCCATTCCCGCCAATAGAAGGCACAGTTCATTGTTCTCATGTGTGAGGGGGAGTTTGGTGATCTGTTTGATTCTTGCTTTAGCATTCTTAAACATTAATAATTAATTGAGTTTGTTTGGATCCAAATGTTTATATATTTTTGTATTATTATAATAATTTACTTCTTAGTTACTGTTAAATATTTTTTTTTTCTTGTCTTTCTTAAATTTGTTACCTTTAATTTCTAAATGGTTTAGCCAAAGTAGGGGGGGCTTGTCTTTTTTAAGAGGGCCTCTCAGAGTTGTTGAGGAGCTCGTAGAGTGGGTTGGAGATAGTTATTGCTGTATTTTGGGCCAATTTGTTGGCATAGCCAAAAAGTTTGTTTATATATATATATATATAAATATATATATATATATATATATATATATATATATATATATATATATATATAACTTTTGAGCTGTTTATTTTTTGTTTTGTTTTTCTTTTCCTTTTTGCGATTTTCACTGTAAATATAATTTGCACTCCATTGGAAAACCTTTATTTATACCTTTTTGGAATAAACACTGGACTTTTGACTTCATCATCACGTCACTTCATTTTTACGCCTCCATCTGCCGGTACATTCAGAGCAGTGGTGCTGCCTCTGTACAAAACATCGTTGGGCCCTTTTTGTTGCAGTTGGCACACCTCTGTCTCTGTTACAGTCATCAAAACTTTAGCCATAATTTACATCAGAACATCCCTCCAGAGTACACTGTTATATTGACAACATGACTAAGCAATTTGACTGTCTTATCCGTACACAATGACACAAGGACTTGTCATTCTGATGGCACTGACATGTTCATTGACACAGATATTTACTTTTGAGAGATGAACTAAGGATTTTGAGCAACAGGCTTTTGCAGGTAATCCATGGTGTTTTGCTATTTGTACGAATTGTTTTGAGAAATGCACTTACTGTTTTGCAAATGTCGAGGATGATTCGAGAAATGTACCAAAGCGACTGAGAAAAACTGTAATCTGAGCCGTGCATTAATTTGAGTGGTGATGGATATTAATTATGGGAGTGGCTGGATAACTTGATCTTGACCCTTAAGAAACTTTAATTAATGCTGTACGTAACAAATCTGCTTCAAATATAAAATTAAATGAATTGCTAATTACAACATTGAAATAAAAATGTAAAGGCTGTACAAATACTAGAAATCGTGCATGTAAATAATTGGGAATCGTGCACATTTCATGTATCTATTATAATTTTTATGTTGTTTTGGTCGCTTGGCTGTTTCCTTATAAAGATCCAGAAATTCGTTGTTTTTCGTCAGGTGGCTTTTTTAATTATATGATGTCGTTATGTTGCTGTCTTGCCGCCAGCCAATCGCTGCATTGCTGATCGTGGTTTGGAGTATCGATGCATCTGCCCTCTTTAGGGAACACAGGAACGCGCAGTAATCTCAGACAACTTAATCCAGATATTTTAATCAAATCCGCAAATTAGTTTGAAGAACCAAATTAGCCAGAGATCAGTTATCACGATTAGAGGATCTGGGATCTGTCAAATCATCTCAGATGTGTTAAGCGAGGTGCGAAGAACGGACCCCTGGTGCACGTGGAATCCACATGTACCTATGTTGCTGTCTGGGATTTGTTTACATGGAGAGGGCGGGGTTTATGAGCTATACTGGGACCAGCCACCTGGGGGCGATCAAGACGCGTCGGCTTCACTTTTCAGGATGTGTGCAACACACCCGATTCTGACCCATTACGTCGCAATGCTATAGCCTTTATAGTGTAAACAGAATGTATGCTGTGCTCGTCCAATCAGTGACACTGACACCGCAAATATGCAAATAAGATCGTTAACCCAGGGTTTAGGAATGTACAGTGTGAAACATCATTTTAGGAATACTCAGGATTGATTTTTAACCCCGCATGAATTACAAGTGAAGCAAGATAACTCAGGATTCCAGTTATCCGAGGTTAGAATAATAAGTTAATATGTGTGAAAAGCCCTAGTCCAGCCAAATGTATTAATCAATATACAACAACTTTAGAAAGTGCAATGGAAGGCTGAATGTTCTGTAACAGTTTTGAATAAGCCAGAGGTCGATGTGTTTCTGCTGAAGAAAGCAGTGGCGCTTGAGCTCGTAGAACCAGAGCTAAACACGCAGAGCCAGAGTTTCCGCCACACATTCACTGAGATTCCACATGGCAGCTCCGCCTGAAGGGATCCAGTCATTCTCTGTTTTCATCTGCAGAGCACAAGACAAAGAGCGCGCGTGTGTGTGTGTGTTCTACCTGTTCAAGAAGTCAGGCGCCAGGGGCCTGCGATTTGTGTGTCCCAGTTCTGTCTTTTTCCTCCTTTCCCCCCAGCTGCTCTGCTTGCTAGAATATGTATTACGGAAGTGAGTTCTCACACCGCGAGCCTGATTCATACACCGCGACTCTCACACTGCGCTGTACTGTACGGATTGTTTGTCTTTCTGTTTGAAAGGCCATTTGCCCAATTGACACAGTAGTACCTGCGGTCCAATTCGCTTTATGCATTACTAGATAAGGAAAATGATCTATAAAAGGAGGAGAAGGAGGAGGAGGTTACTGTTTGTGCGCCAATTCGATGCTGGAGAAAATGCAGAATGGAAAAAAGATAAGGAGAAGCATGTGGAGTCAAATGAACAGATCTGTGAATGTGTAATGTACTGTTCATCTTGTTTGTCTAGCAAAGTACATTGTTCACGCTACGGGTTACGACTTGAAAGGCTTTTCTTGTTTTGCTGTGTACATGCAGACGGCAAACTTTAAAGGCAAAATATGACCTTTAGAAGAGAAATAAAAAATGTCTTGTGTGGTTAAAAGGAGCATGGAGTTTTCTGACATAAAAACTGGTGGGACAATTTTGGTCGGAGATGTAAATGTTAAATGTCACAAGAGTTTAGAGATTTGATCCAAAGGATAAATAAAAGTCAGCTTAAAGTTTCTGCTTATTTTAGTCTTTTAAAAACATAATCTGTCTGATTGGTATTATGCGAGATGATGGTTGGGGTCAACATGAAATCAGAATGCATCTTCAGCGGAAGTAGTTATAAACAAAAAATAAACATGCAGCTTGATCTTGTTCGTATTCATAGGTATGCATCATGCACAGACATTTTTTACAGATATACACTATATTGCCAAAAGTATTGGGACGCCCCTCCAAATCACTGAATTCAGGTGTTCAATCACTTCATGGCCACAGGTGTATAAATCAAGCACTAGGCATGCAGACGCTTCTACAAACATTTGTGAAAGAATGGGTCGCTCTCAGGAGCTCAGTGAACTCAAGCGTGGTACCGTGATAGGTTGCCACCTGTGCAATAAGTCCATTCCTGACATTTCCTCACTACTAAATATTCCACGCTCAACTGTTAGTGGGATTATAACAAAGTGGAAGCAATTGGGAACAACAGCAACTCAGCCACGAAGTAATAGGCCACGTAAAATCACAGAGCGGGGTCAGCGCATGCTGAGGGTCACAGTGCGCAGAAGTCACCAACTTTCTGCAGAGTCAGTAGCTACAGACCTCCAAACTTCTGTGGCCTTCAGATGAGCTCAAGAACAGTGTGTAGAGAGCTTCATGGAATTGGTTTCCATGGCCGAGCAGCTCATCCAAGCCTTACATCACCAAGTGCAATGCAAAGCGTGGGATGCAGTGGGGTAAAGCACGCCGCCACTGGACTCTAGAGCAGTGAGACGTGTTCTCTGGAGTGACCAATCACGCTTCTCTGTCTGGCAATCCCATGGACGAGTCTGGGTTTGACGGTTGCCAGGAGAACGGTACTTGCTCTTTTTGTAATATGTGCTTACACTGCAGTTAAAAACTTGTCAAAAGTGACAGTGAAGACATTTATAATGTTACAAAAGATTCTATTTCAAATAAATGCTGATCTTTTGAACTTTCTATTCATCAAAGAATCCTGAAAAATAAAATGTATGACGGTTTCCACAAAAATATGAATTAATAATAATCATAAACATTTCTTGAGCAGCAAATCCTCATATCTGAATGATTTGTGAAGGATCATGTGACACTGAAGACTGGAGTAATGATGATAAATTCAGCTTTGATCACAGGAATAAATTACACTTTATATATATTCACATAGAAAACAGCTGATTTACACTGGAGTAATATTTTAGAATTTTACTGCATTTTTATTTCAAATAAATGCAGCTTTGCTGAGCAAAAGAGACTCTTTCAGAAACCTTTAAAAATTGACCAACACCAATGTAACGGAGTATGTTGATATGGGAAGAAGAAAGCAGGAACCGGCGAATGTTAACAAATTTTAATCAAATAAACAAATAAACTGAAAGTAAAAGCGGCAGTCCCTCATGGACGACTGCCGCGCATACACATAACAAAACACAATGTAACTCCAGACCTGATCCTCTCTCGTCCTCCACTGTCGTCGCTCCTCCTTTTATGCTCCCGTTACTCCTCCGTGAGAGATCCGAGACCGGTGTGACGCGCAGCTGGCGCTCATCATCCAATCACTCACCGGCCTCGCGTCGCTCTCTCACGGCTCTCGCTCGCCCTGCTCGTCACAACCAGACTTTTGAATGGTAGTGTATTTATTTTACATATTAAAAAATATTTAATTACTAACTTTCCATTTCCTATGACTCTACAGACACAAACCTGTTTAATTTGTGCTTCATGGATTGTATCCTCAAATCCTCCAGAGTCAAGCGAAATCATTTTTTGTGCTGTTATTTACTGAGCATTGAAAAAGTGGAAAGAGGCTGCCAAACAAGCCACATATCTACACATTCCAAGAAAACGAAAGTTTTTTTTTTTTTTTTTTTATACCTATGCAATAAAAAAGTTGGTTTGACAGGCTTCAGAAGTTTACAATCCAAGAAACTGACTTCACAATAACTGTAACTGACAAGCTACAAAAGTCAGGATTGCACTTCATCTCACTACAGGTGTGACTTTCCTGAAGAGAATTGTCACGAAAACGAAAAACCTGAAATGCATAGCCTGGTTTACACTGATTGGCACTGCAATGTTCTCTTCAGTCTACTTCTCAAACTTCCCTAGTGCAATGGATTTATCCCCTTAAAATGAAGAGCAGTCAGAGAGAAAACCGCTCTGGCATGGGACAAGAATCTAATAAAAGAAAGGTCAAAAATGAAAACAGCTTTTGCAAATACAACTGGACATTGACAGGTATGGTATTAACTCTCCAGGATCCCCCAGTGAGCATTGAGCAAAGGTGGAGAAACAGAGAGGCTGGGATATATATGAGCACACGCAGTATTTGCATGCTGAGCCGACAGCTGCGGGAGGCTGAAAGAGAAGAGCGTCGCTCTGATAATGACTTCACACCAGAAATATTACCTATGAGAAAGCATGCCATGGGATCTGACATTGACTTGACCCTTAGAGAGAAAATAATTCAAAATTCATTTGAATTGCAGATGTTGAAACTTGGGCCTGTTTGGGAAATTGGGACTATTTCAGACCACAGAACATGAGCAAATGTTAAAAGGCTAATGCTTTTCATAACCAGACTTACACTTGCGTGCATTTTAAAGATGCTTTTATCCAAGGTGATGTACAGCATATTTATACGGCGCACTGTTCAAAAGTTTGGGTCTGCAAGATTTTTTAGTGTTTCTTAAAAAAGTCTCTTCTGCTCACCAAGGCTGCATTTATTTGCATTTATTTTATCAAAAATACAGTAAAAAATATTATTGAACAGCTGTTCTCTATGTGAATATATAGTAAAGTGTAATTTATTCCTGTGATCAAAGCTGAATTTATCATCATTACTCCAGTCTTCAGTGTCACATGATCCTTCAGAAATCATTCTAATATGAGGATTTGATGATCAACAAACATTTATGATTATTATCAATGTTGAAAATAATTCATATTTTTCAGGATTATTTGATTAATAGAAAGTTCAAAAGAACAGCATGTATTTGAAATAGAAAATCTTTTGCAACAATTGCAAGTATTTTATACTGTAACTTTTGATTAATTTAATGCATCCTTGCTGAATAAAAGTAATCATTAGTATTTAACTAATTAACTAACGTAACTAACTTTGACATTTAGGCAACAGACAAAAAAACTTTTTGTAAAAGTTACACTTAAAGGGGGGGGGGGGGGGTCTAATCCTATTTCATGCATTCTGAATTATTTACACTGTTAAAGAGTTGATTCTCATGATAAACATGGACTACATTTCAAAGAACGAGTTGGACATGTGACGGAGTATTTCTGTGCCAAATACACTCCTTCAGGATTCTAACAAGTTTCGGAAAGTTTTTTTCGATTATGGCCTGTTTGATGTCATAAAGGGCAGAATTCCTTGTATGAGCACTTCTCCCAGATGACCACACACACACAAACAAACAAACAAACAAACAAACAAACAAACACAAACACAAACACAAACAAACAAACAACCACAACCAGAGTGAGAGCAAGAGCGCGTCCATCAACGAGCTTCGTTCGGGTTACGGGAGCCGACGGCGGCGCTGGCATTGTGTTTTTAGACCACGAGATCAACAATGTCACTAAAGAAGTGTGTTTCTGGTGTGAGGGAAAGATCACCTTGTTCAGCTTCCCAAATAACCCAGCGTTAAGGGAACAGTGGATGCAGTTTGTGTTTCCGGAGTTCTGCAAGTGTGTGTGTTTGTTCCTGGTCATGAGTGGAAAACGTAGGCGGTGAGTGAAACTGCATCAAATGTGTGTGTTTTGTTGGCAATTAGCGCGTAAGTGCATATAATGTGAACAACACCAATGTACAGACGGTTTCATCGGAAGCACACACGTTGCCATGGTTACGCACCTGGCCCGAAGTTAACTTCCGGTCTGTGTTTGTTTATTGGTCTGGCTAGTGGCTAGTATGGCGCACTACTCAGTAGAAACACATTTCTTACGTACTATTCTTGGATAACATGATATAAATATTAACAATCAAGCAGAGAGAATATGACACCAGTGCAAAAACAGTGTGTGTGACTCACCAAAAAGCCTTGAAAGCTTCATACATTTCCAGTCTGACTGCATACGAGAGCAGCGTTGTGTCTTATGTCTAATGTAATTTACTTATTTATTTAGCTTGTTATCAGAAATAATCTACTTTAGAGGGACTTCTGGCTGTTACACTTGGCATAAACATGCGATCACCTTGTCCGTTCAAACAGATCGGATTATCAGTCAATCAGGACACGGCGCGTTTACATTTGTTCACATCAAGTGGTCGCTATATCTGGATAACTGATCGGATTTCTGTTTCCCGCAAAATATTTAAATTAGGTATGTAATAGGCCTTTATGACGGAGTGTAAAACAACTTTCGCTTTATCCTCTATCAATTGCAGTGCCCGACCGTAGAGCATGAGTTTTTTTGTGATGTATTCATATACAATCAATCTTAAAGTAGGGTATTTAGTTTAGTTTATTTATATAGCACAATAAAACAACAGTCGCTGCCCATTGTGCTGTACAAAATTTTTTAAAAACAATAAAAATATAAAAACACTAATCAAAACAATAAAATAACATACAAAGACAATTATACATACAGAGAAACTAGCTCAGAAAGAATCACATATTACTTAATCTACCAGTTTAAGTTTCCCAACATTAATCCTATATGATGAAACAAAGAAACATGTTATTCCAACGCATTGCATGATTGAAAGGCATTTATTATTTGAAAGACGCGCAAGCATTTATAGGCTGTGTAACATGCAGAAAACGTCTCAGGTTACTGGTGTAACCTATGTTCTCTGAATAGGGAAAAAGGCGCTGCGTAGCTATGACGCAATGGGAACGCCCTCTGGGTGTGCCGATTGTCTAAAGCCCTTATAGAATCACGCCAATTCATTGGCTGATGGCGTGGGTGCCACCCCGACGCTCTTACGTCGTCGTATTATACAGGCACGTGCGCCATCTGCTCCTCAGGCTTCTCTGCCGAAAAAGGTAGCTTGTCGGCAGCGCGAGGAGCTTGGCAACGAACGCAGCGTCTCGTTCCCTATTCAGAGAACATAGGTTACACCAGTAACCTGAGACGTTCTCTTTCATAGGTTCACTCAACGCTGCGTAGCTATGACACAATGGGAACGATATACCACACTCGCCAAGCTAAGCGCTGCCGTATCTGGCTCAAAGCATACCAGATAGTCTGCATAGTCTGCCGGATTAAGCAGACAGAACATGCGAACCCCGGAGCCATGTCGAGATCCAAACTATAGAACCTGACAAAAGTGTGCAGAGAGAACCAACCTGCAGCTACACAAATGTCCTCCAGGAGGGCACCTCTAAAAAGTGCTTGAGTGGAAGCCACACTTCTGGTAGAATGTGCCCGAATGCTGAGAGGTGAAGACCGACCACGCACACCATATGTCAGCGAAATAGCCTCTGTAACCCAATGGGAAACTCTCTGCTTCGATGCGGCAAGCCCGCAGCGGCCAACACCGAAACACACCAAGAGCTGATTTGATCTCCTCCAACCACTAGAGCGATCTACATAAGACTTCAACGCTCGGACAGGGCAGAGCAAATGAAGCTTTTCATCCTCTTCTGAGGTGAAAGGAGGAGGGTGGAACGAATGAAGGGTGATAACCTGAGAGCGAAACGATGTAGACAAGACTTTGGGCACATATCCTGGCCTAGGTCTTAAGGTTACCTTAACCAGACCAGGGGCGAAGTCCATACATGCCTCGCTAACAGAGAGAGCTTGCAAATCCCCAACTCGCTTCAAAGAAGTTACCGCCAACAAAAGGGCAACCTTGAGAGTCAGAATCCGCTCTGGAGCTGACTCCAAGGGCTCAAAAGGAGCCTCCGTCAAGCCCTCCAGGACAACTGACAGGTCCCAAGACGGGATTCCAGGGGAGCGTGCTGGCTTCAGGCGCCTGACCCCACGCATAAACGCTGAGACCAACCTTTGTTTGCCCAGAGGAACTTCATCCGACTCCCTATGAGCAGCAATGGCGGCGACATAAACCCTCAGAGTAGTAGCTGCCGCTCCAGCAACAAACTTTTCCTGTAGGAACTCCAGCACTGGACCCACGGTGCAGTTGACTGGATCCACAGCATGAGCTGAGCACCATGACTCAAAAACCTTCCACTTGGAGGAATACAGCCTCCTTGTGGAAGGAGCTCTCGCACTCGCAATGGTCTCCTGGACATCGGCAGGAAGACCAGAGCCCAGAGCTAGCGGCCTCTGATGGGCCATACCCACAGCTTCCAAATCTCGGGATGAGGATGCCAAATCCTGCCCTGAAGCTGAGACAACAGATCTTCTCTGACTGGAATCTCCCAGGGAGGGGAATCCAGAAGAAGAACCAGCTCCGAGAACCAGGCCTGGGACAGCCAGAATGGGGCTACAAGGAGGCCACAGGAGGAGACTACGCGCATGCCTGTCCAGGGTGCGCGACCGTGAGCCCCCTTGGCGATTCACCACCACGTGAGACACCACCGCCATGTTGTCCGTCCTGACAATGACGTGGTGCCCCCTGAGAGAGGGGAGAAAGTGCAAAAGGGCCAGGAAGACAGCTCTCAGCTCTAGGCAGTTTATGTGCCAAGAGAGAACCTCCCCCTGTCCAGACTATGCATGCTGGCCTGCCCTTGAAAACTGCACCCCAGCCGGTCAGAGAGGCGTCCGTCGTGATCATTTGGCGACAGAAAACAGCGCCCATGCTGACCCCTTTCTGAAGAAAGAGAGGGTCCTGCCATACTGAAAGGGTGCGGGAACAACCGTGCAACACCTTCAGTAGGCGAAGAGCCGATCCTGTCGATCAGGCCCCTAAGAGCTTAATCCACCAAAGGAAGGGTCTCATGTGAAGCAGCCCCAGGGGCAGCACAGGGGAAGCTGCGGCCATGAGGCCCAGGAGCCTGCGACAAGTACCCACAGCGACATGATGGCCGAGCCTGAAGCGGCCCAAACATGTAACGAGACTGGAAATCCGGGCAGGAGCCAGACGGGCCTGCATCAGAACGGAATCCAGGTGAACCCCTAAGAAACAGTCTGTTGAGATGGGGTGAGAACACTTTTTTCGGTGTTCAATCTCAAGCCGAGAGACTGAATGTGGTGAAGAACAATGTCCCTGTGACGATTCACCAATTCCCTGGAGTGGGCCAAAAGGAGCCAATCGTCCAGGTATTTGAGTATACGGATGCCCTAGAGCCTCAACGGGGCCAGAGCAGCATCCATATACTTTGTGAAAGTCCTCGGCGCCAGAGCGAGGCCGAAGGGAAGAACCTTGTATTGATAAGCTTTTCCTCCGAAGGCGAATCTGAGGAACTTCCTGTGTCGCCGGACGACCTGAATATGGAAATATGCATCCTTCAGGTCTACCATTACGAACCAGTCCCCCGCATGAACTTGAGATATGATAGCCTTCAGCGTTAACATCTTGAACTTCCCTTTGTAGAGGGAGAAGTTCAGTCGGCGAAGGTCTAGTATAGGTCGCAGACCACCGTCCTTCTTCGGGACCAGGAAGTAGCGGCTAAAGAAGCGGTGTTCCACCTCCGTTGAAGGAACTTCTTCTATCGCCCCCTTGAGAAGGAGGGAAGAAAGCTCCTGCTGTAGCACAGAAGCCTCTGAGGCGCTGTTTACTACAGTCGGAAGAATCCCGTTGAAGTGGGGGGGTTGCGACAGAACTGAAGTGTGTAGCCGGACTGAACTGTGCGGAGGATCCAAGGCGATACCCCTGGCAGACGCTTCCACTCGTGAAAGAAATGTGATAGAGGAAGGGGAGTGTTGCAGTGCAGTGGACATACCTGTGAT
This sequence comes from Coreius guichenoti, assembly GCA_039654105.1. Taxonomy (NCBI): domain Eukaryota; kingdom Metazoa; phylum Chordata; class Actinopteri; order Cypriniformes; family Gobionidae; genus Coreius; species Coreius guichenoti. The sequence continues at coordinate 1,370,873 of CM077189.1, read as the reverse complement.
CAGGGTGTCGAACTGATCCTTGAGAGCACCTGTTGTCCTGATGCGGAGTGGGAGATGCCACGGCCTGAGTGAGCTCAGCTGTTTTCTGAAAGAATCGGTACAGTGTATCTGTCTTTTATAAATATGATAAAACTAAAGACTCTTGGGAGATATGAAGGATGCAATACTACTTTATAGATACTCAAGATTAACATGAGATTGGCAGAAACTGTTACAGTGGGGAGAAAAAGTATTTGATACACTGCCGATTTTGCAGGTTTGCCCACTTACAAAGCATGTAGAAGTCTGTAATTTTTATCATAGGTACTCTTCAACTGTGAGAGACGGAATCTAAAACAAAAATCCAGAAAATCACATTGTATGATTTTTAAGTAATTAATTTGCATTTTATTGCATGACATAAGTATTTGATACATCAGAAAAGCAGAACTTAATATTTGGTACAAAAACCTTTGTTTGCAATTACAGAGATCATACGTTTCCTGTAGTTCTTGACCAGGTTTACACACACTGCAGCAGGGATTTTGGCCCACTCCTCCATACAGACCTTCTCCAGATCCTTCAGGTTTCGGGGCTGTCGCTGGGTAATACGGACTTTCAGCTCCCTCCAAAGATTTTCTATTGGGTTCAGGTCTGGAGACTGGCTAGGCCACTCCAGGACCTTGAGATGCTTCTTACGTAGCCACTCCTTAGTTGCCCTGGCTGTGTGTTTCGGGTCGTTGTCATGCTGGAAGAACCAGCCACGACCCATCTTCAATGCTCTTACTAAGGGAAGGAGGTTGTTGGCCAAGATCTCGCGATACATGGCCCCATCCATCATCCCCTCAATACGGTGCAGTCGTCCTGTCCCCTTTGCAGAAAAGCATCCCCAAAGAATGATGTTTCCACCTCCATGCTTCACGGTTGGGATGGTGTTCTTGGGGTTGTACTCATCCTTCTTCTTCCTCCAAACACGGCGAGTGGAGTTTAGACCAAAAAGCTCTATTTTTGTCTCATCAGACCACATGACCTTCTCCCATTCCTCCTCTGGATCATCCAGATGGTCATTGGCAAACTTCAGACGGGCCTGGACATGCGCTGGCTTGAGCAGGGGGACCTTGCGTGCGCTGCAGGATTTTAATCCTTGACGGCGTAGTGTGTTACTAATGGTTTTCTTTGAGACTGGCGTCCCAGCTCTCTTCAGGTCATTGACCAGGTCCTGCCGTGTAGTTCTGGGCTGATCCCTCACCTTCCTCATGATCATTGATGCCCCATGAGGTGAGATCTTGCATGGTGCCCCAGACCGAGGGAGATTGCCCGCCATCTTGAACTTCTTCCATTTTCTAATAATTGCACCAACAGTTGTTGCCTTCTCACCAAGCTGCTTGCCTATTGTCCTGTAGCCCATCCCAGCCTTGTGCAGGTCTACAATTTTATCCCAGATGTCCTTACACAGCTCTCTGGTCTTGGCCATTGTGGAGAGGTTGGAGTCTGTTTGATTGAGTGTGTGGACAGGTGTCTTTTATACAGGTAACGAGTTCAAACAGGTGCAGTAATGAGTGGAGAACAGGAGGGCTTCTTAAAGAAAAACTAACAGGTCTGTGAGAGCAGGAATTCTTACTGGTTAGTAGGTGATCAAATACTTATGTCATGCAATAAAATGCAAATTAATTATTTAAAAATCATACAATGTGATTTTCTGGATTTTTGTTTTAGATTCCGTCTCTCACAGTTGAAGAGTACCTATGATAAAAATTACAGACTTACATGCTTTGTAAGTAGGAAAACCTGCAAAATCGGCAGTGTATCAAATACTTGTTCTCCCCACTTTATGTATACCCTGCTAATTTTACGTTCCCAGAGTGTTCTCAGAATGTCCCCGCTGGTGTCAAGGACGTCACCTAGTAACGTTCCGAGACGGTCATGATGTGGAGTTCTTTAAAGGGTTGGGGGACGTTATTTGGCAGACCTTCATGTAACATTCAGGACGTTCTGGGAACGTTCAGGGGACCATATTTTGGCGACGCCCTAAGGAAAAGGACGTTTCCTTAACGCTGGGTTATTTGGGAAGCTGAACAAGGTGATCTTTCCCTCACACCAGAAACACACTTCTTTAGTGACATTGTTGATTTCGTGGTCTAAAAACACAATGCCAGCGCCGTCGACAGCTCCCGTAACCCGAACGAAGCTCATTGATGGACGCGCTCTTGCTCTCGCTCTGGGTGATGTGTGTGTGTGTGTGTGTGTGTGTGTGTGCTCATCTGGGAGAAGTGCCCATACAAGGAATTCTGCCCTTTATGACATCAAACAGGCCATACTCGAAAAAAACTTTCCGAAACTTGTTAGAATCCTGAAGGAGTGTATTTGGCACAGAAATACTCCGTCATACGTCCAACTCGTTTGGCCATGTTTATCATGAGAATCAACTCTTTAACAGTGTAAATAAGTCAGAATGCATGAAATAGCATTAGACCCCCCCCATTAAATATCAAATGCATTGGCGCATTTGTTCGCCCCTGGGCGTCTGGTCTAAACCAGGTGTGTTCAGGAGCATTGTTGGAGCGTTGCTATTTTGAGGAACTGAAAACGACTGCGCCATTGACCAACACAAACCTGCTCTAAAGTCAATAGCGCAGTATTTTTTGTGTTATTTAAAGGGTGTGTTAGTAATATGAGCCTATAGGCGGTGCACAACGCACATACACTCTGCTTATTACACACACAGGGACACGCAGCAGCACACACACATGTTTAAATATTAAAAATAAAAGGATTCCTCTCTGGAGAAGCGTTCAGTCTTTCCTCCATGTAAATAGTGAATCCGCCATGGTGCGAGCACAACTGGCTTTTAAAGGGAATGGGAGATGAGTCTCTGATTGGTTTATTGCACGTTACGCCCAAAACACCCATGACTCTTTAAGAGACGAGGCACAACCCTTTTAGACCCCTTTTTTCCGTTGTTAAACTAGCAAAAGTTGATTCAGACACGCCCTAAGTGCACCTGCGCCGTGAGCATCAGACCATGCACTCAGATCAGTAAAATAGAGCCCTTTTACTTTTTAGATGCTGTCAATACGCCCATATGTTTTAGCATACATCCAAACATACAACAATGTGCGAATCCTAATGAGATCAGGCAAGGGGGTGGCGCTGAAACACACAGGTCTTCTTTTTTAAATAAAATGGCACAGCAGAGATGCTCATAAAACCACATTTCAAATCCAAATGGATATGCTTTAGTGCCAACATAAACATGCTTATTAAATACTAATTATTCTAGTCAACTAATGAGAAATGGCAGATTTATTTCTCATTGCACAGAGCTAGTGGCCCAGTGTGGCATAAAGCTGCTCTCATGTCACAGACAGCTGCTCTCAGGCTACGATAATAATCAGATTCTCCACAGACAGCCTGGGATTAGTTTACTCAACAGCCGTGACTTCAAAGTACATGTAATTCCTCTATAAATAAAAACTCTAAATCCAATATGAAGTGGTAAGTCTGTCGTCTTTGTTCTGTTTACTGTGGTTTTGCCCATTGAGGGTAAATGTGTACATGATGATGACGGATGCTACTTTGGAAAGCAAAGGACGTGCTGCTGTGTAAATATCAGCAAAACAGAACTTGGATAATGGCTAGCGGTGTGAGCGAGTATTGCCATCAGGTGCTCTGTATTAGCATATGATAATATGAAATAACTTTTAACTTGATTTTCTGCGACCCTCATATCTTATTCATGTGCTTTGGAAGACACATGATACAATCTCAGCATATTACTATTTATGCAGTCACATCTCATATGTAGCGCTGGTAACATTGCCCACAAAATAATCTACAGCTTCTTCATGCAGCTCCACTGTTTGTTTACGGCAACACTGACAAAATATTTCATTTGTGGCGTTTCTGTCTCTCACAATGGGGTCGTATACTTCATTAATCTAATTCTACCATGATTTTGGCTCACTGAGAGGCAGGGAAAGAGTGAGTGTGCTGTAGGAGCCTGTTAGGAGAGAGAAGAGAGAGACAGACAGAAAAAATAGAAGCAGATTTAGAAACTGCCTGAAAAAGACATAATGGCAGCGGAGAATAGAGGATGGTGTCAGATCTTCTTAGACTGAATTTGAATGTGTATTTCAAGCTCGTATTTGATGTTTTTTTTTTTTTTAGTCTTATACACTTATGAAAGACTGCTCAGCATGTTCAAAACCAAAATCTAGCTAAAAGCACTATAAGTGGACCATTTTCTTCAGTGTTAAAACATAGACATGCATATATATTATACATGCATATACATATATATATATATATATATATATATTAATTTTATTTTATAATTTTATTTAAAATTTATTTAAATATGAAATATATTGTTTTAATATTGCATAAATTTGATGTTTTTATGTTATTTAGTGCATGTATACCAGTGTTATTCTAGTGTCATTCAGATACTATTATAGTTTTTATTAATATTTAGAAAATATTTTTATTTTTTAATTTTACTTTTTAATTTAGTAATTTTGTTGTGTATGTTTTTTTTTTTTTTTTAATATGTCAATGTAGTTTTGTTATTTTTTATTTCAGTTTTAGTTATTTTGCTCATCAAGTTAAAGGGGACATATTATGCCCCTTTTCACAAGATGTAATATAAATCTCTGGTGTCCCCAGAATGTGTCTGTGAAGTTTCCGCTCAAAATACCCCCAGATCATTTATTATAGCTTGTCAAATTTGCCCCTATTTGGCTTGTGAGCAAAAACACACCGTTTTTGTGTGTGTCCCTTTCAATGCAAATGAGCTGCTGCTCCCCGCCCCCCTTCCAGAAGAGGGCGGATCCTTTACATGAGCTTTAGATACTCCGTCAACAACAAAACAGGCGAATCTCACTCAGCCAAAATGTCAGAAATAAGCAGTTGTGGATCAGCCGTACATGTTTGAGCGGAGTCGACACAGATGAGAGACTCAGGAAGAGGTTGACACTTTTAGACTGAATGGTTAGTGGATCATTTATGTAACGTTAGTTGCTGTGGAGTTACGTTGATTCAACTGATCGACTAGCATGTGCCGTCATGTTAATCTATAAATTGTTGTATAGGTGCTCGTGTGGGAACATAACACATCCGTCACCTGACTATACAATGCATAATAAATGTGCGTTTATGAGTTACGCAGACGGTGAGTGTTTTCAGGATAAAACTAACGCCACAGCTCTAGTCTCTGTGAATACAGTCAGAGACGATGGTAACTTTAGCCATATTAGCCGTACAGCATTCTAGAAAGCTCATTCAGAAAGGACATGTGCAAACATTCACAGAATATTAAGTGCCATCCTCACTTGTTCTGATACAGTGGGGAGAACAAGTATTTGATACACTGCCGATTTTGCAGGTTTTCCTACTTACAAAGCATATAGAGGTCTGTAATTTTTATCATAGGTACACTTCAACTGTGAGTGACGGAATCTAAAACAAAAATCCAGAAAATCACATTGTATGATTTTTAAATAATTAATTTGCATTTTATTGCATGACATAAGTATTTGATCACCTACCAACCAGTAAGAATTCCGGCTCTCACAGACCTGTTAGTTTTTCTTTAAGAAGCCCTCCTGTTCTCCACTCATTACTGCACCTGTTTGAACTCGTTACCTGTATAAAAGACACCTGTCCACACACTCAATCAAACAGACTCCAACCTCTCCACAATGGCCAAGACCAGAGAGCTGTGTAAGGACATCAGGGATAAAATTGTAGACCTGCACAAGGCTGGGATGGGCTACAGGACAATAGGCAAGCAGTTTGGTGAGAAGGCAACAACTGTTGGCGCAATTATTAGAAAATGGAAGAAGTTCAAGATGACGGTCAATCTCCCTCGGTCTGGGGCACCATGCAAGATCTCACCCCGTGGGGCATCAATGATCATGAGGAAGGTGAGGGATCAGCCCAGAACTACACGGCAGGACCTGGTCAATGACCTGAAGAGAGCTGGGACGCCAGTCTCAAAGAAAACCATTAGTAACACACTACGCCGTCATGGATTAAAATCCTGCAGCGCACGCAAGGTCCCCCTGCTCAAGCCAGCGCATGTCCAGGCCCGTCTGAAGTTTGCCAATGACCATCTGGATGATCCAGAGGAGGAATGGGAGAAGGTTATGTGCTCTGAGGAGACAAAAATAGAGCTTTTTGGTCTAAACTCCACTCGCCGTGTTTGGAGGAAGAAGAAGGATGAGTACAACCCCAAGAACACCATCCCAACCATGAAGCATGGAGGTGGAAACATCATTCTTTGGGGATGCTTTTCTGCAAAGGGGACAGGACGACTGCACCATATTGAGGGGAGGATGGATGGTTTCCAACCTCCTTTCCTCAGTAAGAGCATTGAAGATAAGTCGTGGCTGGGTCTTCCAGCATGACAACGACCTGAAACACACAGCCAGGGCAACTAAGGAGTGGCTCCATAAGAAGCATCTCAAGGTCCTGGAGTGGCCTAGCCAGTCTCCAGACCTGAACCCAATAGAAAATCTTTGGAGGGAGCTGAAAGTCCGTATTGCCCAGCGACAGCCCCAAAACCTGAAGGATCTGGAGAAGGTCTGTATTGAGGAGTGGGCCAAAATCCCTGCTGCAGTGTGTGCAAACCTGGTCAAGAACTACAGGATGAATGTGTCTAAAACAAAGGATATGCTTATTGATTTAGACGTAATCAAACTGACATAATGAGTACAACTATTAAAGAGCAGAACGTTGAATTGGTGGAATCTTACAAGTATTTGGGGTGTGTGATTGGCAATAAGTTGAATTTTAATTCCAATGTGGAGATGATATGTAAAAAGGGCCAGCAACGCCTGTTTTGTTTACGGAAATTACGGAAGTTTAATATTGATAGGTCGTTGATGACCTTGTTTTATAAGTCTTACATTGAGTCGGTTATAACCTTCTCTTTATTATGCTGGTATGGTGGTCTTAGTGTTAAAGCTAAGAATGCGGTGGTGAAAATAGTCAATACCAGTAGTAAAATTATAGGAGCCCATCAGAGCCACCCTACTGACTTGTATAATTGTCAGGTCGTAAGGAAAGCCCAATCTATTTTAATGAATAACTCCCATCCCCTACAGTCTGAGTTTAATTTTCTACCTTCCTGACTTAGATTTAGATTACCCATTGTTAGAAGCAACAGGTATAAACTTTCATTTATTCCTACCGCGGTTTCTTTGTTAAATTCGGGCATGGGAGGAGTTGTGGGTAGTAGGTAGACGTTTGGGCTGCTGCTGTTTTGCGTTGTTTTTATGTGTTTTTAATGTTTGTAAACTGTCTGTTATGTATGTATGCTCGTCTTGTTGCAAAACAAATTGCCCTTCGGGGACATAAACAATAAAGTGAAGTGAAGTGAAGTGAAGTAATAGGAAACGTATGATCTCTGTAATTGCAAACAAAGGTTTCTGTACCAAATATAAAGTTCTGCTTTTCTGATGTATCAAATACTTATGTCATGCAATAAAATGCAAATGAATTACTTAAAAATCATACAATGTGATTTTCTGGATTTTTGTTTTAGATTCCGTCACTCACAGTTGAAGAGTACCTATGATAAAAATGACAGACCTCTACATGCTTTGTAAGTGGGCAAATCTGCAAAATCGGCAGTGTATCAAATACTTGTTCTCCCCACTGTATGAAGTTAGAGCTCGAAGCGTTGGTATTGACCCGTCCTTCAGAAACTACTTTTCTCAAATCCAGCATTACTGACCCTCGGTGGTGAAGCAGTCATGCGTAAAATGATTTGTGCAAATACAGTATATAACATTTTACCGACATTCTTCGGCACATTTCCTTCATAAATGAACTTCACCCACGGTGTCCTCAGTGTCTCTGATGCTGGAGTCTATGAGACTCGTGTGTTCGCTGGTTCATCAACAGAACATTAGTAATGTTTTTGGCGCACACATTGTAATACTCGAGCGCTGATACAGCGAGTAAACAGAAATGGCGTCTCTGTGCTTCTCACTCAGGGGCGTGTCTATGCTAAAAGGGCCAATCATAAATAGTCATGGGCGGGGCTTCCCTACTCTTACGTAGGAGTAGAGGGAAATATGAGAGATTGATAATGATTGATGGGGTTTATAAAAAAAAGTACTGGGTGGATTTTTACCATTATAGGCTGGTTATTTACACACATCTGTGTTCAAACACCTTATAAAAGTGAATTTTGCATAATAGGTCCCCTTTAAACTAAATGAAAATGAAAATATAAGTTTTGTGCCACTGCATATATAGGCTAGGTGTACAGATTTCATGTGTTGTTTCATTTAAATGGCAGATATTTTCACAAAGAAGTGAAATGTTAAAATTTGACTGAATGTCTTTCATGAATGCGCTCTAATGCTAATAACAGTCCTGACTTAAGCGCTGTATAGGATCACATGTTCATTATTATGATAAATACCTCTTTTCAGTCTTAATATAACTATGGGAAAGTTCCTGTTCAGACAGCTGCCTGCTTGATTTTAATCAAGCTGTAAACCCTTCCATGGATTCTTTCATTGATTCAGTCGTGAAAAATGCTTCCATTAAATGTTTTAGAGGGAGATGTCAGAGCAGCTCATAGACCTGCTGACTCGATTGTTAGTTGTGGCCATTCCTCTCAGCACCTTCTTTTTCATCTCAGCCTCTCTCTCTCTTCCCATGTCTTTCAAAAATGTATGGCACTGAATGAAAAGTCTGCCAATTTTAGAAAAAGTCACTGGCTCGTCTTTCAGCCAAGAGGGCATTCGGCCGAAAGCAAGGAAATGGCTTAAGTTATATTTCTTAAAAAAATGCATTGTGAACTGGCCAGTGTGACCTGTTGTCAGTCCTGTGGTCTCCAAGGCTCTCATTAAAACTTCCAAATATTTACAGCTCAACAAACACCGTTCCAAGGAGAGCCAAAGTCATTCTGCTACACTCTATCAATGTAAATTATTTAGCAAGTAAATACAAAACATTCTGTATATTATTTACTTTGTGTTGTACAACAGCACAATGACGCAGACAGACTGACGGATGGACAGACAGACAGACAGATAGATGGATGGATGGATGGATGGATGGATGGATGGATGGCTGGATGGATGGATGGACAGTCGGACCGATAGATAGATAGATAGATAGATAGATAGATAGATAGATAGATAGATAGATAGATAGATAGATAGATAGATAGATAGATAGATAGATAGATGGCATTTATTTTGCTTCTGAAAGAAGACAAATAATAAATAAATGTATAATATGAAGGAGTGCATAATGCATGACCGAATGGAGCAGCTCAGGCTGATGGAACACACACGTTCACTTGCGCCACGACTGCAGGTTAATATCAATTAAGATGTAAAGGCTCTTGAATTCAGAGGCCTTCTGGGGCTTCCTCTCCTGCATTACATATTTCATAGATTTATCGCCTTCAAAGACGATCAGCTACCATATCCTGGACATGAGGAGCAGTATTTATTCTTTAAGAGTGGTATGGTGTATTGACATATGGTGAGGTGTTCATACATCACTCAGAATAAAGCGCTGAGAGCGTCATCAGCTGACTGGTGTTCATGTGTGCAAACAGAACAATGTTTAATGTTTACACTGTTATTGATTGTATCCACTTACAAAATTAAAGAGCATGTGCTTATTTACAGCTCTCACATACTGTGCTTAGAAATGAGCTTGACATGTAAACTAGCGAAATGAAGAGTGTGAGAAAAATTTGAGAGGTTAATGAGAAACTAAACATTTTTGAATGATTTTATACCATAGTTCAATAAGCAAGATCACCATATTGGAGTTTCAATGCTGCATAGCCGCAGACCAGTCAGGGTGCCCATGCTGACCCCTGTCCACCGCCGAAAGCACCAACAGTGGCACGTGAGCATCAGAACTGGACCACGGAGCAATGGAAGAAGGTGGCCTGGTCTGAGGACTCACGTTTTCTTTTACATCACGTGGATGGCCGGGTGCGTGTGTGTGGCTTACCTGGGGAACACATGGCACCAGGATGCACTATGGGAAGAAGGCAAGCCGGCGGAGGCAGTGTGATGCTTTGGGCAATGTCCTGCTGGGAAACCTTGGGTCCTGCCATCCATGTGGATGTTACTTTGACACGTACCACCTACCTAAGCATTGTTGCAGACCATGTACACCCTTTCATGGAAACAGTATTCCCTGGTGGCTGTGCTCTTTCAGCAGGATAATGCTCCTGCCACAAAGCAAAAATGGTTCAGGAATGGTTTGAGGAGCACAACAACGAGTTTGAGGTGTTGACTTGGCCTCCAAATTCCCCAGATCTCAATCCAGTCGAGCTTCTGTGGGATGTGCTGAACAAACAAGTCCGATCCATGAAGGCCCCACCTCGCAACTTACAGGACTTAAAGGATCTGCTGCTAACATCTTGGTGCCAGATACCACAGCACACCTTCAGGGGTCTAGTGGAGTCCATGCCTCGACGGGTCAGGGCTGGTTTGGCAGCAAAAGGGGGATCAACACAATATTAGGAAGGTGCTCATAATGTTATGCCTGATCGGTGTATATATTTTAAACTATACCTAATATAATATTAATGGAATTAAAGGACGTTGCATACAGTTTTGCAGTATTTTCATTTCTTACCTCACGCTATAAAGCATGATTATTAATCTGTGGCACTGCAGACAGCTCTGTATTGCTACCTGAGGTAAAGTGGGAATGTTGTCTTAATTCTGGTGGTCAGATCTTTTGATCCCCCTTCAAACCAACACCCTCTCTGTTTTGTGCAAGCCCACTTGTAGAGCCACCTCGCCCTGCCAAGTCTATGAAATCCATACGACTTCACTGCATTTTTTGCGTGTGGTGTTTCCCTGCCAAATATTTAGCTTTGAGCTGAGCCAACATTCATAGGCCAGGCAAAGCCTCTGTCTAGCATTCTGGACTGCATGATAAATGATGCGGCTTCACGACCGGCTTGCCAAGTGTGATGATGATCTGCCACTGTGCAACCGGATAGTGTGTGAATCACAATACCTCATGTGGATATGGAATGGCGAAAAATCTCACAAATTTAATATAGTATAAAATCAATAAAAAACCATTTGGACATTAATAGGATGCATATCTATATTATTAGATTTTTTTTTTCTCCAATCACAGCTCTTGCATTTTTCACCATGCAAAATGACTTGACCGTTGATCCTTCCTGTTCCTCTTGAGCAGAACCCAGCTGACATTTAATACAACACCATGGGCTATAATTAATTTCCAAGGTGTGGCGTATTCAATAAACCCCCTTAGGCTTGTACCTCTCATTTGTCTAATGCATATGCTATTAGCAATGACTAAGTATTAGGCAAATCTATATTTACAGGCCGATGAGACTGTGGCTGCGTTACACGCCGGTGAGAGCGGAGGAGGTCAGTGGCGTTTGCACAACAGATACTAATAATACTACACCGCCCACAATGACTGACAAGATCCTCCTGTCATTGTGAATGATGCTGAGGATATTGATTCCTCTTCAGTTTGTTATGTTATGACATCATTCGTTTCTCCAGGATGTTCTTCATCGGATCTGTCCTTTTCAATGGATTGCAGATCCACCCACATCGTATGGAACTGCAGATGTGAGTTTGATTCACAAGAATTCAGCGAGCACTCTCTGTGGACTATAATTCTATTAATAGTGATGATGTAACCTACCTTTGGTGACATTTCCCTGTTTCTTTCTCCACGCCATTAGAAAGTGAATACCCTTTCTTGCCATATTGACATCATACATTCACACAAAGATGCAAAGATTTGATCTGTTTTAGAGTATTAAGTGAAAAATAGGCTACAACACGGCTTGTAAGTTTAAGACGCTTTAGTACATGTGTATAGTACGTACACTCTTCTTCGTGGCATTGATGGTTCCATGAAGACACACCTTTGATTGCACAGAACGTTCTATATGTTCTATATCTAAACATCCTATTCTAAGAGAAAAGTGAAGAACTGATCCCTGAAAGGTTCTTTGGGGAACCAAACATGGTTCTTTATGAAATCACTGTGAAAAAAACCCTTTTGGAAGCTTTATTTGGAAGAGTGTATCGACATATTTAGAGATGAGTTTAGCATGTAAAGAATAGTGATGCATCCTGAGATGATGGCCTGTTATTAGAGTGAATAAATGTAATCAGTTGTTATTGCACAAATCTAAAAATTATGAGGGTGATTTTGCCACTGCTGGGATAAGATGACTCCCGACGTGAGCTGGGGAATTTCAGTATATGTAAAATATACCAGTTATGATTTTAAATTATTTTTAAAAAGTCGTCCTTAACATAAAACACTCTTTAAATATTATTGGTAAATGAATGTATGATTTGTATACAATATTTAATCGTATTTAGCTTTTCGTACGTAGCTTTTATTTTTAAATTTTCAGTTTTCATTTCAATTTTAGTACCTTTTTATTTACTATTGTTATTGTTTCATTAATAGTTATATTTAGCTTCTTTTTAGGTTAAGTAATTTTAGTACTTTAACTTAAAAAATGTTGACATGGTAATAGTGATAGATTTTAATCTAATGTTTTGGTAACACTTTCTATAAAGCTCATGCTTATAATGAATTATAGTACCATTTATACTTATTTATAAGTATTACTATTCTATAAACAAATTTATAAAGAGTCATTAAGACATATACTGCATTATAAGAACAGTTATAGTTACATTTATACTATTTTTATAATTACTTAAATCATGCATTTCCTGTACACTGATTTATAAATATACCGATTTATAATATAAAATAGTTCCAGAGACACTTGTTTGCTGTACCAATTAGTTATTAATTACACTCACCTAAAGGATTATTAGGAACACCATACTAATACTGTGTTTGACCCCCTTTCGCCTTCAGAACTGCCTTAATTCTACGTGGCATTGATTCAACAAGGTGCTGAAAGCATTCTTTAGAAATGTTGGCCCATATTGATAGGATAGCATCTTGCAGTTGATGGAGATTTGTGGGATGCACATCCAGGGCACAAAGCTCCCGTTCCACCACATCCCAAAGATGCTCTATTGGGTTGAGATCTGGTGACTGTGGGGGCCATTTTAGTACAGTGAACTCATTGTCATGTTCAAGAAACCAATTTGAAATGATTCGAGCTTTGTGACATGGTGCATTATCCTGCTGGAAGTAGCCATCAGAGGATGGGTACATGGTGGTCATAAAGGGATGGACATGGTCAGAAACAATGCTCAGGTAGGCCGTGGCATTTAAACGATGCCCAATTGGCACTAAGGGGCCTAAAGTGTGCCAAGAAAACATCCCCCACACCATTACACCACCACCACCAGCCTGCACAGTGGTAACAAGGCATGATGGATCCATGTTCTCATTCTGTTTACGCCAAATTCTGACTCTACCATCTGAATGTCTCAACAGAAATCGAGACTCATCAGACCAGGCAACATTTTTCCAGTCTTCAACTGTCCAATTTTGGTGAGCTCGTGCAAATTGTAGCCTCTTTTTCCTATTTGTAGTGGAGATGAGTGGTACCCGGTGGGGTCTTCTGCTGTTGTAGCCCATCCGCCTCAAGGTTGTGCGTGTTGTGGCTTCACAAATGCTTTGCTGCATACCTCGGTTGTAACGAGTGGTTATTTCAGTCAAAGTTGCTCTTCTATCAGCTTGAATCAGTCGGCCCATTCTCCTCTGACCTCTAGCATCAACAAGGCATTTTCGCCCACAGGACTGCCGCGTACTGGATGTTTTTCCCTTTTCACACCATTCTTTGTAAACTCTAGAAATGGTTGTGCGTGAAAATCCCAGTAACTGAGCAGATTGTGAAATACTCAGACCGGCCCGTCTGGCACCAACAACCATGCCACGCTCAAAATTGCTTAAATCACCTTTCTTTCCCATTCTGACATTCAGTTTGGAGTTCAGGAGATTGTCTTGACCAGGACCACACCCCTAAATGCATTGAAGCAACTGCCATGTGATTGGTTGATTAGATAATTGCATTAATGAGAAATTGAACAGGTGTTCCTAATAATCCTTTAGGTGAGTGTATGTGTGCTAATGTTTGCATTCGTATTTGCATAATGTAATGGCTAATGTTTGCATTTGAGGTCATGAATGGTAATTTTGATTTGTTAAAATCTATATCTCCTCAGTCATATGCATGGCATTGCTTATCGCAGTTTGGAATTATATTTTTAAAATATTGTTGCAGTGTTTTGCTAGTATGTAACATTAATATTTTTTTTGTTTTTTATTTCTGTGTTTTTCATTGTTTAACTACAGGATTTTTTTGTTCATTAGTTACATTTACAAAAAAAAAAAAAAGAAATAAGTATGAATGGAGCTATAATTCATTATAAGCATGGGCTATAGAAAGTGTTGAAAACATATTTTCAATTAAAAATGTTTTATTCATTTTAGTCTTAGTTTTAGGTAACAATAACAACACTCGTTATTTAAATGAACAATTGAATAATATAGTCTTTCAGATTGAATTCAGATTGAATGATTACACTTGATTGGCCAATTTATAATAGTTATTAAATTGAACAACCATAAATGACAAATAAACAATAAAACAATAAAACCTGAACAATAATAAAACCTTTAACAATAAAACACCAGCAGCAACACCTCAATTTTGGCATCTTATCACAAGTGTCTAACTTTAGCTTTTCCATTCAGAATAAAAACTACATTACCCATGATGCTGTACAGAAAATTACACCAATCAGAGAGTCGAAAAAAAGCAAATAACAGCTCCGCCCACTCTCATGAAGCTCTCAAAATACTTAAATGTTTGTATATATATATATATATATATATATATATATATATATATATGCATGTTTTGCAATAAACTTAAACTATATTGTTTTTTATATACACTATATTGCCAAAAGTTTTGGGACGTCTGCCTTTACATGCGCATGAACTTTAATGACATCCCATTCTTAATCCGTAGGGTTTAATATGGAGTTGGCCCACCCTTTGCAGCTATAACAGCTTCAACTCTTCTGGGAAGGCTTTCCACAAGGTTTAGGAGTGTGTTTATGGGAATTTTTGACCATTCTTCTAGAAGCGCATTTGTGAGGTCAGGCACTGATTAGTTGGACGAGAAGGCCTGGCTCGCAGTCTCCGCTCTAATTCATCCCAAAGGTGTTCTATCGGGTTGAGGTCAGGACTCTGTGCAGGCCAGTCAAGTTCCTCCACACCAAACTCGCTCATCCATGTCTTTATGGACCTTGCTTTGTGCACTGGTGCGCAGTCATGTTGGAACAGGAAGGGCCATCCCCAAACTGTTCCCACAAAGATGGGAGCATGAAATTGTCCAAAATGTCTTGGTATGCTGAAGCATTAAGAGTTCCTTTCACTGGAACTAAGGGGCCAAGCCCAACCCCTGAAAAACAACCCCACACCATAATCCCCCCTCCACCAAACTTTACACTTGGCACAATGCAGTCAGGCAAGTACCGTTCTCCTGGCAACCGCCAAACCCAGACTCGTCCATGGGATTGCCAGACAGAGAAGCGTGATTGGTCACTCCAGAGAACACGTCTCACTGCTCTAGAGTCCAGTGGTGGCGTGCTTTACCCCACTGCATCCCACGCTTTGCATTGCACTTGGTGATGTAAGGCTTGGATGAGCTGCTCGGCCATGGAAACCCATTCCATGAAGCTCTCTACACACTGTTCTTGAGCTCATCTGAAGGCCACAGAAGTTTGGAGGTCTGTATCTATTGACTCTGCAGAAAGTTGGCGACTTCTGCTCACTGTGACCCTCAGCATGCGCTGACCCCGCTCTGTGATTTTACGTGGCCTATCACTTTGTGGCTGAGTTGCTGTTGTTCCCAATTGCTTCCACTTTGTTATAATCCCACTAACAGTTGAGCGTGGAATATTTAGTAGTGAGGAAATGTCAGGAATGGACTTATTGCACTGGTGGCAACCTATCACGGTACCACGCTTGAGTTCACTGAGCTCCTGAGAGCGACCCATTCTTTCACAAATGTTTGTAGAAGCGTCTGCATGCCTAGTGCTTGATTTATACACCTGTGGCCATGAAGTGATTGAACACCTGAATTCAGTGATTTGGAGGGGTGTCCCAATACTTCTGTCAATATAGTGTATATTTAATCAACATTTGTAAATAAGTAGTTGTATGTTTCTCCATTGGTTTAATTCGATTTTGCTGTTTGCAATGTCTTGTACTTTTTTATCATTTTGTCCGATTTTCAAAAACTTTTTTTGCTTCAAATCAAAGTTTGTAGTGTCAGATTCTCCTCTTGGTTCATGGCTTATAACTCTTTAACAAGCACTTTTTAAAAATCCCTATGGGAAAAATGAATGGAAAAAAATACTTCCGGAACCAGCACCACTGAAAAAGGGGGCGGGCACTAATGCTCTCTATAGTCAAGAGGAAAGTGCTATATATGTTACATGTATAAAGTATATCTGCAATGCTTTACCAACTAACACATGCTCTTGCTATATTGGCCACAAAGTTTTTAGCCTAATGTCATTATTGCATTCAATGTCTCTGCCACACAAAGTGTTTGTGATGAATAAAGCCTTCAGCCAGTGAAAGACATTTGAATATTTATCCAATCTTTGGCTGGTAGAAGTGATTGTGAAGGGCATCAGTAGTCTACGTGGGACTCGTCTTATCTGAGCAGAGAGAGAGTTATCAGACCAGGTATAAAATATTAATACTGAGTGCACTATAATAAATATCACAGATGCTGAACACAATTTACATTTCTGCCACCATCATCAGTCTAGAAAAAAAAAAGCGTAATTATTTTTCCATGCACACTGCTCTGCTCAAAGGATTTTGTGTGGTGAGCAAGTATTAAGTACCTGTGCTGCTGTCCTGACTCGCTTACGTTAAATTGCTGATTTTACTCAAACACACGCTGTATCTTTGGTCAAGCCAGTAATGCACTGACTCTCTAGGGTTTCCTTTTGTTTATCCAGTGAGTCCGTTCGCAGAGTTTAGAAACACTGCTGGATTCATTAGAAAACAAATGATTTGCTGTCCATCAAGCCGTCAGGTTGAGAGGTTTGAGAGGATCCACGTTTGCTTTTCTCTGGACGTTTGTCGACTCAATCTCTTCTGTGACAGTGAGACGGTAAACAGTCCATGAGATTGAAAACATGCCCTGACCCGTATTTATGAAAAATACTCTTGCCCTGAAAACAACATTTTGGTTAAAAATACCTGCATAATATGATTGACTCATGTGTGAATGTGTGCATGTGTGATTTTATTTATAGCAAAAATATGATCATCATAATTGGTTTGGACAATGCACAAAAAATAATAAGAGGGTTTTAATACATGCATATACATTAAGTATTACATTAACATATGTACACATACAAGTTAGCAGCTAATATGTGTGTGTGTGTGTGTGTGTGAGTGTGTTTGTGTGTGTGTGTGAGAGAGAGAGTATGTGTGTGTGTGTGTATGTGTGTGTGAATGTGTGTGACTGTGTGAGAGTGTGTGAGAGAGTGTGTGTGAGTGAGTGTGTGTGTGTGAGAGACAGAGAGAGTGTGTGTGTGTGCGTGTGTGAGCGTGTGTGAGAGTGTGTGTATGTGAGTGTGTGTGACTGTGTGTGTGTGAGAGAGATAGAGAGAGTGTGTGTGTATGTGAGTGTGTATGTATGTAAGTGTGTGTGAGAAAGTGTGTGTGCGTGCGCGCGCGCGTGTGTGTGAGAGGGACTGTGTGCGTGAGTGTGTGTATGCATGTGACTGTTTGTGACTGTGTGTGAGAAAGTGTGTGTGTGTGCGCGTGCGCGCATGTGTGTATTTACAGGCAATTACATATGAAAACAAAAATATTTAAAAAATATTCATTAAGTGCAACAGCGTGGAATGTATATATTAAATGTAATAATGTTTCATATTAAGTCGTATTGTAAACTGTTTCTATTACATTTAATTACAAACACAAATAAGATCTTCTTGTCAATCGCTAAGAGCATCTCGTTTGTTATAGTTTTGCTCTCTCACGCCTCTTTCCGCGCGAGCCGCACACTGACGCTTCACGAGCACAGAGAGAGAGAGAGAGAGAGAGAGAGAGAGAGAGAGAGACAGAGAGAGAGAGACAGAGAGAGACAGAGAGAGAGAGAGAGAGAGAGAGAGAGAGAGACAGAGAGAGAGAGAGAGAGAGAGAGAGAGAGAGAGAGAGACAGAGAGAGAGACAGAGAGAGAGACAGAGAGAGAGAGCATCATTACTCCATCAACACCTCACACAGACAGTAGCAGAGCCGTGAGCACCTGCGCGAGTTCATGTTCTGCGCCAGAGTTGCGGCATGTTTCCCGCTCGTGGCTTTCGCTTAACGCGCTGAGCATTTCTGGAGGACATTTGTTTCCCAGCTCATGTGAGATCCCAGCTGTCTCTGGAATGATGGGGACCTTACATGACAGTATTGGATTTGTGCTTTTTTCCTGTTTGTCCATTCAAGTGGGATTTTCTCTTGATGGTAAGAACATCCATAAGACTTTTTAATGCATCTACGCACAATATAACACACCATTATTAACTTTAAATGTTCGACCATTATCAGCAGCAACTCAAAATATGCTCTCAATGTCTATTTTACAGTTAAAACGATTCCTGCATATATGTGTGTAGTGGTCTTTATATAATAAGTGACTAAAGTTATAACTACGCGACCCTGTTGTGAGGAGAGGAGTGATAGAAACATCATCTGTTGATTTCGGAGAGCTCGTGTGGTCTCCTCACATGGACTCTGTGTTCTTCGCCAGCTTTATAGGTAGTAAAGGGTAATTTTGCAGGAACAGCACGCGCGACTTGCATCTCAAGTGGCGGATGCTCCGTTAACGGACTGCGGCTGTTCTTCAGCACCGCGGACAGCTCCCGTTAAACCCGTCAGAGGAGCGGGACAGGAGGGAGAAAGGCTTTCATTTAATGCCTTTATCAAACAGAGGCTCTGCTGCAACCCTCGATTCTAGTCTGGGGGTATTCATTACATTTCACCCGACCAGAACATTTGACTCGTTGCAAAAAAGAGGAAATATTGTTTCGAGAAGACTCTCTTTCATGTTCTTTATATATATATATAGTTATTTTTTCGATATATGCTAATTAAATAATAAAATGTTCATAAAAATAATATTTATGTTCATAAATGTTTAAAAATATCAAATAGACATTTACAAAATATTTTATTATTTTATTCTCATATATATATATATATATATATATATATATATATATGAGAATAAAATAATAATAAATTAAATAAAACATATATTTATATAATTATATATAAGAAATATAATTAAATATTATATTAATCAATTTGATATTTTAATATCAAATATTGTACATATTTTATTATTTGTATTAAATGTTTTATATTCACTTATCTTTCTCTATGAAATCAGAAGAGAAAAATATTTAAAATATTTAATTAATTTAATTATATTATAATTTTAAAAGATTAGGGTTCGGTGTATATATATATATATATATATATATATATATCATAAATGTTTAAAAATATCAAATAGACATTTACAAAATATTTTAGTATTATTTTATTGATGATTATTTTTCTATATATATATATATATATATATATATATATTTTATGTGAGTAATGAAATCAGAAGATAAAAATATTAAAAATATTCTAAAATCATATTTATTATCATTTTATTATATTATCATTTTAAAAGATTATATAAAAAATATAAGGGTTCAGTATATATATATATATTTTTTTTTTTTTTTTCTTTTTTTTATGAAATCAGAAGAGAAAAATATTGAAAATATTTTATTATAATTTTATTATAATTAAATTATATTATAATTTTAATAAAAGATTATATAAAAAAAAATATAGGAGTTCGGTATAAGCACTGGTAGACTGCCAGTCTTTAATTTCAGCTTAACTTGTGACATCTCTCTTGCAGGAAAGTTTACCGATTTACCCTCTAACATCACAGCAAGGGAAGGACAGAACATCGAAATGGCGTGTGCCTTTCAAAGTGGGATGTCCTCGGTTTACTTAGAGATCCAGTGGTGGTTTATTCGTGCTCCAGAGGAACTGATTACGAGTGAGGAGGATGAGGACGATACGGAGGTAATAACACTTTCTGCAAGGGGTTAAGGAAAGGGTTAAATGTTCATAACGTCATTCCAGCCTACAGGAGAAGTCTCCTCAGCACCGCAAGCATCCTCGGCACGTTGCATGAATTTCACCTGCGATATGCCTCAGTTTAATCCACCCACTCCGTTGCACTTTTTATTTGATTGGATGAACTGTTTTATTATGAAACGCTGCTTACTTGTGTTTGTACTGCTGCTGTTTCCCTTCTGCTGCTGTAACACTTTCACTTGTGTTCCTCCTGTCCTTTTGAAAGGCAGAGCGAGCAGTATTCCTGTTTTCCCACACATGCCGCATAATTAGAACCCATAACCATCCACGTCAAAACACACACTTACAAAGCGCACAATACATGTCAGACTAATCAGCTGTTTTGCTCAAGGATGTTGTGTTGCGAGCAGGAGCCTGATTCACGCTTCGTGATTCATAGTGACTCCTAAGGCTTTGAGATCCGCAGTAAAAATCGCTCTGACACTCGTTTGGAGATCACTGGTCTTTTGAAGGACAAAATGCAGAAGTGAGGCCTATCGTGAATGACATCAGGGGTCCGAGTGTGTGCATTCGAGATGCCACTGGCCGAATGTCAACAAGTGTGTGTGTGTGTGTGTTTGTGGCCTGCGTCTTTGTTTGCAGACGGCATGTCTGTGTGACAACATGTTTAACAACAAAATGTTTGCGAGCGTCAACAAATGATCTGAGTCAGGGCTTGTGTTTTATATGTCACTTTGGTGGTTTCTGGCAGGTATAGTCATGTGTTTCGAGAGCAAACTGACATCAAACAAGTTTTTCCGCGCAGGAAGAACAACATCTCTTTTGTTCCTGCTCAAATTTAATATTGCTATTACTCAGCCGTTGTTGTCTCTCATCATATACGTATAACCGAGGCTTTGATCCATGGGATCTATCAATTTGGACTGTGGTTTGGAGAAGCTGTAGTGCCGTACGCGGCGTCGATGATTGAATCTCATTCTTCTCAGAGCATTGTGCGTCAAATGACATGCAGCTGTGTCCCTGCGGAGGAGAAGTCAGCGAAGAGATGTCCTACAATAAGACATCTGGAATTATAAGATGGGTGACATCCGCCGATGGCTTGTGATATATAATATCAAAGCGCCGGGCTCTGAAGAGAGGCTGTTAGGGACGATACGTGACGGGAGACTCGCTGGACTGCAGCAGTGCACAGTTGTGTCACAGTGTATTGTATAATGGATATGATCCATACCCTGAATCTGCAGGCATCGATATATCCAGTATAATGGCCATGGCTATTGCTGACAGCGAGCTTTCCCAGCTCACGCTGCTATTAATAGTGTTGAATGAGGGATAGTACATGTTCTGCTCCGTAATGATACATAAGGACTCACCTGTGCTTAGGCCGCAGCACTTTACTGTATTCTGCACCGATATGCCAACCGATCGCTGTCGAAACGTCTCGCTCTCCAGGGCTCAAACTGGATAAATCGTGGCTGTTAGTGGGGGATGCGCATTTCTGATGTCCCGTAGCAAGGCAAGAGGTCATTTATCAAAAGAGACACAGCCCACATGAAATGCAAATCATAATGCAATTTCGAATGCAAAGATCTACTTTATTTGCATACTCATGGGAGCTTGTGCGCTCGAAGTTCATTCTCGAGTGAATTCGCTGGATTTATTCCAGGCAGTCGTGTGCTTTTGTGAACTTTACATACGGCAGTGCTGCGACTTAGGGAAGTTTATTAATCCACATATTCAAGACTTTGACGTCGCTGACATTTTTAGATGAGCGCTGCATACCTTGGCACTGAATGTGAATGCAGGGAAAATTAGAGACTGTCAAATGTGCAACATAATTTTATCATCGCTGTGCTTTTGTGCAATGATGACTAGTCATGGCAATACCTCAAATCATGCAATTATGGCTGTTCTTCGCACATTCAGAGGGGTTTTATTCAATGGAAAAGGCATAAAACAATTGATTTAGAGACTGCACGATATGGCGTTTATTACCTCGCCCTCGATTATTGATTAATAACAAGCTGTCAACAAAGAAATTATGGTAATAATAAGAATCAAAACTGTGAAATAATTCGGAACACAAAAAAATCTGTACTGAACAAAAGAACCATTTGATTGCATCCTGATGGACTGCTTAAAATAGCATGTGTTTCCTTACCTTGACTTTTTTTTTAAGGGATAAATTACCATTGGCATCTCAGACAAGAAAATAACAGTTCGTCCAGCTGTATGAGGATAGATCCATCAGAGTAATCATAATATGCACGTTTGTTGAGACCGGAGCGTGAGCAGTCGACCGCAGCAGGAGGACAGGCCCAGATTATACAGCACAAGTTCACATTTCATATCATATGCATGCAGATCCTGAAGGCCTGGATTCCAGAGCTTTAGCTCAGATCACACACACTTGCCAGATGTAATCTAGATATATAATAGTTCAAAGAGAATGTGAGAAGTATTATTGCATACTAATGTTCAGTGGCTATGCCACATTCATACACTACCACTCAAATGAATTCATAGTTTTATTCAGCCAGGATGCATTAAATTGATCAAAAGTGAATGCATTTATAATGTTTCTATTTCAAATAAATGCTGTTCTTTTGAACTTTCTATTTATCAAAAATAAAATGCATCACGGTTTCCACAAAAATATAAAGCTGTTTTCAACATTGATAATAATCATAAATGTTTCTTGAGCATCACATCATCATATGAGAATGATTTGTGAAGGATCATGTGACACTGAAGACTGGAGTAATGATGATAAATTCAGCTTTGCTCACAGGAATAAATTACACTTTACTATATATTCACATAGAAAACAGCTGATTTACACTGGAGTAATATCACACGAGTAGCAGTGCAGTATGGCTGTATATCAGCACGGCTACTTGTGTGATATTGCATTTATACAACAGTTCGACGGCACAAGTGAGTAAGTAAATCAGAAACAGCAACAGTGTCTTAAAAACCCTCAACTTCCTTCCGCCGGATTCACATCTCAAGTTGACAGTCGAGCCCAAGCCTCCGTCACTGATTCAGAAACATCACTTTAGAGCGAGGAACGGAGGAACACTGAGTCGCTTCAGTGAAGATTATTGTGTTATGAGTAGAGTATTATTATGAGAGAGGGATCGACTAAACGAGTGTATTACCTGCATCTGATACAGCATTCATTTTTCAGCTCGATGTCCATAATATTATATCCATTATTTTAAAAAATCAGATGAAAAATGTCCGTTGAGGAAAGCCATATCTTTTTCTCTGTCCTTTTAAAAGATTGGCAGCACTAAAACAACTTCCTTGTTTACAACCAGTCACTCATAAAGACAGTCTCTGCCGCATCTACAAGGCTCTTTCACGCCGGATGCATAACGAAAAAGCGAATATTTTGCGTGCGAATAGTTCGCGTCAAAACCATTCACATCAGTCGCAACGCGAATTTGCAACGTCTGTGACGTTTCAGAGCTCCAACAATCCAAAACATTTGCGGCGACAGCTGAGAAAACATGG
This sequence comes from Coreius guichenoti, assembly GCA_039654105.1. NCBI lineage: Eukaryota > Metazoa > Chordata > Actinopteri > Cypriniformes > Gobionidae > Coreius > Coreius guichenoti. Next base: position 1,347,241 of record CM077189.1, on the reverse strand, counting down.
ACACTTCATCATCCAGTGAAGACGAGCTTTTCATTTTCTTTAAAAGACCGAAAAGAAGGTTTTGGGTGCACCCAGTCTTAAAAGAAGAGAGAGTCTGAAGGGGAGTATGCTAATCTTGTACAGGAGCTAAAACTTTATCATGGCCGGTTCCGCACTTACTTTCGAATGTCTGTGGGAAAATTTGAGGAGCTCCTCCAGAGACAGTAGCACCGCATCTGACGAGACAAACCACACACTTCAGGAACCAATCGATCCGGACCAGCTATGTTTCCAGTTGAGTCACAATGTAAACATTTAAGTGCCACAGTCGTACTGACGGAAACACATTCACTTTCCATAGTCGTGGACACAGTTAGGTTTCGAAAAAAATCAACGAGTTTTAACTCAAAAGGTTATGTTATCGTTGTCTGTAGCCTACAGCGATTTGCATGTACTCCCAGCTTTAATCTCATGAGAAAAAAAGGTTAATGTTGATTGAATAGCTAGAGACATCTACTGGACATTTCATCACCTTTGTTTCCTTGTATGTGATTGGTTGAAGCCTTTTCTGTCGCCGCGAGAGTAAAAAAAAAAATCGACATCGAAGCGGAAAAAATAAATGTCGTTTTTTCGCCGCAGCACATTTGCGTTCGGTGTGGAAGCACTCATTACACAAACAGCTGATCAAAAAATAAAACCATTGCGCAAATTATTTGTGCGTCAAAATTGCGTCCAGTGTGAAAGGACCTTAATGGTGTAATAATGTAACTGTCACTGAAGTCGACTATTGTAATCACTAACGGACCCTTTTTCAACACCAAATTTGGTATAATATTTATTGAACAATAATATTTAAATTAACAACAATAGCCGTTATAAAAGACAACAGGAAATAAACACAAGCAAACAATTCAGTCAAACATACAAAAGTAGCGCTCTAGTACAGGATTCAAGTTAAATACTAGTTTATGAAACTTAATTTTCCCCTTAACCAACTAAATGAAATGTGGGCATGAAGAGGAAACGACTGAAGCTTTGGGGTGTTGATGGACTCAGTTGACTCCATCTGTGTTTTGATCAGTGTTCTGAATCCCATCCAGAAACAAAACACGATTTTCTCAGCTTTTTGCTCACAGTGTTGCTTTTTTAATGAAACTTACCCACATTTAAGAGTTAATAATAAAAGAATGCATGAAGCTAGAATAAAATGTGACCCGTGCTGGCAAAATGAGTCACAATGAGCAAATTATCAAAAATTAGTTATGGTTATTTTCATTCTCTATTAAAAAAACCTTCAAAATGATGTATGATTTTTTTGAATCGGACAAAAAAAATGACTGAGCTACACATGTTTGAAGTCAATTTTGAGAAAAATCGATTTAAAGTTCCTAAACAAAATCACCTTAAAATCCCTGGTAATAACACCAAATTTCACACACACCAAGTCAACACCAAATATCTATAGAAAAAATATATATTCAGTTTTTTTTCCCCATGATAGCACAATTGTTTGATTGACATTAATGAGACAGACAGTCTATATATTCAGATCTACTGTACCGCACGGATCTAATATAATGATACACATCAGATGTTTTCCCCAACAGTTAACCAAACATTCACATAACACATAACAGATAATGTGTGTGTGCATCGGGATTGTGCGCTGTCTGAGAGTCTTTGTGCGCACGCGCCGGATCTGAACGAGTGAGATCGCTTTCATGGACAAAGGAAAGAAACTCCTCTCAGAAAACATACAAATAAAGACACTTTTAGATGTTGAATTGCTATTTGGAGCATTGGGATCGCTAGACGAGGGCTTTTTGCTCAGAATCGACCAAAATTGACATTTTTCACTTGTTTTGCCTGTTGCTCGAAATTATCGTCACACATGCTTTTGTTTGTTTGAAAAAAGCAGACACTCTGTTCTTTCTTTTGATATATTGTGTGTTCAGATATCCATACAGCTAAATATTGTGAGAGCCATGAAAATGATCAAAAGTGCTGGCGCTGAATGGCAACTGAATGAAGATGAGAAATGTTGCTTTGGGAACTAGCTGAAATAAAATAAGTCAATGTTTATCTTATTTTTAAATGCTTTTTATGCTTTTAGTTACAGTTAACCCTGGCCCGTATGTAGGCACACTAGGTTTTGTACACAGCTCTAGTGTCCACATTGATTCAAGAAATTCATATGACAGACATCAGCCAGTTTGTCCTTAAACCCAGACCGGCGCTGCTGCTCGTGGCATGACTGAAGGCATTTTCGGTCATTTAAAGCTTAATTGACAGCTACCGCCGATACTGCCGCAGTACAAGAGGAAGGACTTTTATCACTTAAGGTTTCACACAAATGTCTTGTTTTCCCAATGGAAACGACTGGCCGATCTAGACAGCACACTGCCAACGAGTACAAACTAATGCAAAAATCCATACCATCCAGCCTGCCTCTCTCTTTAGCCCAATTACCGCCCAGTCCTCTATCTAAGTCCCTCCGCCAGACTTTTAAAGACAATAAGCCCTGAAGGTCAATGGAGGCGTGCGGCATCCATCAGCGCAGGCTATTGTTAGACAGACACATTCATAATCAATGCAGCGCTGCTCTGATGAAGCTCTCCATCTGTGGATGATGCCGAGTTTGAACCAGCCGTGTCCTTTTTCCATCATTTCTGACCTGTAGCCTCGAGGCAAGTCAAGACTGGATAGAGGATAAAGTACTACACATGGTCCGGAAAACGAAAAGATGAAGAAACAACCTTCTCTAGCATAACATTTACACCCTAAGCTTATTATTGAGTGGATATATTGTACCAGTATGGCTTAATTGGAAGAATTGTGTGGCAGTTATTAAACTGTGGGAGTTCATTTATAGCATGTAGTGGATTTTAATGAAGAGCTTATTACGAGTACAACTAATTAATGCTTGTAAAATTGCATTTAAGTCTCGAAAGTCATGAATGGGATTACAAACTTTCAAGTGAAAATGTCAAGGTTGCATTACGACGGCCACATTGGTTTAGTGGTGAAGAAATCGTATGCATGTACGCATCACTAGGGAATAATGGGCAGCTCATGTGTAGCTTCAACAACAATTTTTCATTAGCAGTATTTGCGGGGATTTTCTCAGTCCCATCGGGCGTTAGCACTGGAATGGATGTCGTGATGGCTGAAAACTGCTGCTAATAGACTCTGAGTTGAGATGGAGGTGTTTTGAGAGCTCTAATTTCAGCAGAGCTTTATACTATAGAGTTGCATTTGAGTTTAAATGGGTTTTCACGGCTCTTAGAGAGAGTATGATCAACGGTTTCGGTCTGTACGGTTTCGACAACCACCAACTCTCAGGATGTAACTGTGGGCAATCGCTAGCCTTGCATGCAGTAACAAATATGATATAAATATATAACTATCCAATTACACTAATGTTCAAAGGTTTGGGGTTTCATTCATTAGGGATGCATTCAATTGATCAAAAAGATGTTTATAATGTTTCTGTTTCAAATAAATGCTGTTCTTTTGAACTTTCTATTCATCAAAGAATCCTGAAAAAATAAAATGTATGACGGTTTCCACAGAAATCTGAATTGATAATAATCATAAATGTTTCTTGAGCATCACATCATCATATGAGAATGATTTGTGAAGGATCATGTGACACTGAAGACTGGAGTAATGATGATAAATTCAGCTTTGATCACAGGAATAAATTACACTTTACTATATATTCACATAGAGAACAGCTGATTTACACTGGAGTAATATTTCACTGTTTTACTGTATTTATGATCAGATAAACACAGAAGAGACTCTTTCAACAGCATTAAAAAAATCTTTGAACAATAATGTGTAAAAATATATCCAATGGTAGCCTATAATTTAAAATGTAATCAGATCTGTAGCTGCAACGTGATCTCATGAGAATACGTGTGTATTTTTACGTAAAGTGTACTGAAACATTTTCATACACACTGAAACGTATAATATAGACGTATTGACAGCACTAAAACGTAAATTATTTATGTATGAACTTTACCGACGTACAAATTTGTACGTATTCCTGTTTATGAATTTTAAAATCATGGAATTAAATGTTTTGAATCTATTGTATTCAATTGCATTTATGAAATGCAGTTTACCAATTTACTTAAGAAATAATAGCATTCCGCTCTGTTCGGAGGATTACATAATGTTAAACAAGACTACACTTTAAAACTTTAAAATGAATAACATTTCTTTAATCGTTTAACCATTTTTGTAATATTTAGTTTGAAAAGGCATTTTCTCCTATACTGACAATAGAACCATAAAATACACCAAAACACAACATAAATGCACAAAAGACATCAGTTTTATTTCAGTTATATCTTTAGAATAGGAACAGATCCAGATTCAGCCGTTTATCTGGTGATCTTCATCTCCAGCTGTGACCGTAAACATCAAATCCCGCGCTCGTTATGATGAATTCAGATTCAAAAACCGCGCCCTGAAGAAGTGTTACGACATGTTTTACGGCAGTGATATCAAACGCTCATTGGCTCTCGCCTGCTTTGTCACAGATTGTGACATCAAATCAAATCAAAATGTATTTATAAAGCACAATAAAAAAAAACAGTAGTTAGGGATGGGCGATACCACTTATTTTGTTTTCGATACGATACCGATACTTTCAAGGCCAGTATCGCCAATATCGATACCGATACGATACTTCTAAACTGAACTTTTAAATTATTAAATTAATTAAATTATTAAAATTACTAAGAGTAAAATGGGTAAAGATACCCACTTAACATCATATTTGAAAGGAATTTTAACATTCAATACGCCTTATTGCAACTTATTAGATTATATTTTTGTTTAAACATGGTTAAAATATGTTTACTTGTAGTGGTAACCATGGAAATCTACAAATACTATAGTTGAACTACGGCCACTATAGTAAAAACATGGTTCATTTTCATAAGGAACTGCCAGTGACAGGCCATTGCACCCATAAAATGCAACCTTTTTATTCTGATAGTGTATGATTTATATTAACATTAGTTACAGAATAGAATGGTCAATATGAACTTTTAACATTAAATTTAAACCAGTGTAATTGCACAAACTATGTAGGCTACAATTTCAATTTGTTTATTGTGAAATAACTCCAACATACAGTGCATCCGGAAAGTATTCACAGCGTTTCACTTTTTCCACATTTTGTTATGTTACAGCCTTATTCCAGTATGGATTAAATTCTTTATTTTTTTCCTAATTTCTACAAACAATACCCCATAATGACAATGTGAAAGAAGTTTGTTTGAAATCTTCACAAATTTATTAAAAATAAAAAACGAAAAAAAATCACATGTACATAAGTATTCACAGCCTTTGCCATGACACTAAAAATTGAGCTCAGGTGCTCCTGTTTCCACTGATCATCCTTGAGATGTTTCTACAACTTGACTGGACTCCACCTGTGGTAAATTCAGTTGATTGGACATGATTTGGAAAGGCACACACCTGTCTATATAAGGTCCCACAGGTTAACAGTGCATGTCAGAGCACAAACCAAGCCATGAAGTCCAAGGAATTGTCTGTAGACCTCCGAGACAGGATTGTATCGAGGCACAGATCTGGGGAAGGGTACAGAAACATTTCTGCAGCATTGAAGGTCCTAATGAGCACGGTGGCCTCCATCATCTGTAAATGGAAGAAGTTTGGAACCACCAGGACTCTTCCTAGAGCTGGCCACCCGGCCAAACTGAGCGATCGGGGGAGAACGGCCTTAGTCAGGGAGGTGACCAAGAACCCGACGGTCACTCTGACAGAGCTCCAGCGTTTCTCTGTGGAGAAAGGACAACCTTCCAGAAGAACAATCATCTCTGCAGCACTCCACCAATCAGGCCTGTATGGTAGAGTGGCCAGATGGAAGCCACTCCTCAGTAAAAGGCTGCCTGGAGTTTACCAAAAGGCAACTGAAGGACTCTCAGACCACGAGAAACAAAATTTTCTGGTCTGATGAAACTCTTTGGCCTGAATGGCAAGCGTCATGTCTGGAGGATACCAGGCACCGCTCATCTCCTGGCCAATACCATCCCTACAGTGATGCATGGTGGTGGCAGCATCATGCTGTGGGGATGTTTTTCAGCTGCAGGAACTGGGAGAATGATGGAATGAGTCAGGATCGAGGGAATGATGAACGCAGCAATGTACAGAGACGTCCTTGATGAAAACTTGCTCCAGCGCGCTCTGGACCTCAGACTGGGGCAACGGTTCCTCTTCCAACAGGACAACGACCCTAAGCACACAGCCAAGATAACAAAGGAGTGGCTACGGGACAACTCTGTGAATGTCCTTGAGTGGCCCAGCCAGAGCCCAGACTTGAACCCGATTGAACATCTCTGTAGAGATCTGAAAATGGCTGTGCACCGACGCTCCCCATCCAACCTGATGGAGCTTGAGAGGTCCCGCAAAGAAGAATGGGAGAAACTGCCCAAAAATAGGTGTGCCAAGCTTGTAGCATCATACTCAAAAAGATTTAAGGCTGTAATTGGTGCCAAATGTTCTTCAACAAAGTATTGAGCAAAGGCTGTGAATACTTATGTACTGTACATGTAATTTTTTTTCGTTTTTTATTTTTCATAAATTTGCAAAGATTTCAAACAAACTTCTTTTACGTTGTCATGGGGTATTGTTTGTAGAATTGAGGGAAAAAATAATGAATTTGATCCATTTTGGAATAAGGCTGTAAGATAACAAATATGGAAAAAGTGAAGCGCTGTAAATACTTTCCGGATGCACTGTATTATGTTTTTCTGTCTCCTGATGAGCATTGTTTTGGGCTGCGTTTCCAAAAGCATCAATGGTTTCTTATGATAGTTTTGGGGAAACTCAGCCCTGTTTGAATAGTGTCATCAGTGAGCGAACGCTCTCTCTGTGATTGATTGGTTCTGCCTCGCAGCATTTGCGTATGTTCAGATGAGCAGGAAAATAGTTCTATACTACACAATTTTTCGCTAACATAGGTTATGCGTATTGTACGCATTAAATATATTTTTTTAAATACACAAAATTACTGGTAAAAAACACCTTAGTATCAATATTTTTATTTGAGTATCGATACTTTTCGAGACTCACTTTAGTATCGATATATCGATACTTCATATTGATACGCCCATCCCTAACAGTAGTTGACCACTGTGCCGTACAAACCTTACTAAAAAAGACATAATTTAAATATAAACAGTTTAGACCACAATGCAATAAGAAGGAGGAGAGTATCAAAAACACTGAACTCTAGGGACAGTTATAAGCCTGGGTAAAAAGATAGGTTTTTAACTAGGATTCAAATTCAGATTCTGAAGAGACTAATCTGATGGCATGCCATGTTTCAGTCAATATACATTTGAAACTGGAAAATGCATGCCTTCCCGGAGTGAACATTTTCATGGATTAATAACTTCTGCTCTGTACCTCATACAAAACTATTATACACCGCCAGAGAGAACTGCGACTGCAACACATCATCATTTAAAGGTTCAGTGTGTAGTATTTATGACTTTACATTACATAATTCTGAGAAAAAAAGTCGCAATTACCTTTTTTATTTTTTATTCTGTGGTGGAAACAAGCTTCCATAAGGGAGTGAAACATGTTGAATAAGTTGCTTTTTGTAAATTGGGAGAGTGTGGAGGATTTTCTTGTTTCTACATTGAGTTTTGGCATTAGTCTACGTCCTTCGCACCTATCGATTATCCGCAGATGTGAACGGTTTATTGAAGATAATGTATTCTGACTACTTTTGACCTAACTCATTTATCACATAGATTTGACCAGAAGTTTGTACCATATTGATATCAAAATATTACGAGAAAGAAAATATATTTAATTCTTTATCAGCAACATGCATTAAACATTACTTTAAGTCAGGGTTTTCCAAACTGGGGTTTGTGAGTTGATTAAAAAGCTAATACTTGATTAACCATCTGGTGCTGTTTGGTCATTTTTGACCAAAACATTTTTACGTTTTGTTTAATTTTTTACTTCATCAGAATGGTACGAAACTTGGTAAAGGTTTTGTTTTGGCAATTGCTGTGTGAACACACACACACATGGGAGGTGAATTTCATCTACTGCTCTCTCCGACGATGACATTTTTGTCCTGTGTCGGCCACCGTAGCTTCTAAGATTGCAATTCACAACCTCACTGCTAGAGGCCACTAAAATTCACACACTGCACCTTTAAACAACTTTTGGTAGCGCTTTTGACATTTCACAATTAATTGTGATTACACTTGTCTGTCTGTTATGTTTTTCTTCATAACTATGTAGTTTTAAGAAATGGTTATGGGTAGTAGCAGCTTAAAATATTTTTGTAATGCTATAGTGTTACTAAAATTGTAATTTTCCTCTGTCCATTATGTTTTAATATATTTATATTCTGTATAAAATGGGTATGTTTAGGTTTGAGACTAGGGTTAATATGGAGGTCGAAACCTGCAAAAACAATAAATATATAAATAAATACTCAAATAAATAAATTAAATGCATAAATCCACATATTCCTGCATAAATAAATATATAGATAATTCAATGTGCGAGGGGATAAATAATTCAATAAATAAAAGGAATGTTGGGGGAAATAAATACAAATGTTATAGGAAATGCTAAACTGAAAGTTGACCTTTTTACTTTTAACCATTTGTTCATTTTCGAATGTGGCTCGTTTTTCCTTGGGCCTAATATGCTAATGACGGGGTGTCAATCAAACATCAGAAGGCGGTCTGTGTGCCACCATTGGCTGATGGATGTTCACGCCCTCCTCATTAGTATATTAGGCCAAGGGAAAATAAATACAGAGCTACATTCAAAAATGAATAAACGGTTAAAAGGGGGAAAAATGACAACTTTCAGTTTAGCATTTCCTTTAACATTTTTTAAAATTTCCCCCAACATTCATTTTATTTATTTAATTATTTATCTCCATATACATTTAATTATTTATATATTTATTTATGCAGGAATATGTGGATTTATTATTTATGTACTGATTTGCACATTTATTTATTTATTGTTTTTGCAGGGTTCGTCCTCCATAGGTTAAGGGATCTTACATTTATAAAATGGTAAAAGGGAAATTATACAAATATCTTTATGATATGAACGAGTCGTAATTATTTAACATTTTGTAGCTTTAAAAACATAATAATGCTGTAACATTGTCAGTCCGAGGATGAAGATGAAAGGCAAAGAAGATGAAATATACAATACACAATACACAAACAATACCGGACACTGAAGTGAGCACAAAGAGGAGCTTAAGTACAGGCCCTGTCCACACAAACACAGGTATTTTCAAAACCGCAGCTTTTTTTATGCAGTTTGGCCGTTCGTCCACACGTTAACGCAGTATCCGGTCACTGAAACCACTTTTTTGAAAACTCCTGCCAGGGGGAAGATTTTTAGAAACTCCGGACAGTGAAACCGGAGATTTTGGCTTGTTACGTCAGAACCGGAGCCGGCAATAACCTTTTTTCCAGGCTTCTGATTGGCCAACATGGCTTTACGTTTAGGGTTATATTGCCACCTGTTGGTTTGGCATGCTCTTGACAGCGCTTCATATATGGTTTTGTTTCATTAATACAGTGAATACTTTTTTTCTTGATTTACCCTGAAAGAATGGGAGTGAAATATGACAACATGCCCCATATGTGGGTACATTGTAACATAAGCATGACAGCTTAAAATGTTATCTGATACAATCAAAACAAATATACAAGACAAATTAAAATATTTTGTCAATAAAATACAATTATTAACTTTTTCAAATAAAATAATGGCATTTTTTAATCATTAAAAATATACTAATTTTTGAGTTTGACAATAAACACACGGCAAAACACAGCTATATAGCAGAGTTCAAAACATAATAATAATAACTTCTGAACATTGACTCTCAGTCATTATTCACCTTTTTCTCATGATTTCTCAATAGAATTTATAAAAGTATAGAATATAATATCATAGTTCTAATAGGGGCTCATTGTAACGCATTGTGACAACATGCCCCACCTGCACAACTGGGATTTAAACCCGGCTCGTGTCTTCTGCTGGTTAGATCAGCATTAAAGAACATCTCGGTTACGCATGTAACCTTAGTTCCCTGAATAGGGAACGAGACGCTGCGTCACCGCTGTGGGAACGCCTCTGTGTGATTGCGTCATGAAGCACGTATGTAATCAGTCCAATGGAGTGACGGAATGTCATAGGCGGGTGACGTCATCCACCAGGAAATTATAAAGCACACCTGCACCAAACACAGTCAGCTTCTGGATAGGCTGAAGCAAGACGCAGCGTCTCGTTCCCTATTCAGGGAACTAAGGTTACATACATAACCGAGATGTTCCCTTTCAAGGGAACTCGTGTTGCGTCACCGCTGTGGGAACAATATCCCCACGTCCCCATAAGAGCCAGATGCCCGCCTGTGTGTCATTGTCTACGGAACGAGCACCCGTGCCCCCGGAGTAGAGTTGAGGACCACCCCGCCGCATCACAAACTTCTTGCAGGGATGCCCCTGATAGTAGTGCTTTTGAAGCAGCCATACTCCTTGTAGAGTGGGCCTGTACAGCCAAAGGTGAAGGCTGACCGGCCGCCTCATATGCCAGTGAGATGGCCTCGACCACCCGCTTGTTCATTCTCTGCTTGTATGCTGGGCCCCCCCTCGAGAGTGTCCCAAAACATACGAACAACTGTTCAGTCTTTCTCCACAGGGCAGCTCTGTGGACATAAGCATCTAGAGCCCGAACCGGGCAAAGCAGATTAAGTCTTTCCTGGTCTGACGTCCGGAAGGGAGGAGGACAGAAGGCCTGCAGTATGACTGGTCTTACACTATTAGTATGGACCTTAGGAATATAGCCCGGCCTAGGGTGTAGGAAGGCCTTAACCATACCGGGCGCGAATTCCAAGCACGAGGGTGCCACTGACAATGCTTGAATGTCTCCTATTCTCTTTAGAGACAAAATAGCAAGCAGAAGGATTGTTTTTAGCGTAAGAAACTTCTCAGGAACTTCTTCGATCGGCTCGAAAGGAGCCTCAGAAAGGCCCTGTAATACAATGGCCAGGTCCCATGGAGGTCTTAACCTCAAAGTGCCTCGAAGGAAACGAGTAATTAGAGGGTGTTGCCCCAAAGATACACCACCCAAAGGAGTGTGGTAAGCAGCTAAGGCCGCCACATACACCTTTATTGTGGAGGGGGCTAACCCTGTGGAAAATCTCTCCTGCAGGAAGTCCAGCACTGCACCCACTGGGCAGGTAACTGGGTCCCACTGGCGATCTCCGCACCATGAAGTGAAGCGTTTCCACTTCAAGGCATACATTTTCCTCGTGGAGGGAGCTCTAGAGTGTAGAATGGTCTCCACAACCTCAGTTGAGAGATCTGAACTTATGAGCTGGGCCCCCTCAGAGGCCAAGCCCACAGCGGTACTAGCAACAGACGGGCCCCGTCCCGACGCACTCTCTCTAGAACTCTCGGAAGCAGAGCAATCGGGGGAAATGCGTACAGGGGCAGCCTTGGCCACTCCTGTACCATGGCGTCCAGTCCCAAGGGAGCTGGAGGTGTTAGGGAGAACCACAGACGACAGTGAGAAGTCTCTGATGATGCGAACAGGTCTACTTCCGTTCTGCCGAAGTTTTCCCAAAGGAGCTCCACCACCTCGGTGTGGAGTCTCCATTCCCCGGGCCTCGGCCCCTGCCTTGACAGGATGTCTGCTTCCACATTTAAGTACCCTGGGATGTAAACTGCCCTGATGGAACGCAGTTTCCCTTGGGCCCACAGGAGGACCTGGCGAGCCAGCTTGTATAACGGGTGCGATCTCAAACCCCCCTGATGGTTTATGTAGGAGACCACTGATGTGTTGTCTGTACGAACTAGCACATGATGGCCCCTGAGGTCTGGCAGGAAGTGCCTCAGAGCCTGAAACACCACCATCATCTTCAAGCAATTTATGTGCCAGGAACGATGATGGTCCTGCCATTGGCCCTGGGCCGAGCGACCACTCATGGTCGTCCCCACCCTGTGTGGGATGCATCTGTCGTCAGTGTGACTCAACAACACGGAGCTCCCAACACTGGGCCTTGGGCCAGAAACCAAGGCTCCTTCCACATTACCAAGGTGCGAAGGCATCGCCGTGTGACCTTGATAATGCGAAAAGGATTTCCCCTCTGGGAAAAACCCTTGGTCTTGAGCCACCACGGCAACAGTCTCATGTACAACAGGCCACAAGGTATAATGTTGGACGCTGCTGCCATCAGACCTAACAGTCTCTGATACTGTTTGACAGTGAGTGACTGGTCTAGCCCCACACGAGGCTCTGATAGACGAGCCTGCATAGTGATCGAATTCCAACTCACACCCAGATACGTAGTTCTCTGTGCCAGAGAAAGAACGCTCTTCTTCGAGTTTAGTCTCAGCCCCAGCTTTCTCATGTGTGCGAGAACAACATCTCTAGGATCAGGCAGTCTTCGATGTTATTGAGAATACGGATACCCTGCATGCGTATGGGAACCAAAGCTGCATCTACACATTTTGTGAAAGTGCGGGGTGACAGTGCTAGACCGAACGGAAGAACCCGATATTGGTATGCTTCTCCCCGAAAGTGAACCTCAGGAACTTCCTGTGCTGTGTAAGGATGGATACATGGAAGTATGCGTCTTTGAGATCTATTGTGACAAACCAGTCCTCGGATCTGATCTGTGACACGATCTGTTTGAGTGTAAGCATCTTGAACTTGAGCTTTGCTACAGCGCGATTGAGAATGCGCAGATCTAAAATGGGACGCAACCCCCCATCCTTCTTTGGCACGATGAAGTACCGGCTGTAAAACCCTGACTCCCTGCTGGGAAGAGGGACCCTCTCTGTAGCCTCTTTTCGCAGAAGAGTCTGTACTTCTTGAGTCATAACCAGAGCCTGCTCAGGGCCCACCACTGATGGCAGAACCCCGTTGAAACTGGGCGGACGACATCTGAACTGAATGGCGTACCCCTTTTTTACAATCTGCAGGATCCAACGAGATATATTTGGAAGATTCTCCCACTCTGCCAAAAACTCTACTAAGGGTACCAGTCTCTCGAGACTGGCCTCTGATGTACTCTGCACAGCGAGCGCAGCGCCCTGAAGTGGCGAACCGGCAGGGAACAACTGGCTTGACTGCACTGTGGCCCTCCTCGGAGGGTGCGAGTCATCCTCCACGCCCTGGCATTGCGGCGGGGTTGGTGGATCGACCCTCTGAAGGCACCGAAAGGAGCCGGGCACCGTATGCTGAGGTGGACACCGCCTGCCTTCGGAGGGGACTACCCTCACGACCCTGACACCACTGGCGTCAGGGTCTTTTCGACGCAGCCTTCTTAGAGATGCTCCCACCCAGCAGCCGCTGGAGCCTGGGGTTTTCTGGGAAGAAACTGCTGGAGCGCCGCCGCTTGCTTTTTAGCCTCCTGGAACCTGTCGGTGACTGTACTGACTGCATCACCGAACAGGCCATCAGGAGACAGCGGGGCGTCCAGCAGAAAACTTTTATCTTTCTCCTTGGTGTCAGTAAGATTTAACCACAGGTGCCTCTCTGTGGCCACCAGGGCTGCCATAGAATGGCCAACTAATCTGGCCGTTTCCTTGGTGGCACGGAGAGCTAAATCTGCTGAGGATCGGAGCTCACGGATGATATCAGCTCCGATCTCCTCACTTTCCCCCAGGTCCTTAAGCAGGTCAGCCTGGTATGCTTGCACGATGGACATAGTGTGCAAGCACGCCGCGGCTTGACCTGCAGCCGAGTAGGCTTTGCCCACCAGCACTGAAGTGGCTCTTAATGTTTCGGTGGGCAATGTCGGGGCTTTAAGAGACAATGCCGATTCGGGAGAGAGATGGCTCGAAAGTGTCTCCTCCACCCTCGGCATCGGCCCATATCCATACTTCTTCAGCCCCACGATGTTACTATATGTTGACGTTTGGGGACTGAAGATTCTGGATGATACCGGTCTCTTCCACGACCTCCACACCTCGGTAAAGAACGGCAAGCCCCGACGTGGAGACTGAGCAGTGTGAGCGGGTAGGAAGTGCTCGACTAATTTACTTCTCACTGACGAGCGCTCCTGTCTTTCTTGTGACCAGTCCAAACTGAGCCTGGCCACAGCTCTGCTCAACACCTCCACAAGCTCCTCACTGGCAGGGGAATGAAGTGGAGAGTCTTCATTTCCACCTTTCTCGATACTGACAATATCCAGCTCCTCAGAACTGGATAATTGCAGTATCGATGCCTCCACCGGGGCGGAAGAAACCGCAGCGCGGGCTTCCAAACCCTGGATAGAGGCACTAGATCTGACAGGTGAGGGCAGAGAAAAGGCAGAGCCCGTCTCTAACCCCTCTGTCAGATCCATCTGCGATCCCCACAACTGAAGCCTCCGCTCTGCCTCGGTAGAAGCGGGACCCGAGCCGCGGGGAACGCGAGCCAAAGCGCTCTCCTCAAAGAGCGCTCGGTGGGAGCGCAGCATTCTGATGGGCAGACGCTCGCAGTGCTCACAACCAGCTCCCTTGAGAGCTGCCTGAGCGTGCTGCGCTCCCAAACAAACAACACACATCAAGTGTGTATCCCCACCCGTGATGTAGCGTGAGCAGGGATGAACGCACTTTCTGAACTGTTGTTTGCTCGTCATTCTTATATTTGTCACTTGTGTCACTATATATATATTATTTTTTTTGTGTGTGTGGTGAAAACTCCTGCCTAGTCTCAACTAAGACGGACAAAATTCTGACAGACAATGAAAACACAGAGCGCTTGCTGAAGGCACAGAAGCTGACTGTGTTTGGTGCAGGTGTGCTTTATAATTTCCTGGTGGATGACGTCACCTGCCTATGACGTTCCGTCACTCCATTGGACTGGTTACATACGTGCTTCACGACGCAATCACACAGAGGCGTTCCCACAGCGGTGACGCAGCGCGAGTTCCCTTGAAAGGGAACTATCTCAACTGTTAAACAACAGATATAAGATTAAAATAATATCAGATGTGTCTTATTTTAAATAAACACAAAAAACAGAGATGAAAAATAAACTTAAGAAATGTACTTTTGCTATGGTTAAATAAATGTTCAGTGATATCTTCCGAAGATTTTTTAATATTGGTGCAATTTTTCTCTAAATAATGTTGATATGGCAACTAATAAATACACAAAGTTTTGTCATCCTGGCATGTGTGGAAAGTTTTAAACCATGTGTGTTACAACTAACCCAGCGTTAGGTTGTGCCCCGCTCACCCCTACGTTTTGTATCTTTGAAAGTTACGTATTTATACCTACGTATTAACAATGAGACCAGGCTGGTATTTTTGCTCATACAAAAGAATTTCAATGAATGAACAACACAACAAAAACTGTCTAATTTACAAAAACAGAGTCATAAATGTTACATAGTACAGGGCCCTGAATCAGTGTTTTTTAAAATCTGCTCATAATTAACCATCCAAGCTGTTTGTTTTACTTTCCATCGCTGCATATGAGAGGGTGGAGATCGTTTAGATCAGCTAGTTTGATCATTTCTTACAAACGGTTGAAGTAATGTCAACTATTGTAGTTCATTAGTAGCGCCGAGAAGCTCTCAAGTGTGACGGTGGCAGAATGAAGGTCAATATGTAGACATTTCAACCAGATGTCACGACTTTTGTACCCAAAGCTGCTCTGTTGTGGTGTTTGTTCTTACTTCTTAATTTACACTGATATAAGAATCTTATTTTCATTGACAAGCTGTGATAACTGAACAAAGGCATCGATGGCAGGGACACAATCACAGACCCTCAGAGGAATTTACTGGCACATAGTCCGCATTTAGTCCGCATATCTGGCACCAAAAACTGAAGAGAAGAGATATTCATCGGCCCACTGGAAAACAACAAGGAAACTCTTAGTGTCCTGCTTGATGATTTAAAATGAAGCTTCAGCAGGATGTGTGTGGGTAGTCACTCTTTTAATCTTGACTCTGGGCCGTTGAGGATTTGGAGATCCCGGCATAATGGATTCTTTCCACAACTGCCACAGCCGTGCGATAAAAAGAGGCTGCCACCAGCTTCCCAGAGAGAGAGAGAGAGAGAAAGAGAGCGGACAGATGATCGTGTAGAGGGAGGGGGAATCAGCAGCCATGTAATGCGCAGAAGAGACGCCAGCAGCACAGTCCAATTCAATTTAAGGGATCAAAACAAAAGTAGTTCCCTTTGAAGACACTGGCCACTGTGGGCTCCAATTAGTGAATGACTCGCATTTGATCTGTTTCTCTGGAACGAGCTTTGCAACAAGTGCATGTGCGCTCCCATATGTCTGTGTGACGTAAAAACGTCTTTCTTCCCAGTCTGTCAGTAACGCTCTGTTTAGTTCCTGTTGTAGGAATAGCAGCTCAAAATATCTTTTTACGGAGTGTCTATTTACACCAAGTGCAAATAGCGTGCCTTTTGGCAAGTGCTATTCGCACTAGCTCCGCCTAACAATGCCTGGTTGGGCCAAACAAGATAAAAAAAAAAACACATGTATTTCAGTGTCTTCAGTGGTGTAGTCAGTAGAGCGTAAGGCTTAAGGATCTTGGTTTGGACGCGATCGACCCAGGTTTGAATCTGCCTTTTGCAGAGCTCGCTATTCTCCCTTTTCCCATCACATATCACATCGGAAAGCCATTTACTTTCAATAAAAGAAAATGAAAAAGAAAATGTTCTAAAAGTGGAAATAAAGTGCCTAACGAAATTATATTTAATAATAATAAAAGTTTTTATTGGGTAGGGTAGGGTTAGGGGTAGGGAGGGCTTTTATTGTCCCATTAAGGCGGCATCCATTTAATAATTTTAATAAATATAATCATTTACACTCTATGTTATTATTGCATCCTGTTAATGTACAACAATACTGAGGTGCAAATAGTATGTATCTGTCAAAATAAAGTATAAATGGCATGTAATTACTATTTACACATATTGCAAAGAACTGCTACTTTTACATGGTGTAAATATAATATATCACTATTTTTACTTAGTGTGCTATTTCACTTAGTAAATAGCATCTACAGCTATTTGCACTTAGTGTAAATATCATCTATCGCTAAGAAAATATGTTATTTTCACTTAGTGCAAATAGCCGCTGCCATCTTTTTAATGCTATATTGTTAGTAAAATTGTCATTTTTTCTCTGTCCATTTTGTTTTATTGTTTTTATATTCAGTATAAAATCTGTATGTTTAGGTTTGAGAGTAGGGTTAAGGGATCTTACATTAATCTATAAAATAGTAAAAGGGAAATTATACAGATATCTTTATGATATGAACGATTCGTAATGATTTAACGTTTTGTAGCTGTAAAAACATAATAATGCTACGTTTAAATGTTGCCGATACATCCATATTGTACGTTTTAGCATCTATCTAAATGTACAAAAATTATGTTTTGTGTCTTTGAAAGTTACATATTAATACCTACGTGCTAACAATGAGACCTTTTGCTCATACAAAAGAATTTGAATGAATGAATGCCCTTTAACCTAAACAGGTAAATTTATACTAAACACAAAAGAAACTGTCTAATTTACAAAAACAGAGCCACAATATTCCTCATTATAATCATTCATACGCAGAATAAAGGGGCGGGGCCTGGTTGAGTTAGTTAGTAGTGTGTTGAAACTGGCGGTTATGGTAAGGGACGGGACATTTCCCAAACACCAATCACAACACACTGCTCCATCAGACCAATCAGAGCACAGTGTGCTTTTCAGAAGGAGGGGCTTCATAGAGACAGGAACTAAACAGAGCGTTACTGACAGACTGGGAAGAAATTGAACATTGCCATACAGAAAGATAAAACACCATCATGACACTAAAATAAACATTAAACAACATAAAGTGTAACATAAAATGTATATAACACAACAAAACCAACAGGAAATATAACTATTCAGTTACTTGTATTTAGTATAATTACATCCTTTGGGGTTTTCACCTTAAATTGACTTTTTTCAACTTAAATATGGAAAAATATGGGTAACACTTTCTATGAAGCTCATGCTTATAATGAATTTTAGCTCCATTTATACTTATTTATAAGTATTACGATTCTATAAATATATTTATAAAGACTCTATACTGCATTATAAGAACAGTTATAGTTACATTTATATTATTTTTATCATTACTTATAAGTCCTGCATTTGCTTTTTCAATGCACATGCTCATAATCCATCATACACTGATTTATAAGTATTAATTAGTCAGTCTTGGTTTCATGAATGTATTTATAAAGATGAAACCTGCATTACTATAATGTTATTATATTATAGATACAATGACTTTTTGGTAACACTTTACAATACGGGTGCACTAATATGCATTCATTCATGCTTAACTAATGCACAGATAATCATGAGTTAATGTATGACTCATGAAGAACTAAACCATTTATTAATGATTACTGCATTAGCAACTAATGAAGATTCTATATGATTAATAGATTAAATAATATATGAATTGCTATTAATTAAATGTGTCATCATGTACTTATTCCCTAATAACATATTATATTAACTAATAATGTAAATTCATATATTAATTACCAAAATGGTCAAAGCTATGTACTTCAACTTCCAGTTGTCTGCTTTAATTAATCATTAGCTAATGATTTGCAAAGGTATCATTATGTTATGACTTGTTGAGGCACATGACTGTTAACTTTTACATATTAGTGCACCAGTATTGTTACCATAGTATCTCAGTGATACCACAGTAACACTACTTCATGTATTTACATTGCTAGTAGACAAATTAAAATAATGCAAGAGTGTTTATTAAATCCATAGGGCCACAAGTGCCCATCGTTGCAGAAATACCCATAAATAATATAAATATCATGAAATCGTGTTGTGTTTTGCATCATAATATGTGACCCTGGACCACAAAACCAGTCTTAAGGGTCAATTTTTTTAAATTGAGATTTATACATAATCATTAATAATCTTTCCATTGATGTATGGTTTGTTAGGATAGGACAATATTTGGCCGAACTATTTGAAAATCTGGAATCTGAGGGTGCAAAAAAATCTAAATATTGAGAAAATCTCCTTTAAAGTTGTCCATATGAAGTTCTTAGCAATGCATATTACTAATAATAATACATTTTTGATATATTTACGGTAGGAAATTTACAAAATATCTTCATGGAACATGATCTTAATATCCTAATGATTTTTGGCATAAAAGAAAAATGGATAATTTTGACCCATACAATGTATTGTTGGCTATTGCCACAAATATACCCGTGAGACGCATGACTGGTTTTGTGCTCCAGGGTCACATATCTGACGTTCGCTGAGGCTTTGAAGGAGAATGTCACAAGAGCGATGTGAGACTTCACTTATCATGTACTGTTTTTAACAATGAGCTGTTTTTATCAGCTTTATGTAATATTGTACAGGAAATGTACAACAGTACTCAACCTTCAGCTAAACATAAGTGTTGTTACGCATTCAATTATTTTCTGCTTTATTATAATATACAATGGACCTTCAAGGATTGTAACGTGGGTAAGAAGATATTGTTAAGAGTGAATCGCTTCTTATTATTCATTTTACATGCCAGTTCCAACCTTCAAGTTCTATATTTGCTTTCCAGATTTTATATAATCTGCGTGATCAGATGCACTGCAATGTTATGGCTTTGCATAGATGATTATCATCACCACTAATGCATTCAAAATATCAAGTAACCAATTCAGCATGGCTTCCTATAGCTCCCTATAAGGGGTATTTTATAAAGTCATCATGAAAGTGAAATTACGCTGGTCTTTTCTTCTCTATTGTGCCGTATATCCGAATGAAACGCTTCTCAAACAAGAACAAATGTAGGGCGGGGCTTGATTCTGTCTGTGGGGAATTGATTGGATGGTTGTGGTTTGCTATTAGTGGATCTCATGTGAGTGACAGGTTGCCCCGCCCTCGTGATCAGAGAAGAGAAGAGATGAAGTTATTCTGATTCAAGATTATTAAAACAATAATGATGTGCACCCATAAATCATTTAGAATAAACACTGCAATATTCCATAAAAAAAACAAAACAAGAATTGTCCATTTTTGATTTCATGCCGAACGTTTCAGGAGAGCAGGACACGTCTAACCCACACCTTCAATCTCATTCCACTGACTGCAACACCTGACTTCCATTAGCCTTTGGAAAAGTCATTAGCCCAGGGGTTCACACACATTCTCCAGCCTGACGTGTGAATGTTTAAATAATGTGTTCAGTATAGACAAGAAGTGGAATTGTTTAGTTCGCCTAGTTAAAGAGTAATACACAAATCATGTAAACATAGGGGTGTAACGGTACACAGAACTGACGGTTCGGTGCTGCAGGGGAGAGAAAACTAAATATAAAATTGCTTTTTATTTATTTTTATTAAACAGTGGTTTACTGAACAAATTGTGTCTGTCCTTAAACAAATTCAATTTTAACTAAAAGTTTCTTAAAGATAACGCTGTAAACTCTATAGGGAGCCCTTGCTTGCACATTACTATAATATAACAACAGAGCCCAAACTATTAGCCTAAATTCAGTTGCTATTTATTTTTAGATATAATAATTAACACTCAAATAACACATTGTATGCAAACATGTAAACTTCACATAAACTTCTAAATCTAATTATAAAATTATGTTTTTACTCCAATTTGTTGTTGAAATATTTATACACAGTGGCTGTCATTTTCATGACAGATTTATTTAAACACACATTAAAATAATCCAGACATCACTAACAGGTTCAGTAGAATAGAATGAATATATAGTGCATATATTCAGTGAAAGAGTTGATTTCTCCAGTGAACTCACAGCTGTGGACACTGAATGACTTCTGAGGGAAATGTGATGCTGCGTGACATTGTTCTCAAGCTGTTTTATTGACGTCTTTCCGCCGTTGAAACACTGATTGAGCGATTACACCACATATGATACGCTTCAGTAAGTTGTAATGTATCCTCAACATACCTTCAGATGTTCGTTCATGTTTATTCTTTGACTATGACGATCGTGTTCACTCGCCTATACAGTGATCAGCCACACCACATTAAAGAGCGTCAAAGCGGCATTTATCGTTTGAATTTCGTGATAAAATGGACAGAATACTTCATATGTTCATGTGGGAACTCGGATTAAAGTGTGTTCTGCACTTAAAACAAGCCGACTGTTAACTGTTAAAGACTGCATTCGGTACCATTCGGTACACACATGCACCATACCGGAAGCCCTGTACCGAAATATGTTGTGTAGAAGTGCAATTATGATATCTAATGAACCCGTGTGACATGATCCATCAGGTGTGTTTAACATAAACTTCAGAATGTGTGCTGCCGACTGAGTGAGTGTCATTCATATGTATGAAACAGCTGCTCACACAGTCTCTTCAACCACGTTATGTTTATTTTATGTTACAGACAATCCCAGAAGTACTTGAATAAAAGTTTAGTGTTTTATATCTGCTCTGATGTCTGTGGTACTGAAAAATAGAGTAAATCATCTTTCTAAACTAATTTGAGGCTGGCTGTTTTGATGCCTCAGTGTTTTATTCACGTCCAACAAAGACTGTATTAGGTAACTAGATAGGGCACTCAAGGCTTTTCCCAGTTTTCCAGTCAGTCATTCTCATGTCTTGCGGGACAACATTTGAATGAGCTAGTTAGTGAGAAATATCATAGCTCTGACAGGAATCTCCCACAATGCACTGCAATGCCAGCATTGATATGGAAATTGAGTACAATTAAATGTTTGCGACTCTTGATTGCATATTAATTTCAATTAAATGTAAATGTATTATAGTTTAAATGTAGTAAACGCAATTAGCTCAACCTTAGAGTGTTTTTAATCTACTGGATTTATATGTCATTTCCAATTGAGAAACTAAAATATACTTTAATGTCATTACTATTGAAACTTGTATGTCATGCATTTAAATATAGTCACACTTTAGATTAGGGTCCAATTCTTTTACCTCAGTAAACTCCTAATTACTGCTTATTAATAGTTTGTAATGTAGTTGTTAAGTGTAGGATTAAGGGATGTAGAATATGATCATGCAGAATAAGGCATTAACATGTGCTTTATAAGTACTAATAAACAGCCAATATCCTAGTAATATGCATGATAATAAGCAACTAGTTCATAGTTAGAATTGGATCCTAAACTAAAGTGTTACCAAATATAAGTATGACACATTTGTAATGATGAAGTTGCAATTTTCAATTCACTTTTATAAGGTGTTTGAACACAGATGTGTGTAAATAACCAGCCTATAATGGTAAAAATCCACCCAATACTTATTATAATCCCCATCAATCATTATCACTCTCTCATATTTCCCTCTACTCCTACGTAAGAGTAGGGAAGCCCATGCCTGTTGATGATTGGCCCTTTTAGCATAGACACGCCCCTGAGTGAGACGCCATTTCTGTTTACTCGCTGTATCAGCGCTCGAGTATTACAATGTGTGCGCCAAAAACATTACTAATGTTCTGTTGTTGAACCAGCGAACACACGAGTCTCATAGACTCCAGCATCAGAGACACTGAGGACACCGTGGGTGAAGTTCATTTATGAAGGAAATGTGCCGAAGAATGTCAGTCACAAATCATTTTACGCATGAATGCTTCACCAACGAGGGTCAGCAACGCTGGATTTTAGAAGAAGTAGTTTCTGAAGGACGGGTCAATACCAACGCTTCGAGCTCTAACTTCATATCAGAACAAGTGAGGATGGCACTTCATATTCTGTGAATGTTTGCACATGTCCTTTCTGAATGAGCTTTCTAGAATGCTGTACGGCTAATATGGCTAAAGTTACCATCGTCTCTGACTGTATTCACAGAGACTAGAGCTGTGGCGTTAGTTTTATCCTGAAAACGCTCACCGTCTGCGTAATTCATAAACGCACATTTATTATGCATTGTATAGTCAGGTGACGGATGTGTTACGTTCCCACACGAGCACCTATACAACAATTTATAGATTAACATGACGGCACATGCTAGTCGATGAGTTGAATCAACGTAACTCCACAACAACTAACGTTACATAAATGATCCACTAACCATTCAGTCTAAAAGTTGAACCTCTTCCTGAGTCTCTCATCTGTGTCGACTCCAGTTCAAACATGTACGGCTGATCCACAACTGCTTATTTCTGACATTTTGGCTGAGTGAGATTCGCCTGTTTTGTTGTTGGCGGAGTATCTGAAGCTCCTGTAAAGGATCCGCCCTCTTCTGGAAGGGGGGCGGGGAGCAGCACCTAATTTGCATTTAAAGGGACACACACAAAAACGGCACGTTTTTGCTCACACCCAAACGGGGCAAATTTGACAAGCTATAATAAATGATCTGGGGTATTTTGAGCTGAAACTTCACACACACATTCTGGGGACACCAGAGATTTATATTACATCTTGTGAAAAGGGGCATAATATGTCCCCTTTAAAATATATTCAAGTTTAATGTAATATTGAATAATGTAACTAAAATTATAATCAAGTGCTTCACATGTGCACTTTCTATAAAGCCTGTATTTATAATGCATCATATGGGTATTCTTAATGCGTTATAATCCATTCATAATGCCTTATAAACAGCTTTATAATGTGTTGTATCATCTGATAAATAATCATAATAGTTACCATACATTATAATACATAGCTATTTGTGGTTATAACTTTTAAGAGTACAACACCAGATGAAACCTGTATTTATAATGCATCATAATGGTATTCTTAAGTAAGGGATAATCCACAGCTAGCTGTGCATTAAACGATTTTAAATGCACGACATGGAGGCAAAGAACTGCCTGACACGAAGCGAAGTGCATTCAGATGGTTTAATGCACAGCTAGCCGTGGATTATCTCACTTATACCATGGTTATTTCCCAGCATTGACAAGTTAAAGCTGTTACTGATGTTTGCAGCACAATAATTGACCGGAAGGGTAAAACTGACGGTAATTTTCATCAATTTCGGCTCGTTAGATCCAGCATTCTGCCCACTTTGAATCTTACACAGAGATAAAGTAGTGAGTAAGATTACATTTATTTGAATGAATGAATTGTAGCATTTATTTGAATTAATTATCGATCGAGAGAGAGATGCGTACATGTGTCTGTTCAGCGTCTGTCTCCATTAACAATGAAGCTGCATGAATTTAATCACTTCAAAATAACGACCCAACCCCCTCATTGCTGAGAAATATAATGTAGCGATTCAGTCGCAAAGCTATTTTATTACTAAAAGCTGCGGGGCAGCGTTGATAAGTTTCTGTGCTGCTGAATGTGTCTGTGTGTGTGCAGCGTGATCTCTGCTCTGTGTGACGTATGTGTGTGTGCGCTTCAATGAAAACAGCGAATGAATTAACATCAACTGACTTGGAATTACCTGTGCATTAAATGTTTTTTTTTGCACACCTTCCAGCCAATCAGAATCCAGTATTCAGACAGACCATGGTATGCACACATAATGCCTTATGAACAACCTTATAATGTGTTGTTTCATTACAAAAGTAATAATACTTAGCTACTTTTAGATTTGGTAAAGGCTTACAGTTTTTATGAATAAAACATGCATTATGAATGTATCATTCCTTTGCACTTTTCCCACACAACTTTGATTTTACCTTAAGGGAAATGTCTTCTTATGGCTGTTTAAAAGAAGACTTTGTTTTTGTCACTTTATTTTAAGCAGAAAAAGATACTAATCAGATGCAGTATGATACTGTGCAGATCTTCAGTAAACAAGATATGAAATTATGGGATACATAATCCATTATAACTTAAGTGAATAAAATTATGTTCATTGTGTGTTATAAATCATTATACTCCATAGTTATAACCACAAATAGGTAAGTGTTATTAATGTTGTTACGATTATTCATGGGATGAAACAACACATTATAAGGCTGTTTATAAGGCATTATGCATGTATTATAATACATTAAGAATATCCTAATGAGGCATTATAAATACAGGCTTCATACACTGAAAAAAAAAAAACAATAAGTAGAATTTACTTAATTTTTCTTTTGCAAGTTTTTGCACACATTTTTAAAGTAAATTTCACATATGGAATTAAGTAAACTCTACTTAAATAAGTTAAGTAAAATTAACAAAGAAAATAAGTGATTTTAAATTGGCCAGTAAAAGGTTGAGCAATTTCTTCTTAGTTGAAGTTTCCTTTGCGATACTTTTTACTCAGATAATATAACACTGAATTAAACCACACTTTTAAAGTGTATGCTTTACTTAGAAACTGAGTAAATAATACAGTAGATATTGTGTAGACAAAATATCTACATAATAGAAGTAAAGCGGCACCTGAACAATACTTGGTACACAATACACAGTGACGGTAAGATCCGATGGATTGTTTTTGAGTATAAATGTGTCATTTTGAGTAGAACATGAACTCCGAATGTCACAAAATGGCAAGTTACTAAACCTAACAACAAAAGTAATAATAAAACAGTGTAAATACAGCTGGAAAACAGTGACAAATCAACCATATTAATCATTCAAGCCCCAGTGCATGATGGGAACACCAGTATCAGAAAAGTTGAGTAGTTTTACTTAATTTTATAGCGTTGATATTTATGCTTTAATTTCTACAGGCTTGAATTGAGTACTAATGTAGAATTTACTTTGTTTTTTAATTCTTGCCTGAACTAACTTTTTCAGAAATTACATTTGTGTTTTTCCTGTAGTATTTACTTTTACATTTTTATTATAATGCATTATACTCTTAATAGTTATAACCACATATAAGTATTGTTACTGTTGTTACGATTATTCATGAGATGATACAACACATTATACGTTTGTTTATAAGGCATTATGTGTGCATTATAATGCATTAAGAATACTCTTATGATGCATTATAAATGCAGGCTTCATATGGGGTTATAATGCATTGTACTCTTAATAGTTATAACCACAAATAGGTAAGTATTACTGTTGTTAAGATTATTCATGAGATGATACAACACGTTATACGGTTGTTTATAAGGCATTATGCATGTATTATAATGCAGTAAGAATACCTTTATGATGCATTATAAATACAGGCTTCATAGAAAGTGTTACCTGACGTTCTTTATCAAAACGCAGTGGCATTTCCATTTGAGCAGGACGCATCCGTGGCCGAAACCTCTTTGTTTTGAGGAAAGTTTGAAAAGAGAGATGTGTGGCGTTTCAGCCATGAGGCTCAAAGTCATCACACACATCGAGAGGTGTTGTCAATCTGATCTGAAAAACCTCATCTCCTTCACGGCCCTTCACGGCTGTTCTCAATCCTACAATCTACATACGGTCACGGCTGGATTTTAATTGATCCCGTTCCAACTGAGAGCTGCGGGTTGAAGGGAATCTCAGGAGTGGAAATGGAAATTGCGGCAGAGGAGATCTCGGTCTCGCACAGGTTGGGGATTTGTAGGATTTGTAGCGGTGTAGGAGGGATATTAGGGGTAAGTCGGCCCCATATGTTGAATAAATCATTCACTGATGTTTAATTAAAGTCCTGAGAGATAAATTAGCCTGACGTAGTTTAATAAAGTTTTGATGAATACCTGTGTTGGAGAAATTCACACCTCATGAAGTGCTCGATTTTAATATAAATCACTGTGGTGATGATGATAATGAGGCAAAATTACAAAGTACACTCTAAAAAATGCTGGGTTGTTTCAAAACGATTGGGTTTGTCCATATTTGACCCAAATTTGAGTTGAAACAACCCAGCATTTTTTAGAAATGTATTTATTGCCACATCACAAGAAGGTGTTTTTGAAAACTGCAAGTCTCCATGAAAGTAAACAGAGAAAAACATCTCTCCATGTCTGTCCAACCAGTTTATATCCAGCAACAAAAAAACAGTGCTTAAAGCCATAGATAGTATCGAGATACTATTACTGTATATTTTTTAGTTTGAATTAGATGAGTTAAACCTGGTTCCCTTTCAGTCGGTCACGTTCGACGTACGTCGGAACTGACCGACGAATTGGGATCTATTTTCAGATACCAATCTACTTCGAGTGTTTAGAAACGAGCCAATGAAGATTAGCATGCGGTTGACGCATTCCACGATCCGCCCCGCATTGTGGGTATAAATACGGAAGTGGAAGTACCGCATATCGCTTTCAACTTCGGAGCCGAACAGTACCTTTGTGTGTGTTCCTACGAAGAGTGTTTTCAAGTGAGTCTCGTGAAGAGGATCGCTCCAGTGTTCCGGTGTTGGTGTGACGGTGCCTTACAGCGGTGGTCGCGAGGAAGAAACAAACAGCTGTTTTCACAGCTCGCTGGGTGTTTTTCCCTTTGAGTGCTTTCAGCGGGCTTGCACCTTTGAACCGCTGCGAGCCGCGGCCATTTCCCCTGTGTGCCTCGCCACTGATCGGAGCGATTTTTTCCTTTTCTAAAAGAGCAACACGGTTTGACCCTGCGTCTTTTTCAAGATGTCATTCAAGCCGTGTGTTTCTGGATGCCGTCGTTATCTGTCCCCAGTTGATGGACACGATCGCTGTCTCACGTGTTTGGGCATTCAGCGCGCTGAGGCGGCTTTCATGGATGACTCATGTTCCCACTGCGGGAACATGACCATCGCAGTATTACGGTCTAGGCTCGAATACCTCAGACAGGGTGGAGTCCCATTGCACATCCCCCGATCTAGTGGTCCTCCCGCTGCAAAGCAGAGGGCTGCTACTTTGGCTGATGCCTTTGGTGGAGACCTGAGGGTTACTGTGAGGGCACTCCCGCCGGGTCAACAGGCTCCTCGGGCCCCTCCCCCCTCCGCTGCGCCGGTAGGTCTTCCAGAAGAGCAGGCTGGTCCTTCCCGTGGGGGATCAGCTGTTACTTTCGGGGCTCCGGCTGAGGATGTGATCTCAATAGCTGCATCGGGGGACGAGCTAATGGACTCCGAAGATGAGGATTTGGCTGCGCTGCCCCCTTCGGGTGTGGTAGTGTTGCCCGAGTCTGATCCGGAGCTCACGGCTATGCTTTCCCGGGCCGCCGCGAGTGTCGGGCTCGAGTGGAACCCTCCACCGTGTCCCGAACCCTCGTAGCTGGACGATTGGTATCTCGGGACAGCCCGTGCTGGTTCTCAGCGCCCCGCCCCAGTGCCTTTCTTTCCGGAAGTGCATCAGGAGCTCACAAAGTCGTGGATAGCGCCTTACAACGCTAGAAACCGATCGACTGACTTCTCCATCCTCACTACCCTCGATGGTGGCGCGGCTAAGGGCTACGTGGAGATCCCCCCTGTAGAGCGGTCAGTAGCGATGCAGCTATGTCTGAAGACCGCTACTTACTGGCGGGGAAATCCGCATCTCCCCTCCCGGGCGTGTAAGTTCTTGTCCGGACTAATGGGCAAGGCTTACACAGCCTGTGGAGAAGCCGCGTCATCTTTGCATGCCATGGCGCTCCTGCAGGTCTACCAGGCCAAAGCGCTCAAGGAACTGCACGAGGGTAGTTCCGACCCAGGGGTTATGCAGGAACTGCGTACCGCGACGGACCTCGCCCTCCGGTCGGCGAAAGTCACAGCATGCTCCCTGGGTCGGGCGATGTCCACACTTGTGGTCCAGGAGCGCCACCTGTGGCTGAACCTGGCGGATATGCGTGAGACCGACAAGGTGCGGTTCCTCAACGCCCCTGTCTGCCAGGCCGGCCTCTTCAGCGACGCCATCGAGAAATTCTCCCAGCAGTTCTCGGTGGCCCAGAAGCAAACGGAGGCGATCAAAAACATCCTGCCCCGACGACCCGCTGCTGCCTCCACCCAGTCGCCGGCTGCAGCGCCTCCGCTTGCTCATCGCTGAGGGCGTCCCCCTGCGTCCGCCTCTGCCCCTGCTAAGCCCAAGCAGCAGCCTCCACCTGGGAAGCAGGGCGCCGGGCGTAGAGGTGCCGCCCAACCCGTCCAGGTTCCTGTGAAGTCCGCCGGCAAGCGGAAGGGCAAGTGGCCCTGAGACGGGCAGCCCAGGGAGAAAAGGAGCTGCTCCAGGGGAGGTGGTGTCCGGAGGAGGACCAGGGGGAGAATGTCATCGAGAAGGCTGGTTCACACCTGCCGCTAGCTCTCCGGAGTCCAGCGGTACCCACATTCTCAATAAAAGAGCAGTTTCCTCCCTCCCTGGGCCACAAGAGGGCCAGGTTGGCAGTGTGCGATGCCCCTGGGCCTTGCCACTCCTTTCCTCCCCTCTCCCCTTCGCCAGAGGGCAGCAGTGTGGGCACCGAGGACGCCCCTGGGCCTCCTCACCCACACTCTGCCCCACCTTGGAGTACTCAGACAACACTCCGGGCCGCCTCCAGTCTACGTACTCCACCTCGCTGCCCCACCCCGGGTACGTCTGTGGTGCCGTTGGTCCCGCTTGCTCGGTCTCTGGGGGCCTGGCTAGGTCTCCCCATGCCGTCTTGCTGGCTCATCCGTACCATTAGACTCGGCTACGCGATTCAGTTTGCGTGCCGGCCGCCCAAGTACAGGGGCATCCTCTTCACCACCGTGCGGAGCAGTGATGCCCATGTCTTGCGATCAGAGATCAATGTCCTGCTGGCGAAGGACGCGATCAAGCCGGTTCCTCCAGCTGATATAAGGTCGGGGTTCTACAGCCCTTACTTCATTGTACCCAAGAAAGGTGGTGGGTTAAGGCCGATCTTGGACCTGCGCATTCTGAATCAGGCCCTGCACAAGCTGCCATTCAAAATTCACCTTTGCAGTCAGCGGAGTTAGACAGGCGCCTCGCTGACAGACATATGTAAAGCTGCGGGCTGGGCGACACCTAACACGTTCGCTAGATTTTATAGCCTCCATGTAGAGCCGGTATCTTCCCGCATCCTCGCCCCCAGTGGCCAGTAGTGCTAAGTGCCTGTTCTAGTGTCGGCTTGCAACGCCACTCCCGCCCTCTGGGCCGGATACGTGCGTTTATTCTCTCCAGTTGTGTTCCCCGGAAACGGCTAACCCTGTGAGCTCCTCCGTCACCCCTTCGGGGTCAGACATTGCGGCCGTCTGATGCCAGGCCTGCACCCGTATGCTTGTGGAACGTGTGTGTAGGCTGGGGTCCATATGTAGCGGTTCCCTAACAGCAACCCCATATGTGTATCTTCTACGGTACCAGCTACCCTACTCGGCTAGCCCCGCGTCTTTCCCTTGACAGAGCCCGCTCTGTCGTCTCTGGTGGTGTTCTTTCCCCCCTGGGATCAGGTTGGATCCACCTCAGAGACTGCCATATGTAGCACTACCCTGATAGGTTAGTCCTTATGTGTATTTCGCCACCTCTCCTTCCATTGAAGGACGTGGCTCCGCAGCGTTTCCCAGCGTTATCCAATAGTCATACTGAGTGGGTCTTGCAGGAACAGCAGTGACTGACCTTCCCTGCCGGGAGCCCTGACTCCCACTCCGACATAGGTGTGGTCCAGCGAGCTCAGGCAGGGCGCTGGAAGGGCCAGCATCCCTGGCATGTTGGTAGGGATCCCTATTCGTCGGTCAGTTCCGGCGTACGTCGAACGTGACCGACTGAAAGGGAACGTCTTGGTTACGTATGTAACCCTCGTTCCCTGAAGGAGGGAACGGAGACATACGTCCCGTCGCCAAGTGCTGTGCTTCAGCTGAAGGCCGAGTCACTCGTCTCGGCTCCTCAGTTGAAAAGCGATATGCGGTACTTCCACTTTCGTATTTATACCCGCAATGCGGGGCGGATCATGGAATGCGTCAACCGCATGCCAATCTTCATTGGCTCATTTCTAAACACTCGAAGTAGATTGGTCTCTGAAAATAGATCCCAATTCGTCGTCATTTCTGACGTACGTTTCCGTTCCCTCCTTCAGGGAACGAGGGTTACATACGTAACCGAGACGTTTAAATTTCAGACGAGTAATAATACTCAGCATGAGTCTTGAGATGAGATTTTCAATGGATTTTCAAGTAGCATAAAGTTCATAAAAACACGTACGACTACAGAACGAGGCTTAAATGCAGCGATTGCAGCTGAATTAATTTAACTTTTAAGGGTTTAGAACAAACTCTAATGTGAACGTTTGAGGAATATCAATACGGCATGGCTTTGAAAGAGCTGTAAGAAGAAATGAAGAAATGAAAGCTTTCTTCATACAGAAGTTCAGGTGCCATTCAATACTTCCAATACGCTCCTTCATGTAATCCGTGAGTGAAATCAAACGCTGGCCGTCCTGATGGGACTCCAATCAAAATCCAGGTGCGATTCTGGTAATCTGGGAATCGAATTCCAGTTCCACAACAAATCAGATAAGAACAGGAAGAAAATCTGAGAGAGCTGAACTTTATTCTTATTCATCTTTTCCACAGCCATCTCTATATGTTGTAACTTCAGCTACAGTGAACACGTGTTATCTGTTAATAACTTTAACATATACTTAGAAAAGTTAGATTTTATCAGTAGGCTACAACACATGTAAATGCGGATGTTTTTGAAATACCATATGAAATTCTATATTCAACAATACATATTTTAGTAACACTTTCTATGAAGCTCATGCTTATAATGAATTATAGCCCCATTTATGCTTATTTTTAAATAAGTATTACTATTCAATAAACATATTTATAAAGACTCACCTGTACTGCATTATAAGAACAGTTATAGTTACATTTATATTATTTTTATAATTACTTATAAGTCATGCATTTGCTTTTTCAATGCACATGCTCATAATCCATCATTCACTGATCTATAAATGATCAAATATAAAATAGTTTCAGAGACACTTTTTTGCTGTACCAATTAGTTATTAATTATGTATTTAATGGCTAATGTTTCATTCAAGGTCATGAATGGTAATTTTGATTTGTTAAAATCTATATCTCCTCAGTCATATGCATGGCATTGCTTATCGCAGTTTGGAATTATATTTTTAAAATATTGTTGCAGTGTTTTGCTAGTATGTAACATTAAAAAAGATAAAATTTTTCAACTGTTTGTATTAATGATTTGTTTTTTCCTAAGTTTTATTGCAGGAATTATTTTTCATTAGTTACAAGTAAACAGCGTATAATGATCACATCGTCATGATTTCTTAACATTTGCTTTAGGAAAATTGCATTCTATGTTTCCGCTTAAAGCCATCAATAATGCATTTATAGAGGTTAATAACTGTGTTATTACTCATAATGAGTGTTTATAAGAACACAACACGGCTATTAATAACAATATTGTGGCAAGCAGCGAGACCGAGGGACCATGAGAACGGCAGTTCGGCGTTTACGGCAGTGATATCAAACGCTCATTGGCTCTTGCCTGCTTCGTCACAGATTGCGACATGCCATGTTTTAGTGTCTGAATGAGAAACGCGCACCTTGAAATAGTGGAGTGAAGCTTAAATTAAATAACTTAAAATCTGCTCTGTACCTCATACAAAACTATATCACCAGAGAGGACTGCGACTGCAACACATCTTCATTCGGACTACTATTGGTACCGCTTTTGACATTTTCACAATAAAGAAATTATTGTGATTACGCTTTTGTTAGTTATGTTTTTCTTTATAACCCTACATACTTTTAAGAAATGGTTATGTGTAGGTTTAGAGGTTTGAGTGAGATTAGTGGCTCAAAATATCATTTAAATGCTATATTGTTACTAAAATTTTAAATTTCACAAACATTTCTGCCCATTAAGTTGTATTGTCATTTTTTTATTCTCTGTAAAATGGTTATGTTTGGGTTTAGGGATATAACATGTATCTATAAAATGGTAAAAGGGAAATTGTACATATTTTTTATGATATAAAATATATTTTACGTTTTTTGCTGTAAAAGCATTATACGTTTGTTTAAATGTTGCTAATACATTCATGTACCTTTTACCATTTATCCAAATATACAAAAAAGTATGTTTTGTGTCTGTAAAAGCTGCTTATTAACAAATAACTGCCATAATTGAGGATAAAACTTTCACTTTAGAACAGGGGGTCAAATTGCCTTTATTATTACTGTATTAATGGCAGTTTAGCCTTAATTAGTGGCTTATTCTGGTCAATAAACTTAAATATCACTCAATAAGTATGGAATCCCAAAGCTGCCAATATTAAAAATAAATAAATACATAAATAAATATACAAAGAAATGTAAAAAAGCAAAAATAAATAAATAAATATATAAATAAATATACATAGAAAAGCAAAAAAAAATAAAATAAATAAATAAATAAATAATTATTTATACATTTATTTCCTTATTTATGTATATATTTATTTTTTTCCACATTTATTTATTTATTATTTTATTTATTTATACATTTATTCATTTCTATTTTTATTTATTTCCACATTTATTCATTTCTACATTTATTTATTTATACATTTATTTATTTTTACATTTATGTGTCCGTAGGGTAATGAGGAGGGCGTGGTTTACCTCAGACACAGCAGTCGAGCTCAGAGTAGGAGAGGGCGACGCGTTGAGGCCACAGTGACACCACTGTACTGACGTTGATACTGTCTGTGATGAATGACTTGGATAGGTATATGGCCAAAATCTTATATCACGGCCACGGGTTAAGTCATATCACCCTAACTGTACTGTGTGACATGGATAGGCTACTCTTTATTCCGGACATGGCTGTAGAACATCGTCTGGTCAGGATTTGTAAAATGTCCTGGGCTAACAAACATGAACAGCAACATCTTCAACAGATCTGATAACAGGGACTCTGAAATGGAAGCGCTTGATATTTCCATTACCGGTCAGAACACACGGAAAGGAAGCAGCGCACATATAGGCTACAGTGAAGTCGACACAAGCATATTGATCAATGCATTTGAAACGAGACCACAGATTCACTTCACATTCATATTTCCTATTTGTACATGCACAACATGTGACAAACGCTTAAAATACAACGCATATTTCAAAGATCCAGAATAAAACGAGCCGTCGGTTACAGCAGAACATTTTGTTGTGTTGCGTCACTTCAAAGCTGTCATGCGGACCTGGGAGCGCACCAGGGTACCGAACCCGAGCCTGCAGTGTATTCGCGCATTGCGTGTACAATCAGGGCAACAACTCAAGAGTCCCTTTGCAAGCATGCAGCAGAAAGCCGCCTTCATCCGACACACATGAGTAAACCCAAATGTCTTCTATCATGCGCTGTGCATGTCTGTGATTATGTAAGATGCACGCAAATGCACCAGGGTTTAATAGAATCAAGTTGACCAGCGCTGCGGGGGTTGTTTCAGAATGTTAATGATTGATAACCTAATGTTGATTTAAAAAGTCTATTTAATGGTCACAAACATGACATTTGTAAATAAAATTATTTTATATATACACAAATTATATCTAATATATTTGAGGAAATATGATGAGGAAATACAGTTCTTTGAATATCTCTGCAGCTCTTCTGTCATGCTTTCAGAGTTTACAGTGTTGTCATTCCCGTTAAATGGTTTTGGGAGCGTTGTACACTTACTCGACTGACAAAATGAAAATAAAAGGGTTTTATGATTTTATGTTTAATGTTTCATAAAAAAAAAAAAAAAAAAAAAAAAACACCTTGTTGGCAGGGTTTTTCCTTGTTTTTTTTTCTGCACAAATTGCACTGCAAATAAGTATTGGCGGCTGTCTGTTGACATGTTTGTTTCCACAGTTGAGTTTCTTTAAGTGTGTTGTGTGGACTGACTCAGTCATAAACTTGTGTTTTCTTCTCTGACTGTCAAAGATTAAAATCTGCTCCAGTCGAAGGGAACAGTCTTTGTGTTCAGTTCAGTCTTAGAATGTTTCCGTCGTTAAGTGTGTCCCCGGCTTAAGAGTGTGATTAATAATAAGACCACACCGAGAAAACCCCATTATACTCAGCGATGCTGTGACTGTCCACACGTGAAGTGACGCGACGCAACAAAATGTTCTATAGGGTGATATGACTTAACACGTGATATAAGATTTTGACCATATACCTATCCAAGTCATTCATCACAGACAGTATCAATGTCAGTAGGCTATACTTACTGTATTTCAGCCACACCACGAGGTGTCACTCTGGCCTCAACGCGTCGCCCTCTCCTACTCTGAGCTCGACTGCTGTGTCTGAGGTAAACCACACCCTCCTCATTACCCTACGGACACATAAATGTAAAAATAAATAAATGTATAAATAAATAAATGTATAAATACATAAATGTAAAAATAAATAAATGTAGAAATTAATAAATGTGGAAATAAATAAAAATAGAAATGAATAAATGTATAAATAAATAAAAGAATAAATAAATAAATGTGGAAAAAAATAAATATATACATAAATAAGGAAATAATTTTTTTTTGCTTTTCTGTGTATATTTATTTATATATTTATTTATTTTTGCTTTTTTACATTTCTTTGTATATTTATTTATGTATCTATTTATTTTTTAATATTGGCAGCTTTGGGATTCCATAAATAAGTGCCATAATTAATGAGGATAAAACTTCCACTTTAGAATAGGGGGTCAAATTGCCTTTATTAGTACTGTATTAATGGTAGTTAGGCTTAATTATTGGCTTATTCTGGTTAATAAACTTAAATATCACTCAATAAGTGCCATAATTAATGAGGATAAAACTTTCACTTTAGAATAGGGGGTCAAATTGCCTTTATTACACTATTTTAGCAATTTATAACGGCAAAATCAGCAGTAATTAAACATAATTACTAGCTTATTGCTCAGTTAACTTAACAGAATGGCACAGAAATATAATTACGTCACTACACAAAAATAATATATGGCTTATTAAGTTGTAAATAATGGCTAATATGCCCTTACTATTATGTTAAGTTAATCATTAATTACTATTGTGTCCATGCTTAACTAATGCATAATTGTGAACAAGCAAATCATTAATTACTAGTTTAACTAATGCATAATTCCGGACCCTTAAAATGTAAAGTTAATCATTAATTACTAGTGTGTTCGTGCTTAACTAATGCTTAATTGTGAACAAGTTAATCATTAATTAATGCTTAACTAATGCATTATTCTGGACCCTTAAAATAAAGTGTTACCATAATTGAATATATATGTTTGTATATTAGGGTAGGCATGAACACTACAGTAGGTTCTACACTACCTGTCAAACCAACCCCTGATATTGAATCAATTTCTAATCATTTTAAATAACCAGCTAATATTACATTCGAGCAGTAAAATTAATTTTAAAGAAGATTTACATTTCTCATTTTCATAAATGGAAATAACATGAAAAA
Source organism: Coreius guichenoti (assembly GCA_039654105.1). Taxonomy (NCBI): domain Eukaryota; kingdom Metazoa; phylum Chordata; class Actinopteri; order Cypriniformes; family Gobionidae; genus Coreius; species Coreius guichenoti. The sequence continues at coordinate 1,311,017 of CM077189.1, read as the reverse complement.
TGTGCCGTGCTTTATTGGAGGATTTCTGTCACCTGGTGGAAAACAAACACACTTTTAACATGAGAATGCCATGAAATGACCACTATAACCAGTAGATGGCAGCAGAGGAACACTCGTCAGCTCATTTACACTCACTTTTATAGTTCTTTTCACAGGTTTTGCTTTTGGATTTATTATAAAATTAATATTATAACACATTTTTACCAGCTTTATTACACTGAAGTATGAAGTATAACAAGAGTAGGAAAAGTCACAAAGTATCATGCCATTCAGATGAAAGGAAAATTAATAAATAATCCCAGATTTTACAGTGGATGGGAAACGTCTTGAATTGCTCCCGCATCATATTATGGAAACTGCATTTATGACAAAAAACTACACAGATGCAGATATCATAATTTATCCATAAATGCACACACATCTGCTTTTGATGCTGATGTTGAACTGCTACGGATTGAAGAACGCAGACTAAAATACAGGGATGAGCCGAAGCCTGCCGGCAGTTTATATGAGTTTTAAAGGGGACTGAGGCTGAGGACCACCAATTACTGTACATATTATGTACAGTTAATCGCAAATGTTTAGAGAGGCTGGATGGAAATTTAGGTAGGCTAAAAGCCCAGGGCCTAGTGATGCCCCTGGTTTTAGTTATTTTAGTAAATCAAGTTAAACTAAAGAAAGCTATAAAGGAGACCCGGACCAAACATCGCCAGCTCCTGTGTCTTCAGCGCTCTGCGTCACTCTGTCTATTTGGTGTTGTTTGTCCCGTAGGACTCAGTAAGCAGCCGTTCAGATTGTGTTTGCCTCCCTGCCCACGCTACATTACGGTTGGGGATGATCACGATCTTTGCGTGGTCTGCTTGTGAGCGTGCTTGGCCCTCTTCGAGGAGGTGCTTCGCCTCCGGCTCCCGCGTCTGGCGAGATGCCCTTCCCAGGGAACCAGGGTTGCAGTCGTAACGAGAGGTTTTCTCTGTTTTCGTCAAACATCATGTCTCAGTTCTCTCAAGCACTTCACTGAAACTGTTGTCTCCTTGGTAACCAAGTGCACTAGCTCTATAAATAGACTAGATTTTTGTATTTGAACTATGATAATTCATATTTTTATCAAGAGGTTTCATAGATAAGATCGAAACTACTTCATTATGATGACAGCGTGGTAAAAACTTTCAATGTCAGTTTTAATGTGATCTTCATACAAAAAAAATACTCTGTTAAAAGTTCCCAATATTGAATAAGTCTTGTAATTATGCTACACCCTAAGCACTGCATAACACCATGTAAAGGGCACATGAATGCAGACTCATGGACGTTTAACACACAATTGACAAACTATTTTAAGTCTTCTTAAACATGAGGGAAAAGTCTGCATTAAGTTTTCATTCACTGAATGATTTCCCTACGAACATAAAAATATATTACACAACTTCTGTTCTGTTGCTTCAGTGATTTTTCCATATGTCTCTGCATAAGTATGTTGACAAAACCCCTATGGATGTGTTTCTGCTCTAATGAATCTGAGCAGAATGGACAACGTTGACAGTGTTTTTAAAAAGGATTACCAAAGTCTAGGTTTACTGAGGAGTTTTAATATTTAATAGTTGTGTATAAATCACTTGAATCTGTGCTTACTTATAACATTGTATCCTGGTTCAATTCTCTTTCCGTTAAATGCAAAAATAGACTTTAAACCGGATTTTAAACCAGGCTGTCAAAATGATTGGTAAGAAAGTGCTAAGTACCTCTCTCTGATCTTTAGATTGTGGCAGTAGAAAGGAAAGCCTCTGTTATTGTGACAGGTTCTTCCTTTATAGTTCATTTCAGGTGCTTCCATCTGTAGACGGTAGAAAGTACCTTTGGTGAATAGGCCAAGTATAAGAAGACCTTTATTCCAACTGCCATTAGTATTTTCAGTAGGATTTTAAGATGAATTTCATTTTATAGATTTTATTTTATTTTAAATTAATTTAATTTTTAATAACAGTTGTATGGGCTTTATGTAATACTTTTATTTTATAATTAATTTGAGGCTTTGTCTAAAGACAATTTTCTACCCCTGTGGAAAAAAATTAGACAGTAAAGAATTTTAATTTGATGATTGATTGATTGTCATTTTTAAAAACTGCAAGTCAAAATTAGCGTGCATTTTCATTGAATGGAAAAGAACAGCTCTGATGATCTGCATTATTCATGCTTTATTTCTATACTCCTCATTTTTAAACTCTCACAGCAGCTTCTCTCAATGTGTGGTTGGCTATCATAGTGGCGTTTTTAGCCCAGCCTGAGGTCATTTAGTGTCCACAGATGTGCCGCAGTGACTGGACGTGGTTACCAGTGGCGACAGCTGTGTTATTGATGGTTTCAGCCTCTAACCAGACGTCCCGTTTCCCCTGTGAGTGACAGACTGAAACCAGTTCTTTCACTCACAAGAAATGGCGCTGGTCTTCCTGCATCCCTAAACTCCTAGCTTTCTTTTTCCAGCCTCTGTTTCTGTTCTTTCAACTGCCTCTTTTCTTCTCTGAGGAGAAAACCAGCCAACCTGCCTCACTTTTGAGATGAGTGTAAATGTACGCTTTAAAAGGCTCACCTGGCACAGCGAAACAACAGGCAGGCGTTTGCTGCAAAAAAAGGAGGTTTTCCGCAAGAAAACAAGCAGGAAGTGTCATGTCAACACAGTCTCATAAGGAAATGTCACTCTTTTATCCTGTGCCACACAAAGTCACTCTTATTCTGAATGCAGTACAAATGACATTCACACGTCACTCTGAACTCTGGAGGATTACATTACTTCACCCGAAGCTTAACTTTGCTAAACTTCGTTCGAGATTGGGACGTGGCTACTATAGTAGGTTGAGAGATTGAGGCGTAGCAACTGTAACAGGCTGAGAGTTTGGGGCGTGGCTACTATAGTAAGTTGAGAGATTGAGGCGTGGCTACTATAGCAGGTTGAGAGATTGGGGCGTGGCTACTATAACAGTCTGAGAGATTGGGGCGTGGCTGCTGTAGCAGGCTGAGAGATTGGAGCGTGGCTACTGTAGCAGGTTGAGAGATTGGGGCGTGGCTACTATAACAGTCTGAGAGATTGGGGCGTGGCTGCTGTAGCAGGCTGAGAGATTGGGGCGTGGCTACTGTAGCAGGCTGAGAGATTGGGGCGTGGCTACTGTAGCAGGATGAGAGATTTGGGAGTGGCTACTGTAGCAGGCTGAGAGATTGGGGCGTGGCTACTGTAGCAGGCTGAGAGATTGGGGCGTGGCTACTGTAGCAGGCTGAGAGATTTGGGAGTGGCTACTGTAGCAGGCTGAGAGATTGGGGCGTGGCTACTGTAGCAGGCTGAGAGATTTGGGAGTGGCTACTGTAGCAGGCTGAGAGATTTGGGAGTGGCTACTGTAGCAGGCTGAGAGATTGGGGCGTGGCTACTGTAGCAGGCTGAGAGATTGGGGCGTGGCTACTGTAGCAGGCTGAGAGATTGGGGCGTGGCTACTGTAGCAGGCTGAGAGATTGGGGCGTGGCTACTGTAGCAGGCTGAGAGATTGGGGCGTGGCTATTGTTGTGGACTAAGAGATTGGGGCATGGCTCCTGTAGCAGGCTGAGAGATTGGGGTGTGGCTACTGTAGCAGGCTGAGAGATTTGGGAGTGGCTACTGTAGCAGGCTGAGAGATTGGGGCGTGGCTATTTTTGTGGACTAAGAGATTGGGGCGTGGCTACTGTAGCAGGCTGAGAGATTGGGGCGTGGCTACTGTAGCAGGCTGAGAGATTGGGGCGTGGCTACTGTAGAAGGCTGAGAGATTGGGGCGTAGCTACTGTAGCAGGCTGAGAGATTGGGGCGTGGCTACTGTAGCAGGCTGAGAGATTGGGGCGTGGCTACTGTAGCAGGCTGAGAGATTTGGGAGTGGCTACTGTAGCAGGCTGAGAGATTGGGGCGTGGCTACTGTAGCAGGCTGAGAGATTTGGGAGTGGCTACTGTAGCAGGCTGAGAGATTTGGGAGTGGCTACTGTAGCAGGCTGAGAGATTGGGGCGTGGCTACTGTAGCAGGCTGAGAGATTGGGGCGTGGCTACTGTAGCAGGCTGAGAGATTGGGGCGTGGCTACTGTAGCAGGCTGAGAGATTGGGGCGTGGCTACTGTAGCAGGCTGAGAGATTGGGGCGTGGCTATTGTTGTGGACTAAGAGATTGGGGCATGGCTCCTGTAGCAGGCTGAGAGATTGGGGTGTGGCTACTGTAGCAGGCTGAGAGATTTGGGAGTGGCTACTGTAGCAGGCTGAGAGATTGGGGCGTGGCTATTTTTGTGGACTAAGAGATTGGGGCGTGGCTACTGTAGCAGGCTGAGAGATTGGGGCGTGGCTACTGTAGCAGGCTGAGAGATTGGGGCGTGGCTACTGTAGAAGGCTGAGAGATTGGGGCGTAGCTACTGTAGCAGGCTGAGAGATTGGGGCGTGGCTACTGTAGCAGGCTGAGAGATTGGGGCGTAGCTACTGTAGCAGGCTGAGAGATTGGGGCGTGGCTATTGTTGTGGACTAAGAGATTGGGGCGTGGCTATTATTGTGGACTAAGCGATTGAGGCGTGGCTAATGTAGCAGGCAGAGCCAGAGGGTATTTAGTGACGCGTTGACTGACGTTACATGGGAAAAGACATTCAGCTTCAGTTACGGAATTGCAAGCCAAAATTCACTTCGTTTAGTCCTTCAAAGATTTAACAGGCCATGAACATGTCAAAGCAAATGGGGCATTGAGATGAAACCCGCTACAATAACTGCTTCAATACACCATCATCACACACCCACTCAGAAATACAAATGTTCCAGTTTATATTGTTTACTTTGATGTGTCCAGTGTAGACAGACTCAAACAGTTGTGGTGCTTCATGTCAAAAATGCATCCGGTGCAGAAACATTGAATCGGGTTTATTATAAGCAAGATGCTCACATTTTCATAAAAAAGTAAATATATCCAGCGGAACCTGTGGGTGAGGAGGTTAAAGCGAGTGGACGTCGTCAAAGTATATACAAGGAAGAGACAGAACTTCTAGTGTCATGTAGGCTACTGATCAAATGTCAACGGAAGAAATAGGAAAAGCTAAACATAGTTGTAGGCTCCTGCTGATGGATGATTGATGCGTGTACCACATTGGTTTCATCATCACCGCGAGTTTAGTTTGAGTGAATGCCTAGCTGAGTAGCGCTAGTCTACAGCGCGCTATCCTTTTCACCGTCAAAAGCTCACGTCTGTGCCATCCGATCCGAGCAACAGAAACGATCATAGCCTTTTTAGTCAGATAACAGGGAAATAGACCATCTACCATAGCCTAACATATTGTAAGTCAAACAGCAACAGTCACTAAAATAACTACTCAATGGTAGGCTGAGGCTCATTTAAAAATGATGGTAGTAGACCTGAATTAGTTAATCAGTCCCTCAATGATCATGTTAACTATGTCTGAATTTCCACCACGTCTGTTTTTGAATCAACTTACCTGTTGAAATGTAGATTAGGCTACTGCCGAGTGCCGACGGTGGGTCTCCCTTCCAAGCAATTTACTAGCGTTGCCATAGGAACGCTTCACCCGGAAGAACGTCTATTATTGTTGTGACGTCATGGTGAATTGTCGTATAGCTGCGTTCACGGCATGATAACTAAAATTATTCTGCAGAAGTCAGGTGGTACAAGTCGGAACTCTCAGAAAATTCTGAGTTTACAAGTTGTAAATACGAGTTTTAAGAGGACGTGAATGGTTTTTACAAGTCCAAATCTTATAATTGGTAACTCTGACATGCACCATAAAATAAATCCTCAGAAACACCTAATGCACATTGTTAGTTTGTTGTGTACGTTTTCTGTAAGAGAGAAAGAAATATGAAATATGAAATATGTCCTTTTTTCCAATAAAAATCACTTGAGCGCACTTCAAATCTTAATTGGCATCACAATGTCAGGCTCTAGAACTATTGTCATGCACTGCATCATAAATAAAACCAATTGCAGGATTTGATTTAGATATGCACACTGTTACAGTCTTACTAGCCACAACCGCCTGAAACAGTAGGACACGCTGTATATCCTAGTGTTGCAGAATATATCCGTGCTGTCGGATTCATTTCTTGTCCTTGTCAGTGCCGAGGAGCAGCACTATACGTATGTGCTTATTCCATCATTCACATAATGCAAGAGTTTGCCCATCCATTAGGATAGCGCGGGATCATGTTATTTTCTTCCCCCTTAGCAAATAATACAGCCTTCCAGCAAGTGAATGTGCTGAATGCAGAGAAAAGCAGGTCTGTTAATAATGCAACATATACTCATCTCTTGGAATAATAAAGTATAAAGAGATGGAGCGAAAGCATTGCTTTCAGACCTCATGGACCCTCATGGTGTTCAGAAACCTTGAATTATCTGTTGAATGTATTTATGAACCCTTTATGTGACTGTAGAATTTATGAAGCATCGACACATCAATGTTTGGCTGGTTAGCTTTAGCAGTTAGCATCTGCTGGTATAGTATATGCCATACATACACTTTATCCTTTGAAATTAGCTGTGTATTTTAACAAAATACATCTGATAAACATTTTTTTTTATCAACAAATCACGTTTTAGTTACAGATTACCACGTTATATCTCTGTTAAAAGTATACATTCGTAAGGTGAACTCACATTTGCCAACATTCAGCGAATTTTTGTAGGTGAAATCCATCATTTCAATAGGAATCCATGCGTCAGTAATTCCAGTCTTACTTCCCGTTTTATACCAATGTAACAAATGTGCATAATGCCAGCCTTAATGCCAGTCTGTAAACATGCTAGTAATTTTCAGCCATGACATCCGTTTTTCTACAGATTTCTTTCTTACAATGCACCAATAAGACAAATATTCTAAAAAAATTCCTATAACCATTGGAGCCTTATATCTAGTCAGTGCTTCAGTTCTAGTTAGATGCATTGTTTTCTCAGGTTTGTCAACGAGTGACAAGCAACATTTGTTAACTACATTACAAGAGCCGAAATCAATCATAAACAACATCTGTCTGCCATCACACTGAGAGCAGTTGTCAAATACAATAATTTCCTTCATATACATATATTCACACACACTGCTTAACAGCCCTCTTGCCTCTCCACAGGCCTGAATAATTCATGACTCACACAACAGTGTGTCTGTGCCCAGCAGTAAATGATATCATCCCTCTGGGCATTAACAAGCTTTCTCAGCATAACAAGTATGTTGCTATACCACATTTGACATGTTTCAACAATCTGTCAATGCAGAGAGGCAATTGAAGCAGGGAAGTGGTGTAAAGTTGGTACTCACACAAAATGTATTGTGTAACAGTGGATATGTGTGCAGAAAACCGGTTCAAAATGGGTTCAATGGGTTGAAGAGATGTTAGGAAGTAAATGATGTCTCTTGCATGTGCGGTTAAGGATGTGTCACTCAACTAATGAACTCTTCCACTGAGCAGAGGAAAGAACTATCACTAGATCAGTTTGTTCTGATGAAAAGAGTGGATGAGTGAATGGTACCGGGCAGCATTTTTTAAATTTATTTATTTATTTATTTATTTATTTATTTATTTATTTATTTATTTATTTATTTATTTATTTATTTATTTATTTATTTATTTTTGTTTTATTGTTTATTTTATTTATTTATTTTTATTTAATTTGTATTTATTTATTTGTTTGTTTGTTTGTTTGTTTGTTTTGTTTTATTATTTTATTTTTATTTTATTTTATTATTGTTTTATTTATTTTGTGTTGTGTTGTGTTGTTTTGTGTTGTTTTGTTTTGTTTTATTTTGTTTCATTATTTTATTTTATTATTATAAAATATAATAAAATAAAATATAAAACATTTTTATATGTATTTTATATTTTTATTTTATTTGTTTTATTTTATTTTATTCACTACTTTTAAAAAGTTTGGGGTCATTAAGATTTTTTTTTATTTTATTTTTTATTTCTGCAAGAATGCTTTAAATTGACAATTTTTTAAATTTTAAGTGCTAAATTGTTATGTGTTACATCAAGATGAAATGATAAAAAAAAAAAAAAAAAAAAAAACGACAAATATTGGCTGCATTAACTGAACGATCTCAAACTCTAATGACACTGATAAATGATGAAAAGACCTCTTATGACTGCCATTAAATGAAAATCCTGATGCTTTTATTTGGAAACGACCTACTTTGCCTCATAAGCAAAGACCCTCATCTTCTTGTGCATTTATTGCTTAAGTGTTTTGAAATCTGCAGATGCACACACATTTATTTCATTGCACAGACCCCAGATGTCATTAAGCCTGGAGGGGAACATGTTCCTGATATTCCGGCTCTAGCGAGTGCTTCCATGTGCTGCCTCAGCTGTATTTCATCTGCTGTAAAGCAAGGCCATCATAATGCATCACTGTTCACACCGCATACAAGAGCAATATAATAACTTGTTGATGTTCAGCCAGCTTTAAGTTGATGAAACTGCATGCTGAACGGATATGGAGCGGAGCTGGTTTGGTAAAGGTTGTATCTAATCACACTGTTTGCCCTGAAAACAAAATAACACTGTTCAATATCCTTATAATAAGGGAGATACAGATTAATAATAATGATATCCTCAAGGTTCAGCTGCAGATATCCTAGGGCTTAATCTCCATCTTCATGGTGAAATATCCTTGACGGCTGTGGCCATTCAAGTGAGATATGTTTATATCTTAATATAGATGATGCCATCCTTCTTCCCTGACATTAATTTAGTGTTGGGGACCTCAGAGCCTCGTGCATTATGCAAAATAATTGCAGGGCCACATTTTACAAGAAGTCAATTTCAGCGGGCATGAAGAACGACAGTTTGCTGTAATGAAGAGCGTAAGAATCACAAATGACTAGACGAAGGTATTGGCCTGTCAGGCGGCAGCGCGTTTGGATGCATGAAAAGGAATGGAAACATGTTGCGTTTGTTTGTCACATTATTAAACTTAGTGTGAACTTATTACTTAACGATAACATGCTTAAGCTGCTCTGCATAAACAAGACAGTGGGTGAGACAGCAAAAGAGATTTATCTAGTTCAGCCATGAAACTTTAGATGGCGCAGGCCGTCTGCAAGAAATCACATCATTACCGCATGGCACAAGCTGATTGGCTCTGCTGATCCTGCAGCCAATGAGACTGCTTGCTCAACATTTAAACAGTCTGGTTCAGTGTTCGCTGTAAGCCTATCAGAGTTCCTCTGAACCCCTCCACCTCCCCAGCTCCACCTGCCTAGATCTGATACAGGATTCATGTTTGTCTGTTTGTGCAGCAGCAGCAGATTATTAACATTAACACTGAGTGTGTTTACATGCACTTTCTTAAGCCGATTATGCTTAATAAGCCGACAACGCAAGTGGTCATGTAAACGCGGTAACCCATTTTCTTTTAACAGTAAGTAAGAGTAAGGTCATAAATGGCTTAAGCATAAACCGGTCGACACAGGTAGTTTTTTGCCTTTTACCCCAATTTTGCGCGGCATGTAAACGCATTAACCTGCTTTCTGTGGGCTTATTGAAGTGCGCATGTGTGATACGTGACAGGAACGCATCCTTGGTTGCAGATTTAAATGCATCCAGACAGAGCGAGCTTTTTGCAGGAAAGAAAGAAGGAAATCTCACAAACGCAGAATCTTTCATGAAACAGAAAATGTGTTCTCATCTCATGCAGCAGAAGTAGAAGTGGTTCAGTCAAAACGATGCATCTGTAACTGCGCGAGAGAATAACATATGAGCTGGAAGTTCCCGCTGCCATGTTGCAAGCTTTATTTAAATTACAACTGACATAACATATGGAAGGTTACTGATGTGCATGTAAATGGGGAAAACTGGTAATTTCAATAAGCTGATATTTGTGAGTTATCAGTTTACTGGTGTGCATGTAAACGAGAGTTGTCATGATTTAAATGTATTTTTTAAAATAATGTAATAAAAAATACTGCCGTTATTTAAATAGAAATAACGAAAGAACATTTCAGATTAATTTTAAAGGAATATTTCAATAATAATAAGGTAACACTTTGCAATAAAGTCTCATTTGTTAACATTAGTTAAAGGCACAATATGTTAGATTTTTACATTGAAAATATCCAAAAACCACTAGAAAAAATGTTATATATTTTGTTGACTTGTGTACTTACATTATCCCGTATGTTTTAAGGTTATTTTTGTAGAAACCATGGAAACACCAAAGACGCTTTAATATATGATGTGTTTTGTTAGACGGTGAGCAACTGTTTGGATCATTCATGGACAGAAACTAATCATTGTTCTCCAGCTCAACACAGTTAGTCTTATTGTTTAAATCTGGTGTTCTTGATTTACCGCGAGTACCATGTTTTACCATGCCTAATATGATCTCGCTCACTGCAGTGTGAACAAGTGTCTCATAGTAGCGCCGAGCGAATGCACAAAGTAGCATTATAACATCACTTTAACACACTCAAATGTGTGTAAGATGATAAAACAGCGCTGCGTTCCCCCACATACACATGAGCGGAAGAAGCGGAAGCGCTCGTCTGCGGCAGAATAAAAGCTCTCGAGCCGTCACGCGTGTTTCTCATTAGCAATCGCTCCAGCGACCTCGTTTCACTCCCACCCTGCTTCATACTACAGTAAAGTAATAAATCGTTAATACATTCGTTCATCCATGAATATGATTTCTGCCCGAGTCCCGTCGGATTCTTTTCCACCGGCTGTAGATGTGAAGACAACAGCTCTCATGAATCCGCGAAATCAAGGTGTCATCAAGCTACGCCTTTGTTTTGAATAAGCGACCTCTAGTGGCAAAAATTACATATTGTCCCTTTAATGCATTACTTAACATGAACTTTTTATTCATGAACATTTAAATTACACTATATTGCCAAATGTATTGGGACACCAAATCACTGAATTCAGGTGTTCAATCACTTCATGGCCACAGGTGTATAAATCAAGCACTAGGCATGCAGACGCTTCTACAAACATTTGTGAAAGAATGGGTCGCTCTCAGGAGCTCAGTGAACTCAAGCGTGGTACCGTGATAGGTTGCCACCTGTGCAATAAGTCCATTCCTGACATTTCCTCACTACTAAATATTCCACGCTCAACTGTTAGTGGGATTATAACAAAGTGGAAGCAATTGGGAACAGCAGCAACTCAGCCACGAAGTGATAGGCCACGTAAAATCACAGAGCGGGGTCAGCGCATGCTGAGGGTCACAGTGCGCAGAAGTCACCAACTTTCTGCAGAGTCAATAGCTACAGACCTCCAAACTTCTGTGGCCTTCAGATGAGCTCAAGAACAGTGTGTAGAGAGCTTCATGGAATGGGTTTCCATGGCCGAGCAGCTCATCCAAGCCTTACATCACCAAGTGCAATGCAAAGCGTGGGATGCAGTGGGGTAAAGCACGCCGCCACTGGACTCTAGAGCAGTGAGACGTGTTCTCTGGAGTGACCAATCACGCTTCTCTGTCTGGCAATCCCATGGACGAGTCTGGGTTTGGCGGTTGCCAGGAGAACGGGACTTGCCTGACTGCATTGTGCCAAGTGTAAAGTTTGGTGGAGGGGGGATTATGGTGTGGGGTTGTTTTTCAGGGGTTTGGCTTGGCCCCTTAGTTCCAGTGAAAGGAACTCTTAATGCTTCAGCATACCAAGACATTCTGGAAAATCTCATGCTCCCAACTTTGTGGGAACAGTTTGGGGATGGCCCCTTCCTGTTCCAACATGACTGCGCACCAGTGCACAAAGCAAGGTCCATAAAGACATGGATGAGTGAGTTTGGTGTGGAGGAACTTGACTGGCCTGCACAGAGTCCTGACCTCAACCCGATAGAACACCTTTGGGATGAATTAGAGCGGAGACTGCGAGCCAGGCCTTCTCATCCAACATCAGTGTCTGACCTCACAAATGCGCTTCTAGAAGAATGGTCAAACATTCCCATAAACACACTCCTAAACCTTGTGGAAAGCCTTCCCAGAAGAGTTGAAGCTGTTATAGCTGCAAAGGGTGGGCCAACTCCATATTAAACCCTACGGATTAAGAATGGGATGGCATTAAAGTTCATGTGCATGTAAAGGCAGGCGTCCCAAAACTTTTGGCAGTATAGTGTATATATGATTAAAAACTAATATAAAAATTGTAACACTTTACAAGTGTTAAATATTATGAAGCACACTCTGGGTTCATGAAATGAAGTGGCACTATTTGCAGTGCAAGATACTTAGAAGTCAATGCTGAGCACCCAGAACCACTATTGAAATTGGAAATTCATTAGAGCACATTTAGTTTAATTGTATTTGATTTTAATGGGAGGCTACTGGAGGTCCAGCTCGGTGTGTTATAGCGGAGATAAGAGATCTCAGCATAATGGAGATCAACGGGCCGTATTAGTGAGACGTCAGCGGTGAGTGAGTTATCTAGACGGGACGGCCGATGCTTTCTGCTGCTCTCAAAGCTTCCTTTCACCAACTTCCACAAGATATACTCATTTTAATATTATGTAGGACTTCTGCAATCAATCAGAACCCTTCTGTGAACCATCATTTTATTAATCGCAATTTTGGTTTTGTTTTCCAGTAAAAATATCTAAATGTCCTTAAAACAAGATGCATTTATTTCAGCAGCAAATTAAGATAACAGGGTTTACATCCTGAGAATATGAAATGCATTATAAAATATTAAGTTTGTTTTTCATACCCCTCTGATAAATGTTTTTTTTTTATACTGTTTTACGCATAAATAAATGAGTTTGATTCCTGCTTAAAACATGCCAATGGGTTAAGAAATGTATCTGGTGCAGTTTTGCTTCTCAGTATAAACACACTGATTAAATTATAATTGTTTGATTATTTTTTTGACTCTGCTATTTCATATTTTCTCTATCTTTGGACACTGTTAGGACAAATGACATTAATATAACATGCATCTTTAAGAGGATTTATACATGGAATTTATACAGCATCTGCTCCTAGTTTCCCTTGTGAAAAAGAAATACACTTTAACATAACACAAAAAGAGTATTTATTGTGGAAATATTCATTTAAGGTATATTAAGTGTGAACTGAATATGTGTTGTCAGACCTTTAACTGCCCAAGCTAATTGCAATTAAATTGAAATGTATTATAGATTACATTTATATTAAATACATTCAAGTTCAACTAGTTCAACTGACCCACTTAAGTAGGACTTCAGTGCAGCTATATATGTAATTTCATAGTAACTTCTATTGTGTTTACCATAAATGTACAAGCATTTATGGTAAACTAGTACATTATAATATATTAACTTTAAATGTAATGTTGACTAACACACTACAGTAAATTATTATGTGCTTTAGTATGCTATTCAACACAAGGGTACTTCTTTAAAGCACGACAGAAGATTGAACTGTAGAAATGAAGAAAATTTATTTTAATTTGACATTATTACAAAGTGCACTTTTTATAAGCATACTTAAGAGACATCATCTCTCTTTGAGTGACCTTCATTAATATTATCTGCAATTACTGTTTTGATTAATTGCAATTTTAATTTGACTGTTTTCACAAGGGTCACTCTGAGTCTCAACACTATACAATAAAGCTTCTTTATTGGCATTGATGGTTCAATGAATAACATTTAACACTCATGGGAGCTTTCCATTGGACAAAACGTTCTGTATAGGTTCTTTAGATTATTAAAATGTTCTTCACACTAAGAAGAAATGGTTATTTTAAGAACAGATCACTTTTGGTTCTTTGGGGAACTTAAAATGCTTCTTCTATGGCATTGCTGCAAATTTTTCATTTTAAGAGTGTATGTCTCCTGTAGACGTTTTAAGAGTGTATGTCTCCTGTAGTTCAAACTGCCAGTCACTTCCAGAAACCGACTCTCTAACCTTGCACGCCCTTCTTCAAAACCACAAAGAAACAGAGCATTTCAGCCTGATGTTGTTGATATCATGTGGCAGACGAGGAGCCTCTGCGGTTATGATGAAGCCTGTCAGCAAGGCCTTCCTCTTCAAAATGCCATTTGGCACTTTTTTCATCTAAATAAATGATGCCTACTTAAGTCAATGCATAAAGCAGAGGCGGCTTTAAATCCGGGTTCAAATAGTGTGGGATCAGCTCATAATGTCTCTTCATTTGAGTTTATTTCCAAGGTGTTCTCTCAAAAGGTTAGCTAGGATGAAGCATGAGCGTATAATACTTTCAGAGAGCCGCAAGCAAACATGACATTATTGGCGTTAAGGATGAACATGTTTACCATGGATCTAATCTGTTCCTTATTGCTTAATTTAAAACCAATCGCCTCAGACCTCAAGCAGATGCAGTTCATTATTCGGCCACGTGTTGTCGAGCGGAAGCATTATTCCTCTTTAGCCTGATGGATTTTGAGCTGATTGTTTTTTGATGTGGTGCTTTTTGAATATTTCAAACTCCTTAAAGAGCAGAAAACGGTGCCTGTAGTGCCATCTGTTCCTGTGCCTGTTCTAATGAATCATTGTTCTGTTTAGCTCTCGCGACGGAAACACCTCTCGCCGTCTGCGTGCCATCCTTTCCCATTCCTCTAAACAAACATTTAACAGCTTTTGAAGCATTTAGAGTTTTTAATGGTCTCGTGGGATAGAGCAAGAATTCAAGGTCATTGCAACACATGCTTGAATGTGTGTGTCAACACTATACAATAAAGCTTATTTATTGCCATTGATGGTTCAATGAATAACATTTAACACTCATGGGAGCTTTCCATTGGACAAAACGTTCTGTATAGGTTCTTTAGATTATTAAAGAACCTATACAGAATGTTTGAATGCTTGAATGTTTCTTTTCTCTCTGTGTAATTAGAGATGCAAAGATATGGTATTTCTGAGCCAATAATGATAACCAATAATCAACAGGTTGCCATTTTGATGCTCAATTAATTGACCTTTTGTGCCCTAACAGGCTAGTAAATTAGCTGATTAATTAAAAATGACTTGACACAAAATAGTGGTGTGAAAGTTTACACTCTTAGAGGAAAAGGTTCTGTATAGAACCTTATAGGGTTCCGTCAGGCGATTCATACTGTGTAAAGAAGCTTATAGGGTTCTGTCAGGTGATTCATACTGTATATAGAAGCTTATAGAGTTCTGTCAGGGGCATCATGCTGTATATAGAAGCCTATAGGGTTCCGTCAGGGGCGTCATGCTGTATATAGAAGCCTATAGGGTTCTGTCAGGGGCTTCATACTGTATATATAAGCTTCATACTGTAAATAGAAGCTTACAGGGTTCCGTCAGGGGCTTCATACTGTATATATAAGCTTCATACTGTAAATAGAAGCTTATAGGGTTCCGTCAGGGGCTTCATACTGTATATAGAAGCTTATAGGGTTCCGTCAGGGGCGTCATGCTGTATATAGAAGCCTATAGGGTTCCGTCAGGAACCCTATATGCTGTATATAGAAGCCTATAGGATTCCGTCAGGGGCTTCATACTGTATATATAAGCTTCATGCTGTATATAGAAGCCTATAGGGTTCCGTCAGGGGCTTCATACTGTATATATAAGCTTCATACTGTAAATAGAAGCTTATAGGGTTCCGTCAGGGGCTTCATACTGTATATAGAAGCCTATAGGGTTCTGCCAGGGGCTTCATACTGTATATAGAAGCTTATAGGGTTCTGTCAGGGGCGTCATGCTGTATATAGAAGCCTATAGGGTTCCGTCAGGGGCTTCATACTGTAAATAGAAGCTTATAGGGTTCTGTCAGGGGCTTCATACTGTAAATAGAAGTTAATAGGGTTCCGTCAGGGGCTTCATACTGTATATAGAAGCTTATAGGGTTCTGTCAGGGGTGTCATGCTGTATATAGAAGCCTATAGGCTTCCGTCAGGGGCGTCATGCTGTATATAGAAGCCTATAGGTTTCCGTCAGGGGCTTCATACTGTATATATAAGCTTCATGCTGTATATAGAAGCCTATAGGGTTCCGTGAGGGGCTTCATACTGTATATAGAAGCTTATAAGTTTCCGTCAGGGGCTTCATACTGTATATATAAGCTTCATACTGTAAATAGAAGCTTATAGGGTTCCGTCAGGGGCGTCATACTGTACATAGAAGCCTATAGGGTTCTGTCAGGGGCGTCATACTGTATATAGAAGCCTATAGGGTTCTGTCAGGGGCTTCATACTGTATATATAAGCTTCATACTGTAAATAGAAGCTTATAGGTTTCCGTCAGGGGCTTCATACTGTATATAGAAGCCTATAGGGTTCTGCCAGGGGCCTCATACTGTATATAGAAGCCTGTAGGGTTCTGCCAGGGGCTTCATACTGTATATAATCTTATAGGGTTCCATCAGGGGCTTCATACTGTATATAGAAGCTTCATACTCTAAATAGAAGCTTATAGGGTTCAGTCAGGGGCTTCATTCTGTAAATAGAAGCTTCATACTGTATATAGAAGCTTATAGGGTTCTGCCAGGGGCTTCATACTGTATATAGAAGCTTATAGGGTTCCGTCAGGCGATTCAAACTGTATATAGAAGCCTGTAGGGTTCTGCCAGGGGCTTCATACTATATATAGAAGCTTATAGGGTTCAGTCAGGCACTTCATACTGTATATAATCTTATAGGGTTCCGTCAGGGGCTTCAAACTGTATATAGAAGCTTATAGGATTTCGTCAGTCGCTTCATACCGTATATAATCTTATAGGG
Organism: Coreius guichenoti; assembly: GCA_039654105.1. Taxonomy (NCBI): domain Eukaryota; kingdom Metazoa; phylum Chordata; class Actinopteri; order Cypriniformes; family Gobionidae; genus Coreius; species Coreius guichenoti. The sequence continues at coordinate 1,294,347 of CM077189.1, read as the reverse complement.
TTCAGTCAGGCGCTTTATACTGTATATAGAAGCTTATAGGGTTCAGTCAGGGGCTTCATACTGTATATAGAAGCTTCATACTCTAAATAGAAGCTTATAGGGTTCAGTCAGGGGCTTCATACTGTATATAGAAGCTTCATACTCTAAATAGAAGCTTATAGGGTTCAGTCAGGGGCTTCATACTGTATATAGAAGCTTATAGGGTTCAGTCAGGGGCTTCATACTGTATATAGAAGCTTCATACTCTAAATAGAAGCTTATAGGGTTCAGTCAGGGGCTTCATACTGTATATAGAAGCTTCATACTCTAAATAGAAGCTTGTAGGGTTCAGTCAGGGGCTTCATTCTGTAAATAGAAGCTTCATACTGTATATAGAAGCTTATAGGGTTCCGTCAGGTGATTCATACTGTAGTGAAAAAAAGAAAATGATAGACTCACTTAACAGTAGAAATGCTCCTTTATTAATGTGAGCACCTGTGTGGCCGATGCTCTTGCCTCACACAGACTAGCGAACCTCCAAACTTCTGGAACTCTCTTCCCCAGAACCCGCCCACACATAACTGAGCAGGCTCGTTTTACAGAAAAATAGCCCAAGCCTTAAAGCCCCACACAACCAGAACACATAACACATGAAAGAACATACATGCACCTAGAGCACACCTGATATAGAACATAAACAGTCTCTAGACTTGCTACAATACTGTATATAGAAGCTTATAGGGTTCCGTCAGGTGATTTATACTGTATATAGAACCTTATAGGGTTCCGTCAGGTGATTCATACTGTATAAAGTAGCTTATAGGGTTCCGTCAGGTGATTCATACTGTATATAGAAGCTTATAGGGTTCTGTCAGGTGATTCATACTGTATATAGAAGCTTATAGGGTTCTGTCAGGTGATTCATACTGTATATAGAAGCTTATAAGGTTCTGTCAGGTGATTCATACTGTATAAAGAAGCTTATAGGGTTCCGTCAGGTGATTCATACTGTATATAGAACCTTATAGGGTTCTGTCAGGTGATTCATACTGTATATAGAAGCTTATAGGGTTCTGTCAGGTGATTCATACTGTATACAGAACCTTATAGAGTTCTGTCAGGTGATTCATACTGTATATAGAAGCTTATAGGGTTCTATCAGGTGATTCATACTGTATATAGAATCTTATAGGGTTCTGTCAGACGATTCATACTGTATATAGAAGCTTATAGGGTTCTGTCAGACGATTCATACTGTATATAGAAGCTTATAGGGTACCGTCAGGCGATTCATACTGTATATAGAAGCTTATAGGGTACCGTCAGGCGATTCATACTGTATATAGAAGCTTATAGGGTACCGTCAGGCGATTCATACTGTATATAGAAGCTTATAGGGTTCAGTCAGGTGATTCATACTGTATATAGAAGCTTATAGGGTTCAGTCAGGTGATTCATACTGTATAAAGAAGCTTATAGGGTTCCGTCAGGTGATTCATACTGTATATAGAACCTTATAGGGTTCTGTCAGGTGATTCATACTGTATATAGAAGCTTATAGGGTTCTGTCAGGTGATTCATACTGTATACAGAACCTTATAGAGTTCTGTCAGGTGATTCATACTGTATATAGAAGCTTATAGGGTTCTATCAGGTGATTCATACTGTATATAGAATCTTATAGGGTTCTGTCAGACGATTCATACTGTATATAGAAGCTTATAGGGTACCGTCAGGCGATTCATACTGTATATAGAAGCTTATAGGGTACCGTCAGGCGATTCATACTGTATATAGAAGCTTATAGGGTTCTGTCAGGTGATTCATACTGTATATAGAAGCTTATAGGGTTCAGTCAGGTGATTCATACTGTATATAGAAGCTTATAGGGTTCCGTCAGGTGATTTATACTGTATATAGAACCTTATAGGGTTCCGTCAGGTGATTTATACTGTATATAGAACCTTTGAGTGGTTCCCATCATGGGATAATTACATGGGTTTAGATTTTAATTTTATGAATTGAACAGCTTGTAAACATGCTTTATCACTAGAATACGTTAAATAACATGAAAGTATTATGCAATCATTTAAGGCATTCTTTAAAACTGAGTCAAGAACCATATAGAATTCGGTTCAACTTTTTTTTCTAAGAGTGTATAATGCATAAAAGAGATCTGAATGACAAATTAGTTGATCAATTTTTAGCACAATGTCTTTTTGGTTTGGTTTGGTGTTTTTTTTTTTTCTTTCCCCATTTATTGGCTTCAACCCAGGTTCATTGGAAAAACGTACCTAAATGTACGTGCAAAATACGTACCAATACGCACATATTACTGCAGTTATCAGCAGAAATGAACACTAGAGGCAGTAAAACAGCAAGCACTTTTAATCCTTTTCGATTAACAAAGGCTTGTTTTCACATCTCGTTGCACAATATTATGTTATGATCTCAAAACACTTTTTACCATAGTGCATGATTTGTAAACGAATACATTTTGGACTTTGCATCGCTTAACCAGATCCATATGTTTCGCTTTTCTGTTGTAACAAGCTTCCTCAGCTGGTACAGAATTGTACTTGGGATGTGGAGAGCTTGGGTATGAATTCCGTGAAGCATGACTCATGATAAAAGAGATGAGAGAACAAAAATGAAAACAAGCTAAAATGGAATGAATATGAATGTGTTTTTATGTCACATTTGCTTTTGTTAACACTATCGGGTAGGTTTAGGTGTAGTGTTGGTGGAACGTTATTTTAAAACGCAATGGAGCAAGCTTTTAGCGCCACTCACCGGACATTTCAAATCAGAACTGCGGTGATACGTACAAAACTAACGTAATAAAAACGTACCATATTCACGTTTATCTGTTTCAGAAAAAGCTGAACGCTTTTAGCGCCACTCACTGGACAATTCACTTTGAAACTGTCACGAAACGTGCATGACGCTACGTATTTTCGTTTTGCAAAAATGTTCCCACGGGTATGCTACATGCTGTGTGTGCACATGCACACTAACCAGTACATTTTACAAAATTACAAAATAAAATAATTAATGCAACCAAATATTTTGATATGTCAATTTAACAGTGTTAATAACGGTACTTGTGACAATTTTGTGCACGTCTATTTGTAAATTTTCAGCTGACTGTTATTGATAAGCTGACAATTATTTCATAATGGAAGGTAATAAAATTATTTCTATAATATAAATTAAATCAATTAAAAATAAAACACTGAAAAATAAACTTGAACAAGTGAATTTAGTCATCACTAGTGTTGTCACAAATATCATTTTTTCATAAATTTTTGAAAGTGTTTCACTGCTTATTTTCTGCAGTATCGATACACCAATACAGCACTTTCTCGCTCTCTCTCCTCTCCGACAGTGAGTTGACACTGTGTGTATTTTAATTATTTTAAAGTGTGCATGTATATTCAAGCGTGTATATCCGTGCTGCACTGTGTTTCAGAGCAAAGCGCGTCACGAGTGGTTTGGTTCATAGTAAATGCAACTTCTCTGAACATCTCTGAACATCTCTGAACATCATCTCTGAACATCTCTGAACATCTCTGAACATCTCTGAACATCATCTCTGAACATCTCTGAACATCTCTGAACATCTCTGCATGTTCCATGGGTTTAAAGTGCATTAGAGAACACAATATGCATTTGTTATGCTTCATTTTCACATTTGTATAATCTCAAACATTTTGTGGGCGGATGATTTCAGCATTTCAATTGATTTGTAATGAGACCTGAAGTCCCTGCAGTTTTCCACAAAAATAATAAATCTTTCAAGTGAAGTTAAGATTTAATAATTTTACTACTGCACTGTGAAGTAAAATAATTAATACAATATTACAGTGCTTTTGTATTACAATATAATATAATATAATAATCTCTCTCAGAGCTTTTGGCCCTGAGGAATCTCAGACAATAGTTTCAATTAATGAAATATACTTTGATTATGGTCAAAAGTAAAATAACGTATGCTGTTGTTCACATTTGATTCTCTTAAATAGATTACAGTAATCAAAATGTTAAAATGGTGAAATGAGCATGAACAATAAAACACAATACAATATCTACCAAAATTAACTGAAGTGAAGATTTAGTTTTAAATATGAGACACCATAAACACTCTTGTTCTTTGTGATCAGATGGAGCTGATTCCAGATCCAGATCCTGATGAAGAAGGGACCAAAATAAGTGTGAGTATGTGATCTATGGCTGTGTTCAGAACTACACTGCTCAGTGTACACTGTGTGCTGCACTTCCTTCAGCATTGGGTGAGACTGCAGTGATACAGTGACATGATTGTCATTTTTAGGTGAACAATACCTTTAATAAAGCTGGTATATGCAGTTTCTCAATACAGACCATTTGTAATCTTGTACCCCATAAAGCCTGACATATGAAATAACAGTCTGTTTTGTTTTTTTTTTGTTTTGTTTTTTTTTAGGGACAGTTTATTGAACCTTTAGACAAAATATTGTTTGTTGTTGAGTCTCATATTTGATACATCAGTCTTTTATGGCTCATATAGTCTGATATAGTGAGAATATGGAGGGGAAAACAGCTCAAAGGCCCAAACTGAGCAAAAACATGCAATTTGGTACAGATGCTGATATTTATATGGACAAAAAGATGAAATTCTGATATAAATTACAGTATAGCAGATACTTGCAGACTTGCATATCAATATCTGCTAATAATATGTCTTAGTAAGACATATTACTAGTATTTACACTGCAAAAAATGTTTTTCTTATTTAGTATTTTTGTCTTGTTTCCAGTCCAAATATCTAAAAATTCTTAAATCAAGATGCATTTACTAGATGAGTAAAATTAAATAAGATATTTTGTCTTGTTTTCTGGGGAAATAAATCAAAATTGTTGCTTAAAAAAAGCAAAATTATCTGCCAATGGGGTAAAAAAAAAAAAAGTTTTTATCAAACAGAAACAAGATAATTTTATTTCCCCAGAAAACAAGACATAACATCTTGATCAGAGCGCTGTAGTTCTAAAACATATAATGCAATGCAATACAATGATGATTGAGAGATGAACTAAAAAATCATATTATTTGATTATTTACTCATGATATTTCTAAAAATGTTGATGATTTAGAGGCCTGATACAGTCGGCTTTATAGGGTTAAATAACTTGATCTTGGCATTTTCTGAGAAAATCTTTATGTTGCCATGAAAGGCCTCTAAACCAAAGACACTAGCAAATAAAGATTTGATGGGTAAAGTGTGTCTGGAGCAGCGAGTTCATGTGAAGATTTGTCTTCCATTCTCTTCACAGACAGTCAAGGTCCAAGGCAATGACATCTCCCACAAGCTGCAGATCTCTCGGGTGAGCAAGAACGACGAGGGCCTGTATGAATGTCGAGTCACGGACGCCAACTACGGAGAGCTCAAAGAGTACAAGGCTCAAGCCTACCTGAAAGTCAACGCCACAGTCCGCCCTCGCAACAGAGCCATTAAGAAGAGCTCGCCGCTGCACTTGACCGATAAGAAACCCCGCAAGAGCAGCTCGGCTCTCGGCCAGGACAGCAACGGCATGAGTTCAGACCAGCGGTCCCAGTCCGCTTCTACCTCTCAGACGTCACACTCCAAAACAGTCGAGCACAGCACGGGGTCAGGTAAGAGACTTTCACAGGCCGGCTTCAGGGTCTGATCTTCACTCCAGTTCTCCTTGTGCTTTTCCATTAAAAAGGGATTCATATGCATTTGCTAGATTTCATTATTAATTGTCAATCATGATGCATCACTGCAAAAAATGGTTTTCTTATTTAGTATTTTTGTCTTGTTTCCAGTCCAAATATCTAAAAATTCTTAAATCAAGATGCTTTTACTAGATGAGTAAAATGACATAAGATATATTTTCCTGTTTTCTGAAAAATAAATCAAAATGAAGTAAGTTTTTGCTTAAAAGAAGCAAAATGATCTGCAAATGGGGTAAGAAAAATAATCTTGTTTCTGATTGAAATCTTGTTTCTTGTTTCTGTTCCAAACCGAAACAAGATTATTTTTCTCACCCCATTGGGATAAGAAAAATATCTTATGTCATTTTACATATCTAGTAAAAGCATCTTGAATATTGATAGTGTTTAGTAAATAATTTTAAAACTTATGAGCTCAAATGTGACCCTGGACCACAAAACCAGTCATAAGGGTACATTTATGTAATAGAATTATATAATAACTGAATAAATAATCTTTCCATTGATGTATGGTTTGTTAGGATAGGACAATATTTGTCCGAACAATTTGAAAATCTGGAATCTGAGGGTGCAAAAAAATCTAAATATTGAGAAAATCTCCTTTAAAGTTGTCCAAATGAAGTCCTTAGCAATGCATATTACTACTAATAATACATTTTTGATATATTTACGGTAGGAAATTTACAAAATATCTTCATGGAACATGATCTTTACTTAATATCCTAATGATTATTGGCATAAAATAAAAATGTATAATTTTGACCCATACAATGTATTGTTGGCTATTGCCACAAATATACCCGTGAGACGCATGACTGGTTTTGTGCTCCAGGGTCACAAATCATTTTTTGTGTGTGTGCTGACCACTGCGTTAAATATTATGCACTACGCCAAAAAAAAAAAAAAAAAAACCCTTCTGAGTGGCTGAGGTAGCAAATAACATTTAAATTATCATTTAAAATATGTACATAATAATAAGTATTTGAGCAAGATATGTATCACCAATCATAAGGTACATTTAATTACTTCCACATTTATGTAATTGGAATTCATACTCAATTTGCAGCCAGCTTTGCATTACTTAACTAACCGAGTAGGGAAATAATGCAAACAAAATAACTGGATCTGACATTTACATTTGATTTTATCCAAAGTGACTTACATTGCGTTCAAGATACACATTTTTATCAGTTTTATCAGAGCTTGCTGTTACTTTTGCGATCACCATGATCTACTGTTTGAGCGATAACTTGGCATAACTAATGTAATATGTAATAGAGTTGGTAACTGGTTTTATTTAGTGGAGTATAAACCATCCTATCATTTCAATGACAGATTATATTGACCTCAAAATAGCAAATATATTCCTCTTTTGAAAGCGAACTCTGCCTCAGTGCGTAATACGAGATCATGTTAGATTAATATGGATTATATTAATTCGACACAGAGCTTGTGGCAGTTTTAAAATCACAGGCAACCTGTGCATCAGTGTGGCATGAAAACATTAATCTTGTAAAAACACTGGCAAATATTTGGACCAGATCTGTCTGGATGTCTAATATTAATAGTCTACACAATGAGATCAGGTGGTGTGTGTATAAAGTAACAGATTTGAAAGATCAATCTGGTCATTGCCAACAACAACAATGCTAACAGACACAATCAACAAATGATCAAATATCAGACCCAGCTCTCACAGAATTACACTGCGAATGTCTTTCATATCACAATTCACTTGTTGAATTTGAATTGGATTTGAAATAAGATGGAGAGCCAGCTAACAAAAATATGTTCTAAGAATGTTTGTCTAATGTGCATTAAGTTATGAAAACGTTATTTCTGAATGTTTAAATGAAAGTTAAAGAAACATTGTATCATTCTTCAAACATTAGAACGCTACTTTTGAGTGTTCTCTGAACGTTCTGAAACAAGTAGCAACATTTAAAAAATGTTACATGAAAAAACGCTCCATGAACGATGTATAAATAATGTTTTTGTGTTAACGTTTTGAGAACATTAATAAAGACCGGAAAACTTTGAACAAACGTTTTATTAACGTTTGTTCATAACCTTGCCAGAACTTTCCCTGTTAGCTGGGGAAACAAGATGGTGATTTACAAATGAATGGAATTAAGGAATGGAAAAGAAAAAAACCTTGCTGTAAATGTGTTTAATAACATTAATATGTGCAATTCATTAAAAAGAGAAATATGTTTAATATAATCAGAATATATGGGGTATTCCCAGAAACAACTGCACTAATAATCAATGTTTGAGATGCAACTGTAATATCTGTAAGTTCCCATTCAGTCGGTCACTTCCGACGCCACGTCAGAGACCGACGAATAGGAATCTCGTTTGCTAGAGCCAATCTACTTCGAGTGTAACTAAACGAGCCAATGCACATTGGCATGCAATGATTGCACCAGGTGCTCATGCCACGCAGTGCAGGTATAAATGAGACACAGGTGCTTGCATCAAATTAGCTTTTTGTTTCGAGTGGTAAATGGTTCGTCCAGATATCACTCTCTTCTACGCAGTGAAACTGACTGAAGCCTGCCTTTTTGAAGCAATCTCTTCAGTCGGTGTTGGTGTGACGGCACAACAGCGGTTCGTGTGGTTCTTTGATCATCTCTCTTTTTGTTTTATAGAGCAAACACAAAGGCTGTTCTCACAGCTGGTTCGGTGCGCTAGGTGGAGAGCGCTGAAAAGCTGTTCTTACGACTGGTAAGAGAGCGCCTTCGTGAGAGAGCGCGCACGTCAGGCTGCACTATTCCCTGACTGTGTCGCCGCAACCCTTCCCCCTGCGTGCTTCAGCACCAAAGAGAGCATCCTTCTAAAAGAGCTTACACAGATAGAGCTTGCGTCTTTTTCAAGATGACATTCTATCTGTGTGTTTCTGGATGCGGTGGTCACCTGTCACCGAGGGATGGTCACCAGCGCTGTATCTCGTGTTTGGGCGTTCAGCACGCTGAGACAGTGCTGGTGGATGACTCATGTTCTCACTGCAGGAACATGACCATCTCGGAGTTGCGATCGAGACTCCATCTCGCAAAGGGTGGAGTCCCTGTGCCTCTGCCTCGATCTAACCCTCCACAGAGGGTTACTTCAGGCAGTACCGCGGGTGATTTGAGGGTTACGGTGAGCGCGCTTCCCCCAGGGACCCAACCCCCAGGGAACCCTCACTCCTCCCGCACTTCGCAGCCAGTAGAGCTGCCGTCGGAACGCGGTGGGCCACCCACGAGGTGTGTACCATCCATATCCTTTGGGGCTCTATCGCTGCATCGGAGGGAGGGTCAGAATTTTTTGGAGATGTCGTGTCGGCACAGGGGGCACCTTCGGGAAGATCGGCTGTGCCCGATACAGATCCAGAAATGATGGCCATGCTTTCCCGGGCCGCTGAGAGAGTCGGGCTCATGTGGAACCCTCCACCGTGTCCCGAACCCTCGAGGCTGGACAATTGGTTTCTCGGGGTGGCCCGTGCTGGTTCCCCACCCCGGTTCCTTTCTTTCCGGAGGTGCACGAGGAGCTCACCAGGTCGTGGACGACACCTTTTACTGCCCGAAACCGGCCTAGTGGATCCTCCTCCCTCACCATCCTTGATGGCGGACCTGCAAAGGGTTACACGCAGGTTCCTCCCGTGGAACGGGCCGTTGCTATGCAACTGTGCCCTAACTCCACATCCAGGGGGAACCCGTGTCTCCCCTCCCGGGCCTGTAGGTACTCGTCCGATCTGATCGGAAAGGCCTACCAGGCTTGTGGAGACGCTGGGTCCGCCTTACACGCTATGGCATTGTTGCAGGTCCATCAGGCCCAGGCACTGAAGACCTTGCACAAGGGTAGTCACAATCCCGCAGTTCTGCACGAACTGAGAACCACAACGGACCTCGCGCTTCGTGCGACGAAGGTTACGGCGCGGGCAGTGGGTCATGCGATGTCCATGATGGTGGTCCAGGAACGCCATCTCTGACTGTGTCTGGCTGACATGAGGGAAACCAACAAGATAAGGTTCCTTAATTCCCCCGTGTCCCAGACCGGCCTCTTCGGTGACGCGGTCCAGAACTTCGCCCAGCAGTTCTCGGCCGCAGAGAAGCAGACTGAGGCGATCAGTCACATCCTGCCACGGCGGTCAGCTGCTGTCTCCACCCCGCCGCCGGCAGCACCTCAGCCTGCTCGTCGGCGAGGGCGGCCGCCTGCGTCTGCCTCCGATCCCGCGTCGCAGCAGCAGCCTCCACCCAAGCGACGTCGAGGAGCCGGGCGCAAGCAGGTCGCCCCGCCCGTCCAGGCCTCCGCCAAGAGGGGTGGCAAGGCCAAGGGCAAGCGGCCCTGAGACGGGCGACCCGGAGATGGGGAGGACTGCTCTTCAGGAGACGGTGATCGCACCGCTCCATCCCCCGGAGGACGGCCAGGCGGAGAATCTTTTGTTCCGTTTTCTTTGTGTTCCGCCGCTGCCCAGCGGTACCCAAATTTTCAATAAAAGAGCAGTTTCCTCCATCTCCGGGTCCTCAGGGGGCTCGGAGAGCTGTGGCCGGTCAAACGCCGGACCACACTCATCCTCCCCCTTCGCCAGCGGGCAGCAGTGGACGGCTCGAGGACGCAACCAAGCCTCCTCACGTACCCCTTGCCCACTCGTGGAATCAGGTAAGTGTTGCACAGCACACTCACACCTCGTTGCGGGCCGCCTTCACGAGACAGCCGCCCCAACCCGGACCTGAAGGACGCGTACTTTCATGTCTCAATTCTTCCTCGACACTGGCCGTTTCTTCGCTTTGCATTCGAGGGTCGAGCATATCAGTACAAAGTCCTGCCCTTCGGGCTGTCCCTGTCCCCCTGTGTCTTTACGAAGGTCGTGGAGGGGGCCCTTGTGCCCATGAGAGAGCAGGGTGTTCACATCCTCAACTATCTCGACGACTGGCTCATTCTAGCACAGTCCAGGGATCAGTTGTGTGAACACAGGGACCTGGTGCTCAGACACCTCAGCCAGTTGGGTCTTCGGGTCAGCTGGGAAAAGAGCAAACTCACCCCCGTGCAGAGGATCTCTTTTCTCGGTATGGAGTTGGATTCGGTCGAACGGACGGCGCGCTGAGCCGCAGTGAGCCGCCTCAGAAGAGAAGACCCCGAAGATGTTTGATCGTGTCTGTGCTTTCCTTCCTGCAACAGGGGTTGGAGCGTAGGCTGTTGCCCTCCACCCTCAAAGTCTATGTTGCTGCAATATTCGCCTATCACGATCACGTAGTCGGTTGGGAAGCACGACCTGGTCGTCAGATTAAATCCTCCTCGACCTCCCTCCATACCCTCTTGGGATCTTGCTCTGGTGCTCCGAGCACTTCAGAATGCCCCATTTGAGCCTTTGCAGTCGGCAGAGCTAAATATTCTGTCTATGAAGACTTTGCTGTTGGCTGCACTGGCCTCCATCAAGAGGGTAGGGGACCTGCAGGCATTTTCGGTCGACGAATCGTGCCTAGAGTTCAGGCCGGGTGACATCCACGTGGTACTAAGACCCCGGCCTGGCTATGTGCCCAATGTTCCCAGCACTCCCTTCAGGGACCAGGTGGTGAACCTGCAAGCGCTGCCCTTGGAGGAGGCAGACCCAGCCCTAGCTTTGCTCTGTTCCGTCCGCGCTCTGCGGATCTACGTGGATAGAACGCAAAGCTTCAGGACCTCAGATCAGCTCTTTGTCTGTCACGGAGGCCGGCAGAAGGGAAAGGCTGTCTCCAAGCAGAGGATGGCCCATTGGATAGTGGATGCCATCACCTTGGCTTACCAAGCACAAGGTGTGCCCTCTCCGCTCAGGGTGTGAGCACACTCTACTAGAAGTGTTGCATCCTCCTGGGCGCTGGCACGTGGCGCCTTGCTGTCAGACATCTGTAGAGCTGCAGGCTGGCCGACACCCAACACATTCGCTAGATTCTATAGCCTACGTGTAGAGCCGGTTTCCTCCTGTGTTCTAAGTCACTGAGCGGGTCATGCGGAACAGCAGTGATGGACTTCTCTGTGTGAGCCCCGTCCCATCAGGTAAGAGAGCTCAGGAGGCTCACATGCTCTTTGGCCATGGCGCTTTGGTAGGGATTCCTATTCGTCGGTCTCTGACGTGGCATCAGAAGTGACCGACTGAATGGGAATGTCTCGGTCACGTATGTAACGCCACGTCCCGTCGCCATGTCCTCTGTACCCTGCTGGGGTGCCAGTTACCTACTCGGCTCCTCAGCAAAAAAGCTAATTTGATGCAAGCGCTTGTGTCTCATTTATACCCACGCTGCGTGGTATGAGCACCTGGTGCAATCATTGCATGCCAATGTGCATTGGCTCGTTTAGTTACACTCGAAGTAGATTGGCTCTCGCGAGCGAGATTCCTATTCGTCGGTCTCCAATGTGGCGTCTCCGTTCCCTCCTTCCGAGACGTTTCCATTATAAAAAAAAAATAAAAAAAACTTTTATTTTATGGACCACAGTGGAAAAATATATATAAGTATAAATTAATCATGCAAGTTTTGTCTTAAATCATGTTAGATTAATAAAATTGAGTAACATTGGTGAATTCAATAAATTCCTTTCGCTGTCACTCTAATTCAACATCCTGTGCGCTGCGGAAGATTCAATGCAATTTTCAGCTCATGATTTGAATAGGAGCAAATTCTGACATTCTGAATTAAACCTCCTAAACCAGCGGAGATTTAGGCTGAAGAGAGAGAAAGATGGAAATTAAGAATAAAGAAGGCTCTGATCTATTATCTACCATCAAGATGATTTAAATTTGATTGCATGGAGGTTCTTCTAACATGCATGTAAAATGAGCAAGGTCAGATTGTATTATAGGTACATATTGTATGGCAAGCCATTTTAACATTTAATCCTTAAAACGTACTAGTATATATTTTCATGCTACTAGTACTTATTTTTTTGATACTAGTACTTATTCAATAGATACTAGTACTTATTTATTAGCTACTAGTACTTATTTGTTACATACTAGTACTTATTTATTAGCTACTGGTACTTATTCAATAGATACTAGTACTTATCCATTAGATACTAGCACTTATTCATTACATACTAGTACTTATTCATTAGATACTAGTACTTATTCAGTAGATACTAGTACTTATTCATTAGCAACTACTACTTATTCAATAGATACTAGTACTTATTCAATAGATACTAGTACTTATTTATTAGCTACTGGTACTTATTCAATAGATACTAGTACTTATTCATTAGATACTAGCACTTATTCATTACATACTAGTACTTATTCATTAGCTACTAGTACTTATTCATTAGATACTAGTACTTATTCATTAGATACTAGTACTTATTTATTAGCAACTAGTACTTATTCAATAGATACTAGTACTTATTCAATAGATACTAGTACTTATTTATTAGCTACTAGCACTTATTCGTTACATACTAGTACTTATTTATTAGCTACTGGTACTTATGCAATAGATACAAGTACTTATTCATTAGATACTAGTACTTATTCATTAGCAACTAGTACTTATTCAATAGATACTAGTACTTATTCAATAGATACTAGTACTTATTTATTAGACATTAGTACTTATTCATTAGATACTAGTACTTATTCATTAGATACTAGTAATATTCATTTGTTACTAGTACTTATTTGATACTAGTACTTATTCATTAGCTACTAGTACTTATTAATTATATACTAGTACTTATTTATTAGCTACTAGTACTTATTCATTAGATACTAGTACTTATTCATTATATACTAGTACTAATTCATTAGCTACTAGTACTTATTCAATAGATACTAGTACTTATTAGATACTAGTACTTATTCATTAGCTACTAGTACTCATTCATTAGCTACTAGTACTCATTCATAGATGAGTACTCACTCATAGATACTAGTACTTATTCATTAGCAACTAGTACTTATTCAATAGATACTCGTACTTATTCAAGAGATACTAGTACTTATTCATTAGCTACTAGTACTTATTCAGTAGATACTAGTACTTATTTATTAGCCACTAGTACTTATTCATTAGATACTAGTACTTATTCATTAGCTACTAGTACTTATTCAGTATATACTAGTACTTATTTTTTAGCTACTAGTACTTATTCATTAGATACTAGTACTTATTAATTAGTTACTAGTACTTATTCATTAGATACTAGTACTTATTTATTTGATACTAGTACTTATTTATTAGCTACTAGTACTTATTCAGTAGATACTAGTACTTATTTATTAGCTACTAGTACTTAAGTACTAGTATCTATTGCATAAGTACTAGTAGCTAATGAATAAGTACTAGTATGTAAAGAATAAGTACTAGTATCAAATAAATAAGTACTAGTATCTAATGAATAAGTACTATTATCTATTGAATAAGTACTAGTAGCTAATTAATAAGTACCAGTATCTAATAAGTATTAGTTGCTAATGAATAAGTACTAGTATCTAATGAATAAGTACTAGTGTCTAATAAATAAGTACTAGTATCTATTGCATATTTATTAGGCACTAGTACTTATTCATTAGATACTAGTAGTTATTCATTAGCAATTAGTACTTATTCAATAGATACTAGTACTTATTTATTAGACATTAGTACTTATTCAATAGATACTAGTACTTATTTATTAGACATTAGTACTTATTCAATAGATACTAGTACTTATTCATTAGCTACTAGTACTTATTCAATAAATACAAGTACTTATTCATTAGATACTAGTACTAATTCATTAGCTACTAGTACTTATTCAATAGATACTAGTACTTATTAGATACTAGTACTTATTCATTAGCTACTAGTACTTATTCATTAGATACTAGTACTTATTTATTAGTTACTAGTACTTATTCATTAGCTAGTACTTATTCAGTAGATACTAGTACTTATTTATTAGCTACTAGTACTTATTCATTAGATACTAGTACTTATTCATTAGCAATTAGTACTTATTCAATAGATACTAGTACTTATTTATTAGACATTAGTACTTATTCAATAGATACTAGTACTTATTTATTAGACATTAGTACTTATTCAATAGATACTAGTACTTATTCATTAGCTACTAGTACTTATTCAATAAATACAAGTACTTATTCATTAGATACTAGTACTAATTCATTAGCTACTAGTACTTATTCAATAGATACTAGTACTTATTTATTAGTTACTAGTACTTATTCATTAGATACTAGTACTTATTCATTAGATACTAGTACTTATTCATTAGCTACTAGTACTTATTCAGTAGATACTAGTACTTATTTTTTAGCTACTAGTACTTATTCATTAGATACTAGTACTTATTCAGTAGATACTAGTACTTATTCATTAGACACTAGTACTTATTCAATAGATACTAGTACTTATTCATTTGATACTAGTACTTATTCATTAGATACTAGTACTTATTCATTTGATACTAGTACTTATTCATTAGCAACTAGTACGTATTCAATAGATACTAGTACTTATTCATTAGATACTAGTACTTATTCAATAGATACTAGTACTTATTCATTAGATACTAGTACTTATTCAATGGATACTAGTACTTATTCATTAGCTACTAGTACTTATTCATTAGATACTAGTACTTATTCATTAGATACTAGTACTTATTTATTAGTTACTAGTACTTATTCATTAGCTACTAGTACTTATTCAGTAGATACTAGTACTTATTTATTAGCTACTAGTACTTATTCATTAGATACTAGTACTTATTCATTAGATACTAGTACTTATTCATTAGCTACTAGTACTTATTCAATAAATACAAGTACTTATTCATTAGATACTAGTACTAATTCATTAGCTACTAGTACTTATTCATTAGCTACTAGTACTTATTCAATAGATACTAGTACTTATTAGATACTAGTACTTATTCATTAGCTACTAGTACTTATTCATTAGATACTAGTACTTATTTATTAGTTACTAGTACTTATTCATTAGCTACTAGTACTTATTCAGTAGATACTAGTACTTATTCATTAGATACTAGTACTTATTCATTAGCTACTAGTACTTATTCAGTAGATACTAGTACTTATTTTTTAGCTACTAGTACTTATTCATTAGATACTAGTACTTATTCATTAGTTACTAGTACTTATTCATTAGCAACTAGTACTTATTCAGTAGATACTAGTACTTATTCATTAGACACTAGTACTTATTCAATATATACTAGTACTTGTTCATTTGATACTAGTACTTATTCATTAGATACTAGTACTTATTCATTTGATACTAGTACTTATTCATTAGATACTAGTACTTATTAGATACTAGTACTTATTCATTAGCTACTAGTACTTATTCATTAGATACTAGTACTTATTTATTAGTTACTAGTACTTATTCATTAGCTACTAGTACTTATTCAGTAGATACTAGTACTTATTTATTAGCTACTAGTACTTATTCATTAGATACTAGTACTTATTCATTAGATACTAGTACTTATTCATTAGCTACTAGTACTTATTCATTAGATACTAGTACTTATTCATTAGTTACTAGTACTTATTCGTTAGCAACTAGTACTTATTCAATGGATACTAGTACTTATTCATTAGCTACTAGTACTTATTCATTAGATACTAGTACTTATTCAATAGATACTAGTACTTATTCATTAGCTACTAGTACTTATTCATTAGCTACTAGTACTTATTCATTAGATACTAGTACTTATTAGATACTAGTACTTATTCATTAGCTACTAGTACTTATTCAAGAGATACTAGTACTTATTCATTAGCTACTAGTACTTATTCCGTAGATACTAGTACTTATTTATTAGCTACTAGTACTTATTCATTAGATACTAGTACTTATTCATTAGCTACTAGTACTTATTCAGTATATACTAGTACTTATTTTTTAGCTACTAGTACTTATTCATTAGATACTAGTACTTATTCATTAGTTACTAGTACTTATTCATTAGATACTAGTACTTATTTATTTGATACTAGTACTTATTTATTAGCTACTAGTACTTATTCAGTAGATACTAGTACTTATTTATTAGCTACTAGTACTTAAGTACTAGTATCTATTGCATAAGTACTAGTAGCTAATTAATAAGTACTAGTATGTAAAGAATAAGTACTAGTATCAAATAAATAAGTACTAGTATCTAATGAATAAGTACTATTATCTATTGAACAAGTACTAGTAGCTAATGAATAAGTACCAGTGTCTAATAAGTACTAGTTGCTAATGAATAAGTACTAGTATCTAATGAATAAGTACTAGTGTCTAATAAATAAGTACTAGTATCTATTGCATATTTATTAGACACTAGTACTTATTCATTAGATACTAGTAGTTATTCATTAGCAATTAGTACTTATTCAATAGATACTAGTACTTATTTATTAGACATTAGTACTTATTCAATAGATACTAGTACTTATTTATTAGACATTAGTACTTTTTCAATAGATACTAGTACTTATTCATTAGCTACTAGTACTTATTCAATAAATACAAGTACTTATTCATTAGATACTAGTACTAATTCATTAGCTACTAGTACTTATTCAATAGATACTAGTACTTATTAGATACTAGTACTTATTCATTAGATACTAGTACTTATTTATTAGTTACTAGTACTTATTCATTAGCTACTAGTACTTATTCAGTAGATACTAGTACTTATTTATTAGCTACTAGTACTTATTCATTAGATACTAGTACTTATTCATTAGATACTAGTACTTATTCATTAGCTACTAGTACTTATTCAGTAGATACTAGTACTTATTTTTTAGCTACTAGTACTTATTCATTAGATACTAGTACTTATTCATTAGTTACTAGTACTTATTCATTAGCAACTAGTACTTATTCAGTAGATACTAGTACTTATTCATTAGACACTAGTACTTATTCAATAGATACTAGTACTTATTCATTTGATACTAGTACTTATTCATTAGATACTAGTACTTATTCATTAGCAACTAGTACGTATTCAATAGATACTAGTACTTATTCATTAGATACTAGTACTTATTCAATAGATACTAGTACTTATTCATTAGATACTAGTACTTATTCAATAGATACTAGTACTTATTCATTAGCTACTAATACTTATTCATTAGATACTAGTACTTATTCATTAGATACTAGTACTTATTCAATAGATACTAGTACTTATTCATTAGCTACTAGTACTTATTCATTAGCTACTAGTACTTATTCATTAGCTACTAGTACTTATTCATTAGATACTAGTACTTATTAGATACTAGTACTTATTCATTAGATACTAGTACTTATTCATTAGATACTAGTACTTATTAGATACTAGTACTTATTCATTAGCTACTAGTACTTATTCATTAGCTACTAGTACTTATTCATTAGATACTAGTACTTATTAGATACTAGTACTTATTAGATACTAGTACTTATTCATTAGCTACTAGTACTTATTCATTAGATACTAGTACTTATTAGATACTAGTACTTATTAGATACTAGTACTTATTCATTAGCTACTAGTACTTATTCATTAGCTACTAGTACTTATTCATTAGATACTAGTACTTATTAGATACTAGTACTTATTCATTAGCTACTAGTACTTATTCATTAGCTACTAGTACTTATTCATTAGATACTAGTACTTATTAGATACTAGTACTTATTCATTAGCTACTAGTACTTATTCATTAGATACTAGTACTTATTCATTAGCTACTAGTACTTATTCATTAGATACTAGTACTTATTCATTAGATACTAGTACTTATTCTTTACATACTAGTACTTATTCATTAGCTACTAGTACTTATTCAATAGATACTAGTACTTATTAATTAGATACTAGTACTTATTCTTTACATACTAGTACTTATTCAATAGCTACTAGTATCATTAGCTACTATTGAATAAATACTAGTAGCTAATGAATAAGTACTAGTATCTAATTAAAAACTACTACTATCTAATAAATATGTACTAGTCACAATTGGAATACATACTAGTCAGAACTGAATAGTTGATATCTGAATTACAGATCCCATTGACAAAAATTTAAAATGTGATACTAGTAACAAAAGAATAGTTACTAGTCACTATCGAAATAAGTACTAGTATCTAATGAATACGTACTAGTGTCTGTTTAAAATGTACTACCTTCTAATAATAAGTACTAGTAAATAATGAATAAGTACTAGTACCAATTTAATAGGCACTAGAATTTAATGAATGAGTACCAGTATCTGAAAAATGAGAGTATCTAATGAATAACTACTAGTATCTTTTAAAAAGGTACTAGTATCTAAATAATAGGCACTAGTACCTAAAGAATAAGCACTAGTAGCTAATGCATAAGTACTAGTACTTAATGGAATAGACACTAGTATCTAAAAAATAAGTACTAGTAGCATGAAAATAGATACTAGTTCGTTTTAAGGATTAAATGTTAAAACAGCTTGCCATACATATTGTACCTTTCCACGTCTTACTTGAACACGAGTACTTTGAGCTCCTTTGACCTTCGGGAACCTTCACTACAACAACATCAGCGAGCTGTAATTATAGATGATGACATTCTGGCATGACTCATACTCTTCCTTACAGCTAATCAGACGCGACTGCTAATGAACGTATAGATGCGATGCATAATCGACGCCGCATTTCAGCATTTCAGGGCCGGCAGGAATGATTAATTATTCCCTGCCAGCAGAAGAAGGGAGGGAAGCTTCGGTCCGATGCGACTGCTTGTTTCAGGAACGTTCCCGTTCGGGTTGATCACCTCGGGCCAAATGAGATCTGGCAGAGAGGAGCAGCGGGTCACTGGAGGTTCCTCCTCCCTGATGTAGAGCTGGAATCAAGCTCCCCGCGGAACATTGCCGTGCTTGGTCTGACGGAAATATCTCGTAAATGTCACCGTGATTTAGTGAATATTTCATTTTCCATTTCCTCTTTGTTGCCTTGTTTTCGGGGGTTTTATGGCCGGCATACATCCTTGAGCTCCCCTCGTTCTTCTCTGTTGTTGAGGCAGGAGTGGAATCAGATCACATTTGCTTTGAAGTCTTTAGGCCTTGCATCCCACCTTATTTCATTGTTCAAAGGAGAGAAAAATGTGAGAAAAACAACAGGAAATGCGGTTTAAAATTCAGGCTTATTTATAGTTGTGTGCGAGAAATGGGACATGATCAAACCTGCTAACAATAGGCTTTTTTTTTCATCATTTACAAATGTTATCAAAGCATACACTGAAAATATTTTATTTAATATTGCTGAAAATTCATTTGTATAGGTTAACTCATGTAAAAAAAGCAGCTCTTTAAGATTTTTCACTTTTTTACACATGCTTGCACCGCTAAAAATCAGCAGTTTATTAAATCAAAGCTTTATGCATTTCTAAACTTGCCTCCAACACATACCTGAAGTCGTTCTTTCTCAGTGACGCCTCTGTCAGCACATAGGTGTTTTAAAAATACTCCGAAAAGCCTTTAGAAAAGTGTGCAGGAAGGCTGTGCGCATTAATCCCTTTTCATGGTGTAATGGCAGTTTTCAGTTTGATTTATGTGGGGAGGTTTTAGCACAAGGCTTCTGTGAATAGGTAGATGCAGACCAATAAAACCATAGCATTTTGTGGCACCCGGGTGGCTTAGAGTTGTTTTGATTGCACTTTGTTAAAAAATAGTGATATTAAAAAGAGTTGCACATTAAATGGAGGAAGAGGAGCCCATCTTTATTGCGTGTCTGGGGTGGATGAACTCATAGCTGTATTTACCGTACGGGAGTAAATTTACATGCTCTTATTAAATGCTGTCAGGAGACGTGCAGAATGAATGCTATAGTTCTCATAATGAAGGCCAAAACGGCTCATGTACCTGGGAAGGTGCTGGTGCTGTAATGAAACACCTTGTCAAAAACTCCAGAATAGTCAAAACATGTGATAGTTTATGTAAAACAAATGAATGTGCATTCCAGAAAATCCACTCCAGCTTAGCACATAAACTTCATTAATATTATTAATTATGCATTATGCAGTCAGTTTTAGATTTAGTTATTTTAGAACAAGTTCAAAATGAGAAACACTGCCTTGGCAACTAGATGAAAAATATTAAAGTTTCTTATATTGTGTTTTATTTCAGTTCAAGTGCCCCATTATGCTTTTTCGAATGTTACCTTTCATGCAGTTACCTTTCAGAGTGAAGGTAAGGTACGTTTGTGAAGGTACATTTCTGCAAACTTTTAAAAGTCAAAGTGCACAACAAATAAAGTTATTCTTTTCTAAACAAAAGAAGCGATTCTGAACTGCTGAAACGAGTCGTCAGTAATTCCAGTCTCACTTCCTGTTACATACCTATGTAACAATGTAACTAATTTGCATAATGCCAGCCTATGGTCATGATTGGCTGAACAGCGTCTCTTTGCACTGTAGTTGTATCTGAGACTGGAAGAGTTTGGTTCGTGTTGTTCATGTCGAGAAGACACACACACACTGTGAGTGGTCGACCAAACACAACAGACTGAGCCATATGACCAATCAGAGCAGAGTAGACCAATCACAACAGACTGAGCCATCTGACCAATCAGAGCAGAGTAGACCAATCACAACAGACTGGGCCATCTGACCAATCAGAGCAGAGTAGACCAATCACAACAGACTGGGCCATCTGACCAATCAGAGCAGAGTAGACCAATCACAACAGACTGAGCCATCTGACCAATCAGAGCAGAGTAGACCAATCACAACAGACTGAGCCATCTGACCAATCAGAGCAGAGTAGACCAATCACAACAGACTGAGCCATCTGACCAATCAGAGCAGAGTAGACCAATCACAACAGACTGAGCCATCTGACCAATCAGAGCAGAGTAGACCAATCACAACAGACTGGGCCATCTGACCAATCAGAGCAGAGTAGACCAATCACAACAGACTGAGCCATCTGACCAATCAGAGCAGAGTAGACCAATCACAACAGACTGAGCCATCTGACCAATCAGAGCAGAGTAGACCAATCACAACAGACTGGGCCATCTGACCAATCAGAGCAGAGTAGACCAATCACAACAGACTGAGCCATCTGACCAATCAGAGCAGAGTAGACCAATCACAACAGACTGAGCCATCTGACCAATCAGAGCAGAGTAGACCAATCACAACAGACTGGGCCATCTGACCAATCAGAGCAGAGTAGACCAATCACAACAGACTGAGCCATCTGACCAATCAGAGCAGAGTAGACCAATCACAACAGACTGAGCCATCTGACCAATCAGAGCAGAGTAGACCAATCACAACAGACTGGGCCATCTGACCAATCAGAGCAGAGTAGAACAATCACAACAGACTGGGCCATCTGACCACTCAGAGCAGAGTAGACCAATCACAACAGACTGGGCCATCTGACCAATCAGAGCAGAGTAGACCAATCACAACAGACTGGGCCATCTGACCAATCAGAGCAGAGTAGACCAATCACAACAGACTGAGGCATGTGACCAATCAGAGCAGAGTAGACCTATCACAACAGACTGGGCCATCTGACCAATCAGAGCAGAGTAGACCAATCACAACAGACTGAGGCATGTGACCAATCAGAGCAGAGTAGACCAATCACAACAGACTGGGCCATCTGACCACTCAGAGCAGAGTAGACCAATCACAACAGACTGAGGCATGTGACCAATCAGAGCAGAGCAGGCTCTCGGAAAGGCGGGGTTTAGAGAGACTGAATCTTCGAATGAACTGTTTCAGACTCTTTGAGAAATGAGCTGATGCTGAAATGTGTATTATGAGAAAATTAAAGTGTTTTTTGGCCTTGGATGCATGTAAACGTATTGTAGGAGACTTAAAAATAGCATAATGGGGCACTTTAATGTTTATTTTATTTTAAGTGACATCTTTGACATCCAGCATCCTATCATTTTTCCCCACAGGTACGAGGATAGCGACGAGTAATGGACTCGCTCTTCTTCTCCTCACGTCTGTCCTCATGAGGGAAGCGTGGCTATAGTTTCAAGACAGTGACTGTTTTTCCCAGAATCACTCTTATTTCAGAGCCAAGAGAAAATTGCCTGCTATTTGGACGGAGCGGACAGCACAGTCGTCCCGACCTTTACTTCAAACCACTGCACCCAATGTAGTCTAATGATCATCACCAGAAGCACTTTTGTTTCGAAAGCCTAGGAGAAGGAAACTGCCATAGTGGACACGTGCTTCACGCTCCAAATCAAACCCAAGACACACACGGACACGGACTCTTATGGGATCTTGCGCCCCATATATATTTTTGGTTGGTTTTTGTTTACCTTTTATCGCCAGCTGTGAATTTAATACATTGCTCTGAAGTTTGGAAGAGTCTATATTTGTGTAACATATGAATATATGAACAGATTACAGTATATATATATATATATATATATATATATATATATATATATATATATACACATATATATATATATATATAGTATTTGATTTCAAATTCCCTTGACTCTGTACAGCTGCCATTCATTCATATGCAAAAACAGCCTTGAAAACAAAAGTAACGGCTCCACGGCTTTAGTACATGTTGTGTTCTGGATGGCTCGTTGATGTGGTAAATCACAGTGTTTACACTGCATTTATTTCATTAATGCAGATGTTCTTGCTTAAATACATGTGCTTTTCATTTATTTTTGGCATAATAAATGTGAGTATATTCCTTTCGCCCCTCCGTCCTGTTAGTATCGTTGTATACTCACATGCACTTCCATGTTCAGTTAGCATGTAGCATGTGAGCATAGTAGTCTATGGCTGGAAACGTAATCACACACAATAGTGCCATTCAACAGCATCGTTTCAGTGAAGTTGGGCTGGAAAGATAATGTTTGTTTGGCTCTTGGAGAGTAGAGGGTCAGACAAATTGATCGAAATAAATGTTCTTCAACCTTCGAATCACTAAAGGTGTTACATGACCTTCAGTGCTATTGAATGTTGTGATTGTGTCCTCTAAACATCTCAAGTATGATTCACCTACGTTTAAGTGTCGAAGATGATTGCTTTTCACCTCTTAAAACAACTGTCATTTCCACAGTGTGTTTACCATCTTCAAAATCACGTATTATGGATTTCCACTAAAGCTGGCAAAATCAATAGCCTTTCTGTTGACGATTGGTTTTCTCTTCCCCTTTCTTTATTTTAATTAGAAAAGGAACAGGTTAGTACTTTCTGGCTAACAGAGAATGGTATATATATATATATATATATATATATATGCGTTTGTTCTTTTATTTTGTAAGTGGTATTGCAAGTGGTATGAATTATCAAAGAAGGTACCATTTTCCCTAAAGCAATGGTAAAACTTTTAAAATGAGTGTTTTTAGCCTTGTTCTTATGCCACCAAAGACACTTAGTCCAAACAAATATATACTCTAACCATTTAACATCACAAAGAAGATGTTTATTCAGTGACTGAACACAATATGTCACTAAAATGTCCTCTGATTCCCAGAAGAAGCTGATTGACATGTCTTGTTCTGCTTAATCAGGGCCAGACTGAACGTTTTCAGATTAATATCCATGATATAGGCTGAAAGCTGCTTTAAAGGGGTCATGACATGGATTTTTAAAATTACTTTAATATGTTTCTTGAGGTTCACTTGCAATCTTAATACAGTTATTTTTACAAAAAACACACAAAAAACAAAAACACATACACAGACCTACCCTTGCATAATCTGAAATTGTGGATAATTTTAAGAGGGATCATACAAAATGCATGTTATTTTTTATAAAATGTATGTGTGTTTTGTGATGTTGTTCTTGAGTCTCTTGTTTGTCCTGCAGTTAAACTGACCAACGTTCTTCAGAAAAATCCTGCAAATTCTTCAGTTTTCCAGCATCTTCTGCATATTTGAACCCTTTCCAGCAGTGACTGTGTGATTCTGAGATCTGAGGACGATTGAGGGACTCAAACACAACTATTAAAAAAGGTTGAAACATTCACTGATGCTCCAGAAGGAAACACAAGCCGGGGGTGAAAACATTTGAGTTTGAAGATCAAGGTAAATTGTATTTAATTTGTCCTCCGGGAAACATGCAAGTGTCTTCTGTTGTTTCTGAAGGGCAGTACTAAATGAAAAAAAATAGGATATTTAAACAAAATAAGAAAAATTTGGACATCTTCATCCTGTGCAAAGGTTTTCACCCCCTGCTCTTAAAAAAATCATTCAGTCACTGCTGAAAGGGTTCAAATATGCAAAAGATGCTGGGAAACTGAAGAGTTTGCAGGAGCTGGAGGATTTTTCTGAAGAACGTCAGTCAGTTTAACTGCTCAGGACAAACAAGAGACTCAAAATCAACCATCACAAAACACACACACACAGCCGCGGATCATATTCAGGACAGTACTACATATAGAATAACATGCATTTTGTATGATCCCTCTTATTTTGATAAAATGATTCACATTTTCACAGATTTTGCAAGGGGTGTGTAAACTTTTGAGCAAGACTGTATATGTGTAAAACCATCATTCAGAGACAAAGCATTATAAAATCATTTACTGACGGTTTGTGATGCGGCTGCTGTCAGATCCAGTACAGTCACTGCTTCATCTGTCAACACAAGTGTATTTGCGAACTCTCCATTACACTGTGCTTCATTCACAAAATAAAATGCTCCAAACAAACATATAATCCTCCGTCATGATCCGGGACACTATTAAAATAAACCATCCACTGGTGTTTGATGCTGGGATCTTCTGAAGTCTGTACAGAGACTCAAACCCGCTGTTTAAACTGGACGATCAAAGAGAACGATCTTCCACTCTTCCATTGGTCCTGTTGTCGGCAGACTCAAGCATGTGGAGTCCGTCAGAAACTGAACGCACATCTGTATACTGTATCAGCGTAGACAGCGTCAGTCATTATAATGGCTTCAGTTTGATTTTGATGTGAAGCTCACATCCAGCGAAGGCAAATGCCAGCCGTTAAGGGACTGAACACCAGTGGGCGGGGCCAATGGTGCGATGAAGTAAAACTATTCGTCAGTGTCTTGTTCTGGAGGCGGGCATATGCAAATGTATTTGCCTGTGTGACGTCACAGATCCCACAATATTCAAACGAGACATTTTTGGAGCTTGATTAAATAAATGCTTTGTTTATCATGAGGAGGACGTTTTAATCTATGAAACTTGCAGGATGTTTTAATGGTGCAGAGACCTCTTATATGTCAATATCAAGGCAAATTTGATTTCTTATGTCATGATCCCTTTAAAATAACATCACCTGTGACGCCCTCGTCACCATATTTTAAATGTGACAGTAGTGTTTGGAAATAGGATGGTGACATTTAACCAACACTGTGTTATCAACAAGAACAAGACATCCCTACAAGAATCTGAAGCTGTGGCTGATGGAACTCGTTCTGTTGACATTCTGCTCATGTATTGATATCTTGAGGTGTTTTTATATCATTTAACCAAAGACTGCTGAGATGGGCACATTGCAGGACTGTTTACAAAATACATATAAAACCCTCATGTATTATGCCAAATCTATGCTTGGCTTTCGAAAACTCATTTCCTCACCCATGGTGGCGTTGTGCGTAGTGTTCATTCCTCAGTTTTGGCTTTCAGGGCAGTTGTATTGGGATTACACTGGGATTAAAACATAATAAATAGAAAGTCTCAACAGCAAACAAAAAAGCAAGTTAAAATGCTGGTAACTTCAAGAAAGTCATGTAAGTGGACGACCCCATAGCGATGTTTATCTTGCACCAGAAAAATGTTGCGTTTTCTGTCAAAACCTATTTGATGCAAAATACACAAGGGGTCCTATCATACACCCGGTGCAATGCGACGGCATGCGCAACGCAAGTGTGTTCTGCTAGTTTTAGCCCGACGCAGTTCTCATGTTCGCGTCCAGCTCCACGTTGTTTAAATATCAAATGCACTGGCGCATCTGTTCACCCATGGGCGTCTGGTCTAAACCAGGTGTGTGTTCAGGAGCATTGTTGGAGCGTTGATATTGTGAGGAACTGAAAACGACTGCGCCATTGACCAACACACACCTGCTCTAAAGTCAGTATTTATTGTGTTATTTAAAGGGTGTGTTAGTAATATGAGCCTTTAGGCGGTGCACAACACGCGTACACTCTGATTATTACACACACAGCGACGCAGAAGCACACACGTTTAAATATTAAAAATAAAAGGATTCCTCTCTGGAGAAGCGTTCAGTCTTTCCGCTCCATGTAAATAGCGAATCCGGCATGGTGCGAGCGTAACTGGCTTTTAAAGGGAAAGGGAGATGAGACTCTGATTGGTTTATTGCACGTTACGCACAAAACACACCCATGACTCATTAAGAGATGAGGGACAACCCTTTTGGACCGTTTTTCCCGTCGTTAAACTAGCAAAAGTGGATTCGGACACGCTGTAAGAGCACCTGCGCCGTGAGCTTCAGACCATGAGCTCAGATTGGTAAAATAGGGCCCATAATGTTTAATTATGTTTATATTATGAATATAGCAGTATAGTTATAATCATATTTAGAAATGCTTGACATGTTACAATCGGTAGACATGACAGCCAAAGATTCTTTGCAATGATTCTTGAGGCAAAAACTTCTGGTTGAAATGAGGGTGAAATGTGAGTGTTATGCTGGATTATCGGTGATTAATGACACAAAGTTATAATATTCGATTTGAAAAATAGTGCATGGCTAGAACAGGCTAATTCATGATGCATTGAAGGTGCTTTTGTCATTTTTGGAACCACAGCTGAGAGAAGAAGAAAAAACGTGTTAACATTACGTTAAAAATTTTTTTCATGGTTTTAGTTTCAGTTGTAGTTTTAGTTAACTATAATAACCCTGATGGAAATGAGAAAACAATAAGTAAATAATAAAGTAGACAACTTTTTTTAACACAACCCTACAATTTCCATTTTAAAACCCTCGCAAACCCTTGAAATATGATAAAACGGTGACGTTTTGATGGTGTGGCTACACATCGCTGCGGTGACGTTTACTAATGGACGTTTCTGGCTTGTAGCTGTAATGTAAACTGTTAGTCTGTACTTTGATGGCTGTATGATCCTGATCCTTAAATGAGGTCATGGAACAAAAAATACACCACTATATGTCTTTGACTAATGAGATGGGTCATGCAATAGAAGGTTGTTCAGCAAGATTCTTGCCAAATTGTACTCTTCATAATTGGAAGACTAATCATAAAACCAGCTGGAACCTCTAAATTCTCTGTAGATTTATGGGCATTTGTGACTTTGAGAGCAGCTGCTACCCCAGAGTCCGTCGATGGTAATGTACGGCGTAGGTTTGTTGATCTACATAAAACTGTTACTTTAAGTTGGCACTTTAAATAGGGCACACAATGATGATGATGTGCTGTAAATAGACAAAACACCTAATCTAAATCCATCTGCAGCATTTCAACGCAGGACACCTGTGGTTAGCTATTAATAAAGTTAGGCTTGTCATATTATAACATACTTCCAAGTACAAAAACAAACTCATTTAATTAAAAAGTTTCACATGGATATATTTGATGCCTTGTACAGCCTGTGTAAAAGTCACTGTAAACTAAAACAAGCCGCATGGTTTATTTCCATTTCTGATTTTTTCCTTTTTTTTACTCAGAAAGGAAAAATTGTATATATGTATGATTTCAATGAATTGAAAGGACAGAAATGTTTCTATGTTGCCATCTGATTTCTGTGGGAAAGACTTTCTTGTCTGTATACAGGCTTTGGGACGTTGTTTTGGATAACAACTTTGGAAAACTGAACAGCAGACGGAGACTCTTTGTACGTTCCCAAAACAATACCTGAAGATGGATCTCGTTTTGGATGATTAGACATGATTTCTGCATGAGACGAATCATTCATACGGAGAGAAGCCGTTCCACCCAGAGAAATCCCAGGATCTGTATTTCAGAAAGCCGCCATCGAGATCTTCTTCAGATGTTTCATCACATGGCAACACAGGGAATCGATGTATATATGGATCACCATCTTGTTCAAGTCATAATTAAGTGTTTTCTGGACTCTTTCAAACACATGACGTGATTTTCATTCTACTGT
The DNA here is from genome assembly GCA_039654105.1 of Coreius guichenoti. Lineage (NCBI taxonomy): Eukaryota > Metazoa > Chordata > Actinopteri > Cypriniformes > Gobionidae > Coreius > Coreius guichenoti. The sequence goes on along the minus strand of CM077189.1, from coordinate 1,265,549 downwards.
CATGGCTGAGCAAAGCTAAAGTTTGTAATATAAGACAAAATGAGCCAAATTTGAATAAACTATCTTCACGGGCTGTCTACAGACAGGTTTTTTATGAGACGTGCAGTGTAATTTACAGTATGTGGTGTATCGGTTTTATTGTTACTGCATATGTGCTTTAAAGGATCTGGTGTTTGAAGAACAGAATTTGACGGATGAGAGGAAAGTTATGACACGGTGCTGTATAAACCGCTCAAAGACATTTCCACACCACGCTCATGAAATATGAAAATTAAATTTCTCTAAAGCACTGCCTTCATTTTTATTAATTTAGTTCAAAAACAAAGAAAAATAGACTGGAGAAGCAGCCAGTATGTCCCTCATGTTCTTCTAAACCATCTTTTTAGAGTCTGAAATGATTTCTCGCTTGTTTGGATGCCACCATAAAGCTGGTCTGAAGATTCAGCTCAGAGTTTATATTCTACCCATTTTATCTGGAATCGCTTGATGAAAGTGCTAAAGCCCCTGCTGGAAATGTGTTGTAATCTTATATAAATCCTGAGAACTTATGACAGGCAGAGGTTTGACCTGCCTTGATTAATGCCAAAACATAAAACAATATCTCTCATTTGAATTTAAAGCTATTTATTCATGTTATTTTATAATAATTGGAAAAAGGGTGTCCCTGGAAGTATTTCTCGTCATTGCAAACTTATTATTGTATGGCTTCAGAAGAATTGGATAAAGGCCTGTTCACACCAGGAACAATAACTATAACGATAAATATTAGCGTCCACACCAGCGCACGATATCGTTCTGTTTATTATAAGCGCTGCAGTTTTGTTGTCTCTCACTTTAAATGCTCGAGCTCTTTAAAGCAGGATGGATTCTGATTGGCTGTCAATGTTTTTATCGTTCATCAGCTGGAAAAAATAAATTGTTCCAGCGATATTGTTGCTCTGTGCCGATATTGTTATAGTTCTGGTGAGGACTCTGATATTCTTTTATATTTAGAACATTTTTCAGAACGTTTTATTTATCGTCCTTGATGTGAACGGACCTTAAAAAGTGCACAAGTAGAGCGGACACTTGATATTATGGACTGTGTGATACTTTTATGAGGTTTTTAGTATTTTGAAATTGAATCCTGGGTAAAAAGTAAAAAATAAATAAATAAAAATAAAAATACGTAAATAATGGCAACGTTTTAATTGTAACCCTCAATGTCTAGTCTTTGATAAGTATAATACGACACAATGACTTGAAAAATATGAAACAAGACGTTTTGGTTACGTAGGATAAAAGTTGCAGCACTAAAATTGGTTTCATTTAAAATCACCATGAAATCAAATTAGACAATTCTTATTTTTGAACTAATATTGCAGTGTCTATTCTAAATGATTTATCGCTGCACATCATTATTGTGTTAATAATCTTGAATCAGAATAACTTCATCTCTTCTCTGATGACGAGGGCGGGGCAACCTGTCACTCACATGAGATCCACCAATAGCAAACCACAACCATCCAATCAATTCCCCACGAGCAAAATCAAGCCCCGCCCTACATTTGTTCTTGTTCCTGAAGCATTTCACTCGGATATACAGCACAATAGGGAAGAAAAGACCAGTGCAACTTCTGTTTCATGATGATTTTAAGACACTTACAAAATTTGATGCATGTAAGTATTATGAAAGTTCATGCAAAATAAGAAAATCGGTAAGGTTTTATTTTAGGGATGCACAATATATATGCACCATATCAGTATCGACTGATATATGTTAATTTTTAATGTTATCGTTATCGACCCCGATAAGAAGATTTGGCCGATATATTAAAGCCGATAAATAAGGTATTATATTATATGATGGTTTTGAATTGTTTGAATATGATTGGAATCACTTCAAAATGAAAAATACAGTAAGTGCAACTTGTGCAACGCAAGTCTGTCATATCGGCTACATACAATTATAACGAGAACATCATAACTGTGTGCTTGGGATGTGGATTTTAATGGTGAGACTTTTGTTTTTGTAATCAAACTCTCAAAAATGACATACAAATTTGGATTTAGATTTATCGGTCAATATATCGGTTATCGGCTTTCAAATATAAAGAATTATCAGTATCGGCCAAAATTTTTCTTATCCGTGCATCCCTGTTTTATTTGTTAACATTAGTTAACTGCATTAGTTAACATGAACTAACAATGAACAATACTTCAGCATTTATCAGTCTTAGTTCATGTTAATTTCTACATTTACTAATACATTTTTAAAATCAAAATTGTACTGTATCTGTTAACATTAGTTAACCCAGATAGTAAGCCACCATCGAAATAATGTTAAATCAATGTTAATGTGTCAATGTTAACTGCATTGAATCAACATCACGTTTGCACCCGCAATTAATGTTGAAAAAATGTTGAAATTTCATCCAAAAATCAATGGTAATGGCATTGAATCAATGTTACAATGTGATGTTGGTTCAGAAAATGAAACACAACAACTAACAACAACTGACTTAAAGTCACACAGCCTGAAATCATACAGATAAAAGAAGACAATAAATCTTCCAAGATCTCAGCAGAAGTTCTTATTGAGAATTAACAGAGGTTTAGATGTTGATGTTTTATTGAAAATGTTTGGTCACCATTATGGTGATCAGTGTTTGCTGTAGTTGGGCAGTTTAACTCGGCATTTCTGAGTTTGCGGTCTTTGTAACAGTGTTTACTAAAACACATAATTTGTTCCAAAGAAAGCCAGAAATATGATCAGGTGATATAGTTTTCTGCATCATAAAGTAGAATAATTCACTAATCTCATCACTGACCAAAAGTGGCTATTTGTTATCAATAGATTGTATTCACAAACAATTTGCAACAGATTAGACATCCTGAATTTTGACTTTTAAATACATTGTAGGATTTTTTTACACACACACACAGATATTAAAGAATCAGCATGTGAATCTCAACAATGGCGACATGCTCCATGTCACAATGTATGCTGGGAGCCATGAGTTTAATACTATGTTGAGATACTATGTCACCATTGTTGAGATTCATATCCTGATTTTTGATGTCTGTATGTGTCTATGTTTTTTTCCCCGTCTTTCCCGTATTTTAAGTGATTACCTTCAACCGTTGGTTGCCATTGAAGTCCATTATGTGGAGGAAAATCCTGGAATGTTTTCCTCAAAAACGTAATTTCTTTTCGACTGAAGAAAGAAAGACATGAACATCTTGGATGAGATGGGGGAGAGTAAATTACCAGGAAATTTTTATTTTAAAGTGAACTAATCCTTTAACGAAGATTAATAAATGCTGTAAAAATATATTGCTCATAGTTAGTTCATGTGCATTATTAATATTGACAAATGAGACCTTATTGTAAAGTGCAACTATACAACTTGTGCACTATATTCTGATATAATAGCTTTATGTGAGGAACAGGAGAAGCCCTGTATTCTTGCTTTGTGTCATTGGAAGTAAAAGTCATTGCACTTTTAGCAGCACTAGTCTAGTGTTCACTTCACCTTTGGCAAAAACACATGCATAATCACATTATCCGCACTAGAGCAGGTAGTGCACTAACTGAGGCGAAGGCCTGTCGGAAGCGTTCGGGTCAACGACCTTGTTCAAGGGCATAATAATGATGTGCCAGACTTGTAATCTCAGTACGTCTCCAGTTCCTTGGGTCATTTGAGCCCGTGACCTCTGCGTCAGCAGCACAGATACTTACTGAATGAATAATATGAGGACAATAAATAAACATTTCATTGTAAAAACACCAATGAGATACTTGCATCTTTTATTTGCTCTCGTTAAAACCAATCAATTTGAGGTGACGTTGATGTAAGGTCCTTTAATGGCACCCTATAAACATCCTTCATGTTAATGAACTGAGGCTTCGCTCTGAGAGCGCTGGGCGCCTGGGAAACTGGGAAAACACGGAAAGGGGAAGTGCAGCTACGTCAATGTAGATCAACTAAAGCAAATTCCCCCCGCGGCCAAGCATCCACCGCTAAACACATCAAAAGAACAACGTAATGTTTAAAACACTTTACATGATACAGAAATGGCGGAGGTTTCTCTCCTGTTTTTCTCCATGCCTGACATAAAGCTGGAGATACTGGGAAAGTGAAACCGCTGCGATAACAGTGGGTGTTATTTCTACGAGGCGACTGGGGTTGAAAAGAGGAGAGGAGAGAGAGATATAGTGGCTCTGATACAATGGGGCAATGTTTGTGCTTCATGAGAGAATAGAAAGAGCTCATGAAAACATCATGACGATTTAGGGAGAGGGCATGTAGGATTGAACGCCTGCATCTCTGCCAGCAAGTGCCTAGTCTTCTGAAGACACAATAAAAATGACACCAAAATCTAATTTATTACGGGCTTGAGTTCTTAAAGTGCCAGTTATGAGCCGTCAAATCATTGCTAACAGCATTTCGCAGATTCAAATAACTATACCGCATAAAAGCCATTTTATAACTAAATTAGGCTAAACTTCAGTGAAATCTCTTTGTTTTCATCACACAACCTCCCATCTTTCAAGCATGACATCCAAAATGTGTCCTTAAACAACGTTGCATGAACTCAAAATCAATATGAAATCAAAATGACCCTGTTTATGGTCTTTGCTGGTTTTAATGACTGCCATAGTCAATGATCTATGTATAAATTCAAACATAAAACGTAAATACATCGCTTTTGATACTGACAAATATATAACATTTAAAATTGTTTCATTCATATTTAAAAATGTAACAACAGTACCAAATAAATAAATAAATTGCATTTTTAAAACACTTTACAAACAATTTATATTTTATTTAATTATTATAAATAAATTTGTTTATAAAGTGTTTTAAAAATGCAATTTAATTGTTGCATTAGAAGATGACAATATTTTTATTGTTATACATACATCACAGTTATAAGTGATTAATTCAGCTACTATTTTTGAGTTTGATAAAGATTGAAAAAGGATTCTGTAATTTTATTTTAAGTTGCACTCTTGCCGTTAAGAATAAAAATCTTTCATCAAATTATAAAACAACTAACATCACAAAAAGCATGCTTCTCCATTAACAGTCATTCAAAAGTATCTGTGTTAGCTGATGAAATAACTTTTATCTGAATATAAGTTGTGACCTACATTTTGTTTGGCACCAATCAGTCTGTTAAAACAGCAGCTACTCATTTGAAGTAAAATAATTGGGTCAGACATCCAGATTATCTCTTATTATATAAAACGTATAAAAAGTTGTAGTTTCTCCAGAACTGTACAGCACCCAAGAATGGAAATCAAGCACTGAAAACGGTTTGATTAAGATACAGTCTTACCAAGCATTCATAATCCAATCCATTATGTTGCTCACTTTTCCTATTACTTCTAGAAAGCCGTTTGAATGCAACCAAAGTTGACATCAGCACATGTTCCATTAATTCTGCTCTAATGTCAGTGAACCGGTGGCATTCATATACACGTTACGTGAAAGGAGGTTATTGAGGGTGAGATGAATGGCACAAAAAGGTAGATATAGTGTCTAAAACTCAAGTGGCAGAAATGAAAGGAACAGACAACTGTTTTGAATGGGGTAAGCATTTAATTGCCACGGCGAACGCAGTTTTTGCTTAAATTAAATAGCCAGTGTTTGCCTGCTTAGCATTTTGTGTCTTGCTTGATATTAAAGTCAGTTCCAGTTCCTAAACCAGTTCCCTGTTTAGATCATTAGTTCTCAGTGTACAATCAGGCATAACATTATGACCTAATATTGTGTTGGTCCCCCTTTTGCTGACCCATCGAGGCATGGACTCCACTAGACCCCTGAAGGTGTGCTGTGGTATCTGGCACCAAGATGTTAGCAGCAGATCCTTTAAGTCCTGTAAGTTGCAAGGTGGGGCCTCTATGGATCGGACTTGTTTGTTCAGCACATCCCACAGATGCTCGATTGGATTGAGATCTGGGGAATTTGGAGGCCAAGTCAACACCTCAAACTCGTTGTTGTGCTCCTTAAACCATTCCTGAACCATTTGTGCTTTGTGGCAGGAGCATTATCCTGCTGAAAGAGCCACAGCCACCAGGGAATACCGTTTCCATGAAAGGGTGTACATGGTCTGCAACAATGCTTAGGTAGGTGGTACGTGTCAAAGTAACATCCACATGGATGGCAGGACCCAAGGTTTCCCAGCAGAACATTGCCCAAAGCATCACACTGCCTCCGCCGGCTTGCCTTCTTCCCATAGTGCATCCTGGGGCCATGTGTTCCCCAGGTAAGCGACGCACACACACCCGGCCATCCACGTGATGTAAAAGAAAACGTGATTCATCAGACCAGGCCACCTTCTTCCATTGCTCCGTGGTCCAGTTCTGATGCTCACATGCCCACTGTTGGTGCTTTCGCCGGTGGACGGGGGTCAGCATGGGCACCCTGACTGGTCTGCGGCTATGCAGCCCCATACGCAACAAACTGCGATGCAATGTGTATTCTGACACCTTTCTATCAGAACCAGCATTATCTTCTTGAGCAATTTGAGCTCCAGTAGCTCGTCTGTTTGATCGGACCACACGGGCCAGCCTTCGCTCCCCACGTGCATCAATGAGCATGACCCTGTCGCTGGTTTACCACTGTTCCTAAGAACCCACATGATTAAATCAACCAAATGACAACATGACACAAGAGACTAGGGAAGCACATGACATGATCAATGAGGGCACAATGGAATCACACAACAGGAAACATGACATTGAACATAACAAAATAAGAACATGAAACATGAAACATGAACATGACTCTGGTCATGGGCTGGAGCCCTCGCTGGACTCTGGACGTGGACAGGAGACGTCGCTGGACTCTGGACGTGGACAGGCACTGTGGGACTGTGGGGCCCCTCGTCCACCAAATCCACAGTAAACGAGGAGCCGTTCAACAGTAGCGCATGGTTGATGAATTGGGCCAATTTTTCCCCCAGGCAGCTATGAACGTACAGGTTCATTTAACCCATTTCTAAAAATGTTCTTAAGCGCCACATCATTAAAATTGACTAAGTGAAAGAGTCCACAGAATTTCTCCACATAGTCCTCTATGCATTGATCCCCTTGACGGAGGCGAAGCAAACAAACTGCTGGGTTCATTGTTGGTGGGTCTAGTATTCTATCACGAATCTACTGGAGGCAAGTTGCAGTTTAACCCATGTGCAGTTTATTTACAGATGAACCAAAAAAAACAAGGACATGACTTGAACAGACTTGAAACTTGAACTCACCAACGGTAGTGACGGGGAACAAACACACACATAATACTAGAAGCAGGCGCATGGCAAACATGAGGGCTAAATACACAAGGACTAAATGACTAAACAAGACACACCTGTGAACAATCAAGACCATGAACCAATGACAGAACTGAACTAAGAACCCACATGACTAAATCAACCAATGACAACATGGCACAAGAGACTAGGGAGGCACATGACATGATCACATGAGGGCACAATGGAATCACATGACAACAGGAAACATGACATTGAACATAAAATAAGAACATGAACAAAACCAAAACACTAGATATTACAAGCCATCACAATTTGGCCCTTGTCAAACTCGCTCAAATCCTTACGCTTGTCAATTTTTCCTGCTTCTAACACATCAACTTTGAGGACAAAATGTTCACTTGCTGCCTAATATATCCCACCCACTAACAGGTGATGAAGAGATAATCAGTGTTATTCACTTCACCTGTCATAATGTTATGCCTGATCGGTGTATATATTGCCCTCAGTTTAGTTTGTCTTCATTTGGTGTTGATTGTGCTTACTCACACTGTTTAATTTACCTTAATTTGTGGATATCACTCTTTTGCTTTATTTAATAAAGTAACTGCTGCATTTAGATCCGCTTCACCTGCCTCCGCTTCTTCTTCTTCAGCCACAATAAGTCTATATGAACATCTACGAATATGAATGAGATCACCCCAACAGTCCCAGACTGCAACACTGAAGGTAAGGGCAAGAACGGCAAGAATGAATTTAAGGGCACAGGATATTTGTATGCAGAGACTTAAAAGTTTGGCTTCCAGCGGAGTCTGAATATTGACAGTGTCCAAAGGAGAAGCGCATATGACCTATAAAAAGGACTCTGACTCACACTCTGGCTTCAGGGATTCTGTCTAATTAACATTTTAATTAATACGAAATATTGTTAACTGAGGGCCATTCTCTGAGCCTTGACTCAGACTGTCTAATTAAAGATGTGTTCACCCTACACATGGAATAAAAAGTGCAGTGAAAGAGAGAGAAATATGACACCCATCCTGTCAATTGACACGCAGCTGAGGACCGCGTTTCACAATGTCAAAACATCTCATTTCAGCTCAACTTTCTCATTTGTCAGATGTTTTCTTTGTTCAATCTAAAGCGTGTCCCTCCACAGGGATGATGAATCCGTTTGGCAGATGATTGTGTGAATGTCAGATTTATTCTTCATTGTATTCTACAAAACCTCTGTATTTATTTGTTTTTGTACCAAATGAGTCATTCTGAGTCACTTACTGTTTAAGCGCATGGTGATTCGCTGACGACACTTTCAAACCAACCCAAAATCTGTCCTGAAAACTCATTTATATTCATAAATATGTGCATGTAAACTGTACGTTTTAGTATGTTAGGATCAGTGTTGGGGTAATGCATTACAAGTAATGCGAGTTAAGTAATCGGATTACTTTTCCAAGTAACTAGTAAAGTAGCACATTACTTTTAAAATTACAACAAAATATCTGAGTTACTTTTTCAAATTAGTAACGCAACTTACTTTTTCCCATGAATTGACTGACTGCTCATTCATGACTATGAACTTGCATTTCCTTTTGGTATGAAAGAGCCTTTACATTTGACAAAAATACAACTTTTTTGTATTCTTAAAAAACAATCAATCGAGCCCAGCCCAGGTGAGAACACAAAAAGGAACGTAACACATTACTTTCCATTAAAAAGAAACTAACTTAGTAACTTTCTGGGGAGTAATGCAATATTGTAACGCATTACTTTTAAAAGTAACGTTCCCCAACACTGGTTAGGAGACACACTAACAAATAAAACACCAACACATCGCAAACATGACGTCAGTAACACTTTCTATGAAGCCCATGCATTATAGCTCCATTTATACTTATCAATATTTCTATTCTATAAATATGTTTATAAAGACTCATTAAGACCTGTATTATAAGAACAATTATTTTTATAATTACTTATAAGTCATGCATTTGCTTTTTCAATGCGCATACTCATAATCCATCATACACTGATTAATAAATTATCAAATATAAAATAATTCCATAGACACTTGTTTGCTGTACCAATTAGTTATTAATGTATTTAATGGCTAATGTTTGCATTAGAGGTCATGAATGGTAATTTTATTTTTAATTTTTTTTAAATCTATATCTCAGCCATATACATGGCATTGCTTATCGTAGTTTGGAATTATATTCTAAAAAATATTGTTGCTGTGTTTTGCTAGTATGTAACATTTAAAAAAGATTTTTAAAAAATGCAGCTGTTTGTATTAATGATTTCTGTGTTTTTTTCCCCATTCTTTTATTGCAGTAATTATTGTTCATTAGTTACATTTACAAGTAAACAGCGTATAATGAGCACATCGTCATGATTTCTTAACATTTGCTTTAGGAAAATTGCATCCTATGTTTCCACTTAAAGCCATCAATAATGCATTTATAGAGGTTAATAACTGTATTATTACTCACAATAAGTGTTTATAAGAACACAACACGGCTATTAATAACAATATATTCATTTATTTGACAGAAATAAATCTGAATTACTAAAAAGTCATTGTATCTATAATAACATTATAGTAATGCAGGTTTCATCTTTATAAATACATTCATGAAACCACGACTGACTAATTAATACTTATAAATCAGTGTATGATGGATTATGAGCATGTGCATTGAAAAAGCAAATGCAGGACTTATAACTAAGTAATGATAAAAATAATATAAATGTAACTATAACTGTTCTTATAATGCAGTAGAGAGTCTTTATAAATATATTTATAGAATCGTAATACTTATAAATAAGTATAAATGGAGCTAAAATTCATTATAAGCATGAGCTTCATAGAAAGTGTTAGCGTAAAGTCTATTATTGATTAATAATAATGTATACAACTTGAAGTGTTAAACATGTAAACCAAAATTAAACAGTGTAAAATTATTGTTAGTTCAAGATAACTATAACGTTAAGCAATTTAATCTTATTGTAAAGTGTTATTATAAATATAACAAACACAACATATACATTCTGTGAATTTCATAGTCTGTGAACCTGTTTAGGACTGTTGAGTCCTAAACATTAATCTCTAACGTTGCATACATATATAAAACTGTCAATGTGTTGATATAGTACTTATTAGTGTCTCTCTAGGCGTATGAGTGCAAAAACCACAGTTCATGTATGAACAACTGCGATTACTAATGAGATCATGTCGCAATAGTCCACCCTCTGGGAAAGTTTATACATGCTGTTGTTATCAAGGAGAGGAATATCACTCTTCTCTGGTTACCTGAACACAGCAGATTCCCCTCCGGCCATCTGAGAAGACCTTGCTGTAAATAGATGTTGTTTGTGCAATTATTTGTTTTGAGGACATGGCAGAGAAATCTATAAAGGAAATATTCACTGCCCACTGGAGGTCTATAGTATTGATTGAGGATGTAAAGTACAGTGCCTCAGCTCCACAGACGGATCATTAAGAAGTGCAGGAACGTCAAATCATTAATTTAATTTGGGCATCGAACCTTCAACTAATCGATAACGTTCATAACCCTGATTGGAATAGGACATGTTTGGTATAGTTAAATAGTCTTATCATCTAAAAATCGCATCATTGAAACTGGAGTTTGGAGCCACAGTTCATTTGTTCTTATGCCAAATGTTTTCTATTTCATGCAGTTTTTATGCCAAAATTCAACGTACATGTGCAACACATATAAATACAAACACTATCACAACAAAAACATCTTTTAGGAGGAAATAATGTACACTGCAGCCATATCGGGGGGAAAATCTGTCTATAAAGTCAGGTCAAGAAAGTCTTCCACATAGGATACACCTGTGCATTCCTCGCTCACAGCTCCTCATTCCTCATGGTGCAATTAAAGAATTGCGATATCAAGATGGCTAACTTGGATTGGTTTCCGGGTCACAGGCTGGAGGACAGAGGAACGAGGAAGCATCCATTTGAGTATTGAGAAGCACCCCATATCCATTAGAGCAGGTGTGTCAAACCCTGTCCAGCAGAATTGATCTCGTGACCTAATTAAACACACCTAAACCAGCTAATTACTCCACTCCACTTTTAGACACGCACTCGCGAACTTCCCTAAGCACTTCCCCTCGAGGGAATCCCTGCCGCCATTTTGAATTGTGTTCAACTTCGTGAAGTGGGCGAGGGAAGTTTATATGGACAGACCCTCGCTCCCTCGATTTTGACCGAGGGAGCGAGTCTACTCCGATGTACACTTCAAGCAGCTCTATATCCCACAATTCAACTTGATTGTGATGTCACAGCAGATCGCGCTTAACTGAAGTGTATATTAATAATTTTGAGAATTAATCGCATAATAGTGCATAATATATTAATTATGTTGAGATTTAATCGCATAATACTTGTAGCTACCTTATGTTCACAGTCAAAGTTTATACTATTGATATTTTTTTCGCTTGTCTTTTTTTTTCTTCCAACAGTTCATATGCCTATAGGATTTTATATATTTTCTCCAACAACTTACATGCATATAGAATGGTACATAAAACAAATTCATAAGTAAAAAAGGGGTTTAAATAATAAATCAGCCATAGTGAATTCCAAGTGATCAATGGCTTAGTGTGTTCTATTTAAACCTTATGCGAGTTCCGCCAGTAGTGGGCACGTAAGCAATGACGCACATCCGAGTGAACGAGACGGAGGGAAGTTAGCGAGTGAAAGGCATAATAATTTGGACTGGAACGCAGATGTTTGGAGCTACACTCTGCAGACAGTGGCCCTTCAGGAGCTGAGTCTGACACATGTGCATTAGAAAACATTTGCAATATAGATGGATTCTCATATAGTCACTTCATATTTCTTTAGACAATTATCATCACGGCCATGTTCATTAAATTATGCGCTCTAAGAAGAATCTAATGGTCCGACACTCTCTTATGATACACAACATTCATATGCAAAAATGGAAAATGCTCTTCAGATAGCAGAAAGCAGCAATATATGGTTTGTCTACGTTCAAGTAGTGTCTGCAGTCCTGCACCAATCAAACCCGCACACACAGTGACCCGTTATCCAACACCAGCACTTATTTAATTTAGTACCAGACACGTTTAACAAAAAGGCTGCAATCACAAGCGCATGACAATACATATACTACATCAGGTTTATAGATCAAATTAAACATTAGACAGGGAGTTCTGAAGGGCTCCCATTTAAAGGGGACATATTATGCCCCTTTTCACAAGATGTAATATAAATCTCTGGTGTCCCCAGAATGTGTGTGTGAAGTTTCAGCTCAAAATACCCCCAGATCATTTATTATAGCTTGTCAAATTTGCCCCTATTTGGGTGTGAGTAAAAAGTGCAGTTTTTGTGTGTGTCCCTTTAAATGCAAATGAGCTGCTGCTCCCCGCCCCCTTCCAAAAGAGGCCGGATCCTTTACAGGAGCTTCAGATACTCCATCAACAACAAAACAGGCGAATCTCACTCAGCCAAAATGTCAGAAATAAGCAGTTGTGGATCAGCCGTACATGTTTGAACTGGAGTCGACAGAGGAGAGACTCAGGAAGAGGTTGATACTTTTAGACTGAATGGTTAGTGGATCATTTATGTAACGTTAGTTGCTGTGGAGTTATGTTGATTCAACTCATCGATTAGCATCTATCCACGGTGTCCTCAGTGGCTCTGATGCTGGAGTCTATGAGACTCGTGTGTTCGCTGGTTCATCAACAGAACATTAGTAATGTTTTTGGTGCACACATTGTAATACTCGAACGCTGATACAGCGAGTAAACAGAAATGGCGTCTCTGTGCTTCTCACTCAGGGGCGTGTCTATGCTAAAAGGGCCAATCATCAACAGGCATGGACGGGGCTTCCCTACTCTTACTCTTGATAATGATTGATGGGGATTAGAAAAAAAGTATTGGGTGGATTTTTACCATTATAGGCTGGTTGTTTACACACATCTGTGTTCAAGCACCTTATAAAAGTGAATTTTGCATAATAGGTCCCCTTTAATGCGGCTATTGTGCACTCTAAAAAGTAACCACAACTTAAATAAATGCATGGTTGCAAGTTAAAAATTCTATTTTATTGTTTTAATTAAACCTTTTAAATTGCAAACATTATTTTGTAGAGTTCTGTTGACATAATAATGTTGATCATTACATCAACTTAATATTGTCTGTAATTTAAACTCAAATGTCTGCGTTAATTGGCTTTTTTTTTAAATTAGGTTGTAGTAACTTAATGAAATTGTCTTGATAACTTCGGAAATTAGGCAGTGGATTTCTAGTTCCCAGCATGCTTTGCATAGGACTGGATAAGGAGAATAAATGTTGAAATTAAGTGTTAATATATTTGTTTTTAGTGAAGGGAAAGACCTGTTAGTGTTTAATGCTGTTATGTTTGACATTTAAAAGAGTTTCTGCAATGCTGAAGTTTTTGTGGTTACCGTTGTGCTGAAGAGTAGATTCATGAAGGTAAACACTACACTGACTCTATAAGCAAGTAATATCTTAATTGTTCATTAAATATACACTGATCAGGCATAACATTATGACAGGTGAAGTGAATAACACTGATTATCTCTTCATCACAGCACCTATTAGTGGGTGGGATATATTAGGCAGCAAGTGAACATTTTGTCCTCAAAGTTGATGTGTTAGAAGCAGGAAAAATGGGCAAGCGTAAGGATTTGAGCGAGTTTGACAAGAGCCAAATTGTGATGGCTAGACCAGTGGTTTTCAAACCTGTCCTGGAGGCACCCCAGCCCTGCACATTTTATATGTCTCCCTTATCAGACACACCCAATTTAGTTCTTGCAGTCTCTACTAACGAGCTGATGAGTTGAATCAGATGTGATAAATGAGGGAGACACACAAAATGTGCAGGGCTGGGGTGCCTCTAGGACAGGTTTGAAAACCACTGGGCTAGACGACTGGGTCAGAGCATCTCCAAAACTGCAGCTCTTGTGGGGTGTTCCCGGTCTGCAGTGGTCAGTATCTATCCAAAGTGCTCCAAGGAAGGAACAGTGGTGAACCGGCCACAGGGTCATGGGCGGCCAAGGCTCATTGATGCACGTGGGGAGCGAAGGCTGGCCCGTGTGGTCCGATCAAACAGACGAGCTACTGGAGCTCGAACTGCTCAAGAAGTTAATGCTGGTTCTGATAGAAAGGTGTCAGAATACACAGTGCATCCCATTGTGTATGGGGCTGCATAGCCGCAGACCAGTCAGGGTGCCCATGCTGACCCCTGTCCACCGCCGTAAGCGCCAACAGTTAGCATGTGCTGTTGATTTGAACTGAAATATATAAGATTAATTGGTTCCAGAGCTACAACTCTGGTAGTTGGAGCGACTTAATTTTTCATCAACTTTAATCAACTTAAAAATGTGTTTATGCTATAAATTACTAAGTTCCTCTAACTCAATTTAGCTTGTTGGTTGAACGTAAATTCACTCAAAGTTGTCATAACTCAAAAAAATTGTTGCGTTATTTTTTTCTTTTAATTTGAGCCACATTTTTTTTTAGAGTGTCTGTCTATATGGTTTGATGCAAGGACAAACAGTATTAATCTTGTAAACTGGACTCAAAAAAGGAGGGTTAGATTGAGGTCAGTCTCTACATGCAGTAAACGGTGACCAACTTGTTTGAGGAAAACTCTTTAAACTAATATATTGGTCTGAAAGTTCATTCATGTGTTCATTTGAGACAATCCTTTGTTGATGAAATGGTTTTTTTCTCCCTGTAGAGAAGCCACACAAAAAAACTAGAGAACAATCAGACCCTTGATTACAAAGGCCTGGCCCCCTATGGGGAGCTTAAAGTACCAGCAGATGTTACACAAGGGAGATGTCTCTTCAGGGAACAAGGGCAGTGCTCCCTCAGATTTTTGGGCCAAAACATGCAATAATTAAATAAATAAATCTTTGATAATTACCGCTGGCAAGATGGGCTTTTAGTAAAAATAGGCTGGCAGTAGAAAGTCAAATATGTTACAGGAGATTTTAAGCGAGGTTCATCCCACCTGTGCTGACTGTACAACACAAGCCTTTTAAAGTGTTTACCATTCATGGGCTATCCACACATCCACAGTGGAAACCTAACACTGAAGGAATAGAAAGTTACACAGTTTAAGGACAACATGAGGATGGCTTATGTCATTTTGCGTGACCCTTTAAACATACAGTGATACTACATGTCCATGACAAATTTTGGGGTGGAGAGAGGTGTGAGACAGGGGGATTCAATGTCGCCTATCCTTTTCACGTTGAGCATTCAACCATTAGCAGAAGCCATACGTCAAAATGCAAGGATTCAGGGAACAGAGGCTGAAGGGATGACAGTATAAAATAGCATTGTTCACGGACGATGTACTGCTCTTCACAGAAAACCCATCTCGTTCCATCCCTGCACTCATGCAATGTCTAGATGAATATGGACTAGTCTCAGGATATGAAATAAATCTGAAGCAATGATGATCTCTGGTACTTGGCCATCCCAGTTAAATGAAGTGGTCTCATTTTACTGATCTGAACAAGCAGCTATTTGAGGTGAATTATTATAAACTGATAAAACAAATAAGAAATGATATAGCGAGATGGGAGATTCTCCCTCTCTCGTTGTTGGGAGGAATTGAGGCAATAAGAATTAACTTACTAAGATTTCTCTTTTTGTTCCAGTTTCTTGTACCCATCTCCGTTTTCAATATGTTAGATAAATCAATTAGCTAATTTGTTTGGCAAACAAAGGAACCTGGGACCAAATTTAAAGCTCTAAAAAAATGTTTAGAGGGCAGAATCAATCTCTAATCAATCTCTATAGTAGGTAATATTGATTTTCTTCCATCTGTGTGGGACAGTGGATTCAGAATAAGATAAGGATAAAGGTCTTAGTATAATGAATCAGTTATTCAATGGAACAGAACGTACATCTTTTTCACAATTTCAAGAACAATTTAGTAATCCTTCTAAAGATATGTACAGGTATTTCCAGATAAGACACTATATCACAACTGGTGATGAATGAACCAAATGAAATATAAGTTTTATTAATATTGTAGAAAAACACTTTCCAACTAAAAGACATGCATCTCATTTATACAAAATGTTAATAAAAAAAATCCTGCATACAAAACACAAGGGATGTTAAAGGGGTCATAAACTGCATTGTTTTATTATTTTATAATGTTTCCTGGGGTGCACTTATAATGTTAGTATGATTTTTACATCAAAAATTGTCATAATTTAGAAATAAAAGGCATTTTTCCTACCCTGATTTTAGCCTCTGATCTGACGCCTCTGAAGGGGTGTGTCTGTTGTGAGACTTCAGTGTAAACGCCCACTGCTGTGATTGGCTGCTGTGAGACTTCAGTGTAAACGCCCACTGCTGTGATTGGCTGCTGTGATACTTCAGTGTAAACGCCCACTGCTGTGATTGGCTGCTGTGAGACTTCAGTGTAAACGCCCACTGCTGTGATTGTCTGTTGTGAGACTTCAGTGTAAACGCCCACTGCTGTGATTGGCTGCTGTGAGACTTCAGTGTAAACGCCCACTGCTGTGATTGGCTGCTGTGATACTTCAGTGTAAACGCCCACTGCTGTGATTGGCTGCTGTGATACTTCAGTGTAAACGCCCACTCCTGTGATTGGCTGCTGTGTGACTTCAGTGTAAACACCCACTGCTGTGATTGGCTGCTGTGAGACTTCAGTGTAAACGCCCACTGCTGTGATTGGCTGCTGTGAGACGTCAGTATAAACGCCCACTGCTGTGATTGGCTGCTGTGAGACTTCAGTGTAAACGCCCACTGCTGTGATTGGCTGCTGTGAGACTTTAGTGTAAATGCGCACTGCTGTGATTGGCTAATATCTATGCATATGAAATAGCTAGTATTACATGTGGAAATCTCTCGAAAAATTTTAGCAAGTTTTTACTATTACAGCTCTCAAGGTTAACTAAACGTGAAAAGTGTTGATTATAGCATTGTATTTAGATCTATGGCATTATATTTACATGGTGGCATGAAAGGTTGCAGTGATGATCATTGTAGCCGATCACAGACATGTTGAGCGCATGAATGCAGGATCTCGTCATTGTAACTCGATTTCTGGACACTAATGAATGCTTTCATCATAACTAACAGTGCAAACACAATGTAAATAAGAGATTTGTTGATTATTACGGGAGTTTTGGTGCAAGTCCAGAACTCAGTCACTGAAACTCGTGCTGTTTGATTGACAGCTCCAGCGATTGTAAAGGGAGCGTTCTTTGATTGCTTTCTATATATAATTTATTCACAGTTTAAATAACAGATTATTTTCAGAATTAACACAATTACTTACATGCTGTCGCATACTGTCAAGTCCATACCATAAAAGTCTGTTTGCAAAGCCTGCGCCAAAATTGCGACTGATTTCCCAAGAC
Source organism: Coreius guichenoti (assembly GCA_039654105.1). Classification (NCBI taxonomy): domain Eukaryota; kingdom Metazoa; phylum Chordata; class Actinopteri; order Cypriniformes; family Gobionidae; genus Coreius; species Coreius guichenoti. Next base: position 1,247,852 of record CM077189.1, on the reverse strand, counting down.
TCCACAGTGAAATGTAGTGAAAACAAATAAATAATCCTCAACTGAGACATTCACATTGTTGAAAATAAATAAGCAATTGTGAGGGGGTTAAATGTTGGGGACAGGGAGGTTCTGTAAAAACAAAGATAAGACATTTAAATAAAGTTGAAGTGTGCGAGTACTACATTATTTTTATTGGGTACAGGAGGTTAACTTAACTCACTGGATTCCTGTGTCTTTTCAGGAGAGGATGAAGATTTAGACGACCAGGTGCACTTCCGGGGCGGTGCCACCTTACGTCCTTCTTATATCCTTTTTTGGCCCCACTGCTTTTCAGAGCCTTCGGTGTCCCAGAGGTCAGTTTTAACAAGTAGTCCTTGTTGGATGTGGCAGGCTCGTGGAACATAAACATGGAAATCTTTTGCCAGTCCTCTGGACAGTATCTGTGTTTGACCTGGAAAGAGAAAGATGAACAACGCAATTGGTTACCAGGTGAGCAATGTGAGTGAAAAATGCTTACATGATGAAGAATACAGGTCCTCAGATCTGTAAAGGTTGGGCAGCCTGACAAACCCATCCAATTCCAGGTGTCCTGGAAATAGTTATTAGTGTTTTTGCATGGGTTGGGCTTGGACACAAAGAAGAAATACTTTGCTGTGTCCCCATCTGGCAGTCTACTCCTGATGGCCAGGAACTTTTTTTTGCCTCAGAGAGCAAAAAACAAACAAACATAAAACACTGGACGGGCCAGAGTCTTTTATCCCTTTCCCATGATGGGTAGATTGTAATTTGGCACTTCTCTATTGCAGTGCTATGATTGGCTGTTGGCATCAGAGTGTGACAAACCCCTCCTTCACCCTGTGGAACTCATTTGCATAATCTAAAATAAACAATTTACAGCTTTATCAATGCATTACTCACTTCCCAAACAAACACCAGCATACCTTTGGCACAGTCCAAACATGATGGAAAAGATTTAAGTGTCATACATGCATTAATATATACATTAACAGCTAAATTTGTGTAAGATATTGCACTACAAATAGTGGTCACTGAGAATCCTTTCTCATGAAGTGGATGTGTTGTAGGTTTCCAAATATAGTTATGAATGGATTTGTATGGATCTTTGTTGTGTCTCTTTGTTTCAGCCACCGCTGCTGCATCTAGAGGACTTTTTATTGCGATCCGGGCCTAAACCTTAGGAATTGGATATATGATGGGTGAAGGACAGAAACTGCATGTGGACCAATGAGAAATCCTGTTCTTCCCAGGTCATCGTTCCCTTTAAAGGTAGTGACACACCAGACCATCAAAGAACTAGTGGTGGCAAAATCAGACTGTGTTGTTGCCTCGTCTGCACTTGAACGCACCGCAAAGACTGCATCCAGCTAGAACATACGTGTGAGGGGAAATAACTGTCTATACCAGCAGGTGGAGTAGTCTATATTCATCATTCAAAAATGGAAACTAGGACTATGGATATAAAAACAACCGTAAACAAGTAGCTCTTGCTTTTGAATATGAATCATGTTGATCAGTTAGTCTTCACTTTCTTCATTCCAAATGACCAAATATTTGCGTAGGAATGCGCAGGTAAGATGAAGTGTCTCCTGTGTTTAAATTAGTTGTACACTGCTGAATTGCCAATCACATTGATCCACCTCATCCATTGCCCGATGCCAATTCAACATGCTCAACCAGCCAAAAAGCAGACGGGGTGCGACTAGTGTCAAAGGTGTGTAACACACCTCAAAAACTGAGTTGACAGATGCTCAACAACAGCCCGACTTCGGCCAATCGTTGCCTTAAGAGGAGTCTGTCAGTTGTCCTCGCAGCCTTATCTGATGCTATTGGTCATTTGTTTGTATTGGTCCACCAAGATCCAATCAAAATGTAGCAAACCTTTCTCCACTCTTGCAGGCCACCCGGCATAAATCTGGGCCCTGAAATTCCCGAGAATATGATGTTCAGTATACAGTAGCTACATTAGAATGAGTGAGCCAGACTGCTTATAAAATATGAGCTCAGAAGCATAATGGAATACCAACATACCCTGTAGTGTCAGCCCAGATCCGGCCCACATCTGGTACGTGTGGAATCCATGTGTACCAGATGTGGGCCGATGATATGTTGCTGTCTGGAAATTCATTGCATCTTGCAGATACTGAAAAAAAGGAATGCATGAGATGACCATGTGACCTGACCAAATGTTATGTCATAACCCGGTTAACTCGGCTAAAGTCTACTGTTGCACATTAGTTTGAAGTTTAGGAAACACAAGGATAAGCTTTATTGCTGTTAGATTTGGTCCAGAAGCACAAAGCATATCCGTCTGCCAAGAGCGTCATGGTTCACAGGGTTTTGAACTGGCACTAAAATCACCTTTTCTTGAGCTATTGTTGTTTGTGCCCTTTATCCACCAGTTAATAAACTTGAACATTGGTTTACAGCAGAGATGATCTCCCTTGGAGAGGTACGAAAATTGCTTCCTGACAATACATATGGCAAACATCCTCCTAGAACTCTTAAGATCATTAGTGAGAGGTGATGCATCACACAGGAAGTCTGGCACACGCAGATTAACCTCGCTGTTTTTAAAAGAACTGTCTCAAAGCGCTCTCTCCCACCATTGATTTGTCTTTCCCTGAGTGCTTCTGTGCCTGTGTGGGTAAGAGTGTATTTGTTTGTGAGAAAGAGAAGGAGATACAGAGAGGGAAGACAAAGCCTTGCATTTACACTAGCTGCTGACGATGAGCATAGGTAAAGCATCATTAATGATGTTTAAATGTGCAAACATAACTCAGGAATAATGGACACTGTATTAAATAAGCAGAAACAATTATTTTATTCAACTTTTCACTTAGATTACTTGATGATATTTCTGTTACTTGATAAAAAAAACTGATCAAGCATAACATTATGAGTACCTTCCTAATATTGTGTTGGACTCCACTAGACCCCTGAAGGTGTGCTGTGGTATCTGGCACCAAGATGTTAGCAGCAGATCCTTTAAGTCCTGTAAGTTGCGAGGTGGGGCCTCCATGGATCGGACTTGTTTGTTCAGCACATCCCACAGATGCTCGATTGGATTGAGATCTGGGGAATCTGGAGGCCAAGTCAACACCTCAAACTCGTTGTTGTGCTCCTCAAACCATTCCTGAACCATTTTTGCTTTGTGACAGGAGCATTATCCTGCTGAAAGAGCCACAGCCACCAGGGAATACCGTTTCCATGAAAGGGTGTACATGGTCTGCAACAATGCTTAGGTAGGTGGTACGTGTCAAAGTAACATCCACATGGATGGCAGGACCCAAGGTTTCCCAGCAGAACATTGCCCAAAGCATCACACTGCCTCCGCCGGCTTGCCTTCTTCCCATAGTGCATCCTGGTGCCATGTGTTCCCCAGGTAAGCCACACACACACACCCGGCCATCCATGTGATGTAAAAGAAAACGTGATTCATCAGACCAGGCCACCTTTTTCCATTGCTCCGTGGTCCAGTTCTGATGCTCACGTGCCCACTGTTGGTGCTTTCGGCGGTGGACAGGGGTCAGCATGGGAACCCTGACTGGTCTGTGGCTATGCAGCCCCATACGCAACAAACTGATGCACTGTGTATTCTGACACCTTTCTATCAGAACCAGCATTAACTTCTTGAGCAATTTGAGCTACAGCAGCTCGTCTGTTTGATCGGACCACACGGGCCAGCCTTCATTCCCCACGTGCATCAATGAGCCTTGGCCGCCCATGACCCTGTCGCCGGTTCACCACTGTTCCTTCCTTGGAGCTCTTTTGATAGATACTGACCACTGCAGACCGGGAACACCCCACAAGAGCTGCAGTTTTGGAGATGCTCTGACCCAGTCGTCTAGCCATCACAATTTGGCCCTTGTCAAACTCGCTCAAATCCTTACGCTTGCCCATTTTTCCTGCTTCTAACACATCAACTTTGAGGACAAAATGTTCACTTGCTGCCTAATATATCCCACCTACTAAAAGGTGTCGTGATGAAGAGATAATCAGTGTTATTCACTTCACCTGTCAGTGGTCATAATGTTATGCCTGATTGGTGTATGTTCGGATTGTTGGTCTGCTACTAATATGCATTTCTTTATAAATTATTATAAAATAAATAATAATGGAGAATGGCATTCAAGTAATTTGAATTACACAAGCTAACAACAAATCATTAACAAAAGAAAATACATTAAAAATACAATGATGCTGAGGTAACCGTTGTTAGTATGTCATGTATCCTAAGGCTTGAGGGTAAAAATAGTTGTACATGCTTATAATTTTGCTATAATTTAATTTGTACACGCTTATCATTTTGCCAGAATATAATTTTAATTAGAACATTGTATTGCAGATTTGTGAAACTGAGCAACTGTCAGTTTCAGTTTTTGTTTTGCAGACAATCTCCTGATTCAATCAGAAGGGAAGAGAATCAGCGGGATAAAGAGATTTGTTAAACCTTTCTTAACGCACCATTTAAACTTGCACTTGTGACAAT
>CM077189.1:1180860-1238360 GCA_039654105.1 Coreius guichenoti | reverse complement strand
GGAATAATCGACTACAAGGCAAACATTTCTGAATCGTCAAGAATTATCATAAAATATGCAACCATGCAACATCAATTACATTTTAAGTTGAGATGTTTACTTGAACATGTAAGTTACAATGTTTCTAACTCTGTCATACTTAAAATATATTTTTTTTAGTGCTGGGCAAGCGATTAATCGCACCTAAAATAAAAGTTTGTGTTTACATAATATATGTGTGTGTACTGTGTATTTCTTAAATGTATACATGCGTGTGTGTATTTATATATACATAATATATGTGTGTGTACTGTGTATAATTATTATGTAAACACTAACTTTTATTTTGGATGCGATTAATCACAATTAATCGATTGCCCAGCATTTTTTTATAAAATGTATAATAACTAAGTATAGAAATGTATTTAAAATGTAATATTACAAAGTTAGAGACTACTTTAATAAAAGTAATACAAATAAATGTATTCATTTTAAATGTAGTATGAGAAGAGTTAGAAACTATTTTATAAAAAGTCATGACATGATTATAAAGGGTATTCATAATGTACGTTATAATGCATTATATCTTTTCATGAATAAGTCAAAATGCGTTATAATATTTGCAGTTATAATTACTCATGATATGCATTATAAGGTGAATTACACAATGCATTAATGCAATGCATAATTAATGCATTAAAAATAATGCATTATTTATAAAGTCTTCATGTAAAGTGTTACCAAAAATGTTTCTTTGTTTACATACATTATGCACCTCTCCAATGATTGGACACAGGTAGTGTCAGGATAAAGCCATTGAAATGAGACAGAAATTGCTCCGTAAACAACCTAGAAAAAACGGCACATTAGTCAGCATTGTAATGAGGAGAGAACATTGCATTACATATCCCCATAGAACGGTGTAATGTGCTTGAGTGATTTTTGCCATCTGTTGACAACATTTCGTAAGCAGGTAATTTATCACTGCAAACAGCAGGACCGCAAAATTAACACATTTATTTATGATCCTGTGTGAATTTGAACTGTGTAAATATCATTGGTCATATCCAAACAGTGATTCTGCCAAATGACACAAGTGTTGCAGAGAGACACGCAAATATAAGAGGCGTTAGGGACGAATAAACCCTGGATGAGTCTCTAAAGCCTGTGTATTGATTGAGGAACGGGTTATTTTTTACACGTACTTCAGTTGGGTGGGCGGTCAGAAAATATCATTACTGACCTCAATGCAATGAGGTCAATAACGGGATATTCCTATGTAAATACAACTTGGCATCTGCAACATGCTGTCAATTATTTTTTCACACTATTTTTTCACAGTTTAATATGCATGTTTAATATTTCAAAATACTTTACGGGATACACTTGTTGTAGACTTGTTTTCTTTTCTACAAATGTCCATATGTGCTAGTAGGCTTGGTCAAAATGTCAAAATCGCTGAGATATTACTTTGTTGTAAGTACATGGATGATCATTAATGCTAAAAATGAAGTAAACAACACTTTAATATAATGTTGGTATAATAAAAGTGGATTGTATTACAAGTTATGGACGTATATAGGGATCAAATTATTGGAACATACTTGAGCCTCACAACTTCTGAACAGCTTGGCTTACAAAACTACCAGTTATCATAAAAAACAAAGAATTAAAATAACCCTATTTAAATTCCAACATGCTATTCACTTAAAGAGGCCATATTATCCTTCACAAAATCTTGGTTCCCTTTCGTTCAGTCACTCCAAGTAACGTCAGTGACTGACGAATGGCGGTTTCGCCTAGAAGCCTATCATCTTCGAGATCTAGAAAACGCCCAATGGCAGTGCCAATGCCATGGGCATGCGGAATTTGCATAGCGTAACTCCGCCCCACAGTGCGGGTATATAAGGAAGTACACTGGCAACATCACATTATGTTTCTGCTTCGGAGCCAAGAGCATCTATCTCTTCACTCCTTAAGCCTTTTTGAGTATATCGTCAAGCTTCTTCGAGACGAGCAGCTTTCCAGTCGGTGTTGGTGTTACGGCGCGTTCCAGCGAGTGTTTACTTCCTGCCTGCTGATCTGTGCAGTGATCTGCATCCAGCTGGTATTCGTTCCCTGGGCGCTTCGGCATCGCTGTGAAGCTCCCTCTCACAAAAGAGCTCGCATGTGGCACGTCTTTTTAAAGACGGTTTGCCCGTGCACTTCTGGGTGCGGTCGATCTCTGTTGCCATCTGATGGGCACAATCGCTGCGTGACGTGTTTGGGCTTCAGCACGTTCAAGCAGCGTTTGTGGGTGAGTAATGTTCTCACTGCGGGAACATGACCATCGCGATGTTGCGGTCGAGACTCAATGACCTCCGCAAGGAAAGAGAGTCCCCTCTGCCACACCCCAATCTACCGTCTCCGTGAGAGATGGTACTTTGGCTGGTGGCCAGGGTGACCCGAGGGTTACGGTGTGGCATAACCCCGACGATCATTCGCTACCCGCGAGTGATCGGACTGAAGCAGCGGGACCGTCTGCAGACGCCCTGTGTGTTTCGTTCGGCGCTCCAGTTGGCGATGAGATGTCGATCGCCGCATCTCAAGGTGGGCTGGAGTCCTCTGGGGATGAAGATTCGGCTATGCTGCTGCCTTCGGGCTGTTGGGCCCCGCCCCCAATTACTTTCTCTCCCGGGATACATGAGGAGGTCACGTGGTCCTGGAAGTCCCCGTTGTCTTCCCGCGACCGTTCGGCGGCCTCCACCGCCTTCTCTGCCCTCGATGGGGCCGCGGCCAAGGGTACACTGGGGTCCCCCCTGTTGACGCTCAGTTGCAATCACGGTCGAGACTCAATGACCCCCGTATGGAGGGAGAGTCCCCTCTGCCACACCCCAGTTATCCTCTCCACGTGACAGGATGTTTGGCTGGTGGCCAGGGTGACCTGAGGGCTGCGGTGTGGCATAAACCCCGACGAGTATTCCTCGGGCCACACCCCCCCTCTTGCACAGAGTGCTTCAATGTGGCGCGGTGATCCTAAGCACCCCTCCAAGGCCTGTAGTTCTCGTCTACTTTGGTGGCGAGGGACTACAGAGCTGCGGGGCAGGCCGCCGCCTCTTAGCACGCCATGGCCATCCTTCAGGTCTACCAGGCCAGGATGCTTGTGGCATGCACGAGGGTAGAGCTGTCCCAGGGCTCTTAATGAGCCGCGTGCCGCCACCGACCACGCCCTCCGGGTGACGAAGGTGACCGTGCGCTCCCTGGGTCAGGTGATGTCCACAGCTGTGGTCCAGGAGAGACGAGGCTCAGCCCGGTCGATATGAGAGAGGCTGAGCGAACCCGGTTCCTCAACGCTCACATATCCCAGGCTGGCCTCTTAGGCGGCACGGCCAAGAACTGCGCCCAACAGTTCTCGGCCGTCCAGTAGCAGACTAAGGCCATTAAACGTACTGCCCTGAGTAACAGCCGCCGGCTCAGTCGCCTCAATCTGCTTGCCGCCGAGGGCGCCCTCCTGCGGCTTCGACCCTCCCGCCGCCCTTTCCGGGCCGCGCCGTAGGGATGGTCACAGGAAGGCGCCCCCGTCCGCTCCCAGCCCCGCAGCCCGCCTAACGCCAGGCCGGTCACGCCGCCTCGCTGCCCCACCCGGGGTACGTCTGTGGTCCGCACGACCCCGCTGGTGTAGTTTTTGGGAGCCTGGCTAGAGCTTCCCGGACTGTTCCGCTGGGTCGAGAAGACCATCAGGCTCGGCTATGCGATTCAGTTCGCTCACGCTCCTCCCCGCTTCCGGGGAGTCCGCCACGCCATGGGGGGGCCCAACACCCCTGTCATGCGTGCGGAGGTTGCTACCTTGCTGGCGAAGGGTGCGATCGAGCCTGTCCCTCCAGCCGAGAAGTCCGGCTTCTACAGCCCTTACTTCATTGTACCCAAGAAAACCGGTGGGTTACGACCGATCCTGGACCTGCGCGTCCTGAACCGATCCCTCCACAGGCTTCCGTTCAGGATGTTGACAGCGAAGCACCTGAGGTCCCTTCGTGCCATCCATGTCCCGGGAGTCCTGAACCGTGCAGCCGACGAGCTCTCACGGCTTCAGCCACTTCCTGGAGAATGGAGACTCCATCCCCAGACGGTTCAGCTGATTTGGGAACAGTTCGGCGACGCACAGGTAGATCTGTTTGCCTCCCACGACTCTTCCCATTGCCGCCTGTTTTATTCCCTGACCGAGGGCTCCCTCGGCACGGATCTCTGGCGCACAGCTGGCCGCGGGGCCTCCGCAAGTATGCGTTTCCCCCAGTGAGCCTTCTCGCACAGGTTCTGTGCAAGATCAGGGAGGACAAGGAGCAGGTCCTTTTGGTCGCCCCGTATTGGCCCGGCCGGACCTGGTTCTCCGAACTCGTACTCCTTGCGACAGCCCCTCCCTGGTCGATTCCTCTGAGGAAGGACCTCCTTTCTCAGAGACGGGGCACCCTTTGGCACCCGCGTCCCGATCTTTGGATCCTCCACGTGTGGCTCCTGGATGGGACGCGGCAGGTTTGAGTACCCTACCACCTCAGGTGGTGGCTACCATCACTTCCGCTAGGGCCCTGTCTACACGACACACCTATGCGTTGAAGTGGAACCTCTTCGTCACCTGGTGTTCTTCTTGCCAAGAAGACCCCTGGAAATGCCCGATCGGGTCCGTGCTCGCATTCCTCCAGAAGGGTTGGAACGAAGGCTGTCTCCTTCCACCCTCAAGGTTTATGTGGCCGCTATATCAGCCTACCACGACCTTGTGGAGACGAAAAAGGTAAGTCAGCACGACCTGGTCATCAGGTTCCTGAGGGGAGCGAGGAGACTGAATCCTCCTCGCGCTCCCCTCGTACCCTCTTGGGACCTCTCAGTAGTCTTAAGTGCTCTGCAGAGGGCTCCCTTCGAGCCATTGCGGTCAGTCGAGCTTAAGTTCCTGTCTATGAAGACAGCACTCCTGATCGCCTTGGCCTCCATCAAGAGGGTAGGGGACCTGCAGGCATTTTCGGTTGACGAAGCGTGCCTGGAATTCGGGCCGGCCAACTCTCACATGATCCTGAGACCCCGGCCTGGATATGTGCCCAAGGTTCTCACCACTCCTTTCAGGGACCAGGTGGTGAACCTGCAAGCGCTGCCTTTGGAGGAGGCAGACCCAGCCTTGGCACTGCTCTGTCCAGTACGCGCCCTCCGTGCTTATGTAGACAGAACGCAGTGTTTCAGGACCTCAGACCAGCTCTTTGTCTGTTATGGTGGGAAGCTGAAGGGAAAGGCTCTCTCCAAGCAAAGGTTGTCTCACTGGATAGTGGACGCCATTGTTTTGGCTTACCAGACGCAGGGGCGTCCATGCCCCCTAGGGGTCAGGGCTCACTCCACCCGGAGTGTGGCCTCCTCTTGGTCTCTAGCGCATGGCGCCTCACTAACAGACATTTGCAGAGCTGCAGGCTGGGTGACACCCAACACATTCGCCAGATTCTATAATCTCCGAGTGGAGCCAGTGTCCTCTCATGTACTCGCCTCTACTAGTGGCCGGTAATGGACTAGGCTCAGGTGTCTTCGCTTGCTCGCCATTCCACTCCACGGACTGGATACGTGCGATATTTCCTCAGGTAGTTTCCCTGAAGCCCTGAGTTCCTCCAGCACTGTTGATGCCGACACCAGTACGTCTGCCCACTCGCTCAGGCCCTCGTGTTAGGCTAGGTGCCACCGTGTGCATGGTTCCCCCGTTGGGCGACCCCCACATGTGTATTTCCACTGTAAACCTCCCTGAGCATGTGTCTTTCCCTTGGCAAGCCCCTTGCCACCCCTGGGGGTAAAAATTCTTCCACCTTCGGCTGGTTACCCCAGAGTTCTCCATATGTAGCCCTGAGCGGGTCATATGTGTATCCTTAAGTCCTCCCTACGGGTAGGCGCTTGGCGCATACTTCCACCTGGAATATGCTTCCTAGTGTACCTTGGTATTCCTGTGTTAAGTGGGAGTCCTTCGTCCGTACTAGCTTACGACAGGGAGCTCACGCTTACGCAGGGCACTGGATGACAGCCGAGTGGCGTGATTACATTGGGACCCCCATTCGTCAGTCACTGACGTTACTCGGAGTGACTGAACGAAAGGGAACGTCTCGGTTACGTATGTAACCCTCGTTCCCTGAGGAGGGAACGGAGACGTAACGTCCCTCTGCCATTTCCGCTGTACCGCTGGAACGGCCGGGAGTTCAGTCTTGGCTCCTCAGCAGGTAAACATAATGCGATGTTGCCAGCGTACTTCCTTATATACCCACACTGTGGGGCGGAGTTAAGCTATGCAAATTCCGCATGCCCATGGCATTGGCACTGCCATTGGGCGTTTTCTAGATCTCGAAGATGATAGGCTTCTAGGCGAAACCCCCATTCGTCAGTCACTGACGTTGCGTCTCCGTTCCCTCCTCAGGGAACGAGGGTTACATACGTAACCGAGACGTTTTCCTGCTTGAATGTTGATTATTTCCTCATATTCTCTATTGTTGCGGCTCCTCTCTTCCCAGTCTGTCAGTAACGCTCTGTTTAGTTCCTGTCTCTATGAAGCCCCTCCTTCTGAAAAGCACACTGTGCTCTGATTGGTCGGATGGAGCAGTGTGTTGTGATTGGTGTTTGGGAAATGCCCCGCCCCTTACCATAACCGCCAGTTTCAACACAGTACTAACTAACTCAACCAGGCCCCGCCCCTTTATTCTGTGTATGAATTATTATAATGAGGAATATTGTGACGTGTTGGTTCCCAGAAGCAGTGTTAATTTCGTTGACAAATAATTTTTGTCTTAATTTTCATCAACAACCTTTTTTCACTGACGAAAACGAGATGATAACTAAATAAAAACCAGTTTTGGATGACGAAAACTATGACGAAAATCTACTGTCATTTTCGTCAATGAATAAAAACGAGACGAAAATGTTAGGAAGGGACGATTAGGGAAGAGATCCAGTCAGAGCTGATGTCCTGTGTAACAGATGCGCACATTTGAGTTGTAACGTGTGGATCTAACCGCAGGAAAACTTTTAATTGTTTATGAACTAATGCTGATGAATAATGACAATGTTTACTTTACGATGTTTATATGGTAATATGTTTTAGACGATTGTAACAATGCATGTTTTATCTCCCTCATCTGAAATTGAATGAGCAGCTGCAATATTAAGGCATTTCAAAATAAGAGTCCCGGTGTATTTCGAGCTTGTTTATAATTAAAAGTCACGCATTATATATACGTTTTTGGTTACACAATAAACTGTATTTAATTTCATTCCCATTTAATTCTTAGTCAGGAGGAAAGACTAAGAACAGTATTTGACACATTATTCAATAAAGTATCAGGGTTATAATAGTTAACTAAAACCATTAAAAAAATCTTCATTACTTGAAATTAAATAAATGTTAACTGAAATTAAAAAAATAAATAAACTTAAACTTATTTGAAGCTTTAGCTTAACCTGATATACTAACTAAAACAGAAATACAACATTATAAAAACTGTATAGATATTTTAAAAAACAAACAAAAAAAGTGAATTGAGCTCTTTCGTGTATTTTTGCGCTTGAACGGTCAAAAACACAATTATGTCAAAATATCAGTTTTGACATGTATTCATGTAACAGTCGGTTATGTAATGCTTAAATGCTCAATTAATGCATTACAATTTAACTAAACTCATTAGATTTTAGTCAACTAAAACTAGACTAAAACTAAAAACAATTCAGGTGACTAAAATATGACTAAAACTAAATCAAAATTTGCTGTCAAAATTAACACTGCCCGGAAGAAAAACTTCAATGGAGGCGTTTCAGGGAGTTCAGAAACGGTGAACTAACATTTTGTAGAAAAGTGCAAAATATCAGTTAAACAATTATCAGTCGATCTTTATAAAACATGCTAAACATCTAGACACACGCGCAGCTGTTGTAGTAAAAATGAAGACCGCTGCAAACCAACAACAACAAAAAAAAAAAATCAAAATGTCAAAAGGTGTTTAAAAATCTCCGATAGGAAAGGAGACGGAATTGCCTAGAGAATTCGCAGTCATTTGGAATTCCACACACTTCCTGAAGTCTTGGGCGAGTTATGGAATCTCCACCAAATGTTTTATTCCGGATGGAGTGGAATCTCATTCGGTGTGTGTAATATTGGAAAAGGTCAGGCGCAGAGCAGCAGCACGGCTGAACTCTGGAGTGGGCGGAAGGAGAGGTTTTCACAAGCCACACAGCAGACGGACCCTCAAGAGCAAAATTAAATGAAAAGGATCTGGATGAGGGTGTCTTTGTGTAAAGAAAGAGAGCGAGGGAAATTGTTTTTGTGAGTGTGTGTGAGTGAGAGGTATATCGTTATACGAGCACCCTCTTCTTTCCTGGTCCTCCAGTTCTCCTCTCATCTCACTGCAGCTCTGAGAGTGCTAGAATATTTTCGTTCTTCTGTTTTTCTAAAGAAGAGGCCGTTTGCTCTGTTGCATTTAATGCATTCTGTTTCTGCACAGACCGACTCTTCACCTTTTGTTTTATAAGCAGGGCATTAATATGTGAGTTTTAAGGAATAGATTAAAATTCTGTCATTATTTACTCATCTTCACGTCATCCCAAACCTGTACGATTTTTTGGTCCCACTTTATATTAGGTGGCCTTAACTGCTATGTACTTACATCAAAAATAAGTAAAATGTACTTATTGTGTTCATATTGTATTGCAAAACACTTTTGCTGATATTGAGGTGGGATACGGGTAAAGTTAGGGACAGGTGTGGGGGTATGGGTAAGTTTAAGCGTAGGGTTAGGGACAGGTGTGGTGGTATGGGTAAGTTTAAGGGTAAAGTTAGGGACAGGTGTGGTGGTATGGGTAAGTTTAAGCGTAGGGTTAGGGACAGGTGTGGTGGTATGGGTAAGTTTAAGGGTAAAGTTAGGGACAGGTGTGGTGGTATGGGTAAGTTTAAGGGTAAAGTTAGGGACAGGTGTGGTGGTGTGGGTAAGTTTAAGGGTAAAGTTAGGGACAGGTGTGGTGGTATGAGTAAGTTTAAGGGTAAAGTTAGGGACAGGTGTGGTGGGATGGGTAAGTTTAAGCGTAGGGTTAGGGACAGGTGTGGTGGTATGGGTAAGTTTAAGGGTAAAGTTAGGGACAGGTGTGGTGGTATGGGTAAGTTTAAGGGTAGGGTTAGGAATAGGTGTGGTGGTATGGGTAAGTTTAAGGGTAAAGTTAGGGACAGGTGTGGTGGTATGGGTAAGTTTAAGGGTAAAGTTAGGGACAGGTGTGGTGGTATGGGTAAGTTTAAGCGTAGAGTTAGGGACAGGTGTGGTGGTATGGGTAAGTTTAAGGGTAGGGTTAGGGACAGGTGTGGTGGTATGGGTAAGTTTAAGGGTAAAGTTAGGGACAGGTGTGGTGGTATGGGTAAGTTTAAGCGTAAAGTTAGGGACAGGTGTGGTGGTATGGGTAAGTTTAAGGGTAGGGTTAGGGACAGGTGTGGTGGTATGGGTAAGTTTAAGGGTAAAGTTAGGGACAGGTGTGGTGGTATGGGTAAGTTTAAGCGTAAAGTTAGGGACAGGTGTGGTGGTATGGGTAAGTTTAAGGGTAAAGTTAGGGACAGGTGTGGTGGTATGGGTAAGTTTAAGCGTAGAGTTAGGGACAGGTGTGGGGGTATGGGTAAGTTTAAGCGTAGGGTTAGGGACAGGTGTGGTGGTATGGGTAAGTTTAAGGGTAAAGTTAGGGACAGCTGTGGTGGTATGGGTAAGTTTAAAGCGTAGAGTTAGGGACAGGTGTGGGGGTATGAGTCAGTTTAAGGGTAAAGTTAGGGACAGGTGTGGTGGTATGGGTAAGTTTAAGGGTAAAGTTAGGGACAGGTGTGGTGGTATGGGTAAGTTTAAGGGTAAAGTTAGGGACAGGTGTGGTGGTATGGGTAAGTTTAAGGGTAAAGTTAGGGACAGGTGTGGTGGTATGGGTAAGTTTAAGCGTAGGGTTAGGGACAGGTGTGGTGGTATGGGTAAGTTTAAGGGTAAAGTTAGGGACAGGTGTGGTGGTATGGGTAAGTTTAAGGGTAAAGTTAGGGACAGGTGTGGTGGTATGGGTAAGTTTAAGGGTAAAGTTAGGGACAGGTGTGGTGGTATGGGTAAGTTTAAGGGTAAAGTTAGGGACAGGTGTGGTGGTATGGGTAAGTTTAAGGGTAAAGTTAGGGACAGGTGTGGTGGTATGGGTAAGTTTAAGCATAGGGTTAGGGACAGGTGTGGGGGTATGGGTAAGTTTAAGGGTAAAGTTAGGGACAGGTGTGGTGGTATGGGTAAGTTTAAGCGTAGCGTTAGGGACAGGTGTGGTGGTATGGGTAAGTTTAAGGGTAAAGTTAGGGACAGGTGTGGTGGTATGGGTAAGTTTAAGGGTAAAGTTAGGGACAGGTGTGGTGGTATGGGTAAGTTTAAGGGTAAAGTTAGGGACAGGTGTGGTGGTATGGGTAAGTTTAAGCGTAGCGTTAGGGACAGGTGTGGTGGTATGGGTAAGTTTAAGCTTAGGGTTAGGGACAGGTGTGGTGGTATGGGTAAGTTTAAGGGTAAAGTTAGGGACAGGTGTGGTGGTATGGGTAAGTTTAAGGGTAAAGTTAGGGACAGGTGTGGTGGTATGGGTAAGTTTAAGCGTAGGGTTAGGGGCAGGTGTGGTGGTATGGGTAAGTTTAGGGGTAAAGTTAGGGACAGGTGTGGTGGTATGAGTAAGTTTAAGGGTAAAGTTAGGGACAGGTGTGGTGGTATGGGTAAGTTTAAGGGTAAAGTTAGGGACAGGTGTGGTGGTATGGGTAAGTTTAAAGGTAGGGTTCGGTGTAAGGGAAGGGTCAACAGTGTAATTGTAAATATAACTACAGAAATTAATTACAGATGTAATTACATGCAGGTATTTTTTTTTTAAATGTAAATACAATGTAAAAACATGCATGTACACAATAAGTGTATTGTATCAAATGATTAATTTAAATGTTAGTACATAGTAGTTAAGGCCACATTAATATAAAGTGGGTCCGATTTTTTTTGTAAGCTCCAGAAGAGCTGTGTTCAAATTTTACCATTTGAACAATAACAGCATTGATTCCTAAAAGATCCCAGATTGATATGTTACTCTGATCTGTCCTTCAGATGTCATTGCATTGCCCTGATGTAAATTTCAAAAATTAATATTTTCACAATTGTACCAAGATAGAAGATCCCCTGTTCCAGTGTTGTCCTGCGCCGCAATGCTTCCCTGCTGTTGAATTTTTAGTGGCACAGTAAATGAAATCATTTTCACCCAATGCAAGTTTGCAGTTTGCACTGAATGTGATGCAATAAAACGACCTTGAAATAAAATAACGGCAAGAAACATCTTTCAACTGAGTTGTCTACACATACACACTTACTCACTCACATACACACACATACACACACACACACTCGCTCACTCACACACACACACTCACACACATACAAACTCACTCACACACACACACACAAACTCACTCACATACACACACACTCACTCACTCACTCACTCACTCACTCACACACACACACACACACACACACACACACACACACTAACCCTACCCCTAAACCTAAACCTACCCATCACACAAAACTACAGGGATTTTTACATTTTCAAAAAAACTCATTCTGTATGATTTATGAGCTTGTTTCCTCAATTTATGTCCCCACAGTGACACGAGTCCCCATGAGTCTGTGTGCATCAAGGTTGAAGTCCCCACCGGGATAGAAAAACATGAACACACACATGCACACACACACACACACACACACACACACTAACCCTACCCCTAAACTTACCCATCACACAAAACTTTCTGCATTTTTACATTTTCAAAAAACTTCCCTTAGTATGATTTATAAGCAGTTTTTCTCATGGGGACCAAAAAATGTCCCCACAAGGACAAGGATTTTGGATATTGCCATCTTTGTGTTGACATTTTGTCCTCATAATGTAGGGTTTGTGTTCCGCTGAAGAAAGTACGTCTGGAAAAACACAATGACAGAATTTGAGGTGAACTGTCCCTTTAAAGGCTGACTAGATATTTTTGAAATGATAAAGTAATGATTTCAGGGGTGAGTTTGTGTAGAAATAAGCAGATATACTGCAGTGCCACATGACAGATATGACGGATCCACCGTATACTTTTGGGAAGCCATGCAAATCCGTTCTCTGTTGGAAGACTTGTGCAAATATTTGTACCAAACACAAAAGGGTTTACTAAAAGTATGATGTCCAGCCGTTGGAGATTATGCGGAAAAATGTGCAGAAATTTGTTGAGGGGGGCAGTCTAAACATTTTTTGAGGACAGCGTGCATTTCCCCATAGCACTTAAAAGACATTTATGAACACAAACACACTTTGACTAATGCAAAACTTTCACCATCCGCACGTCATTTGGAGCTTGCCATTGCTCCGGGTGGATTTAGCTCTGCTGGAGTTACAGTTGTGAAATGTATTTGTGTCACCCTGTGGATGTCTGGCGACAGATAAACCCAAGCAAATAGAGGCTGTCTTGATGAAAGGCATGGCATATCTGGCAGCGAGGTTAAGCCTTTCATAAATTGAAATCTAACTGAAAAGATAAGTAGTCTCTTTTTCGTTTTTTTGTACCGTGGACAATCTGCAAAGTGGGCCTTTCATCAACTCCCCCATCCAGAAAGAAGACACACACTCACACACACACCAGACCTAGTTTTACATAACATATAGCTCTATAATTATGTAAAAGATTGCATACTCCTTCCATAGAAAAATAAGCGCGATTGCATCTGCTTTTAAAACTGAACATTTCCTGTGGAGACGGAATATTCAATTAAAAGATGTCCTTGATAATTCCTCATTGCTGTGAGAGAATGGAGCCCAGTTGAGTTCATTTTCTTATTGCATATCACACTTGAATACCACCTGAGTTAAGTTTACAAGGCCTCGTGTTAAATCTGGAGATCCATATGAAGTTAGTAATTATAGACCCATAAGCATATGGCCAGTACTCTCAAAGGTTTCAGAAAAAAAATGTTTTTGAATAACTGACATCTTATCTTAATACAGTTAAGTCTGGTTTATACTGTATGCAGTTTGGTTTCAGAGTAAATCATTCTTCTGAAACAGCTACTTTACATTTATTAGAGAAAATTAAATCTAAAGTTGATAAAGGAGGATTAGTTGGTGCTATATTTTTAGATTTGCGTAAAGCCTTTGATACAGTTAACCAAGAAGTTCTCCTCTCTAAACTGTCTAACTTTCAGTTCTCATCTGAAGATTTAGTGTGGATATCTTCATATTTATCTAATAGAGAACAATGTGTAAAAATTAAAGGGGTTAAGTCCTGTAACTTACATTATACAATGGGTGTACCCCAAGGATCAGTGTTAGGTCCTTTATTATTTAGTTTGTATATTAATGATACAAGTGCAAATGTATGCTGATGATACAGTTATTTTTACACATGTGAGAACAGCAGAGTTAGCAGCTGAGAAGTTAAAGGTGGGGTAAGTGTTATTTCAAAAATGCTTTAGTAAAAGTGTCTCGGGCCGAGTACCAAAACAAACTTGTAGCCAATCAGCAGTAATGGGCGTGTCTACTAATGATGGGGAGAAGAGATCTCGATCGATCGCTCAGTGCACGTCATTATTCAAAAGACACGACACACAGGACGGACATTAGCCAAGCGACAAGAGATGGCAGATAAAAAACAAAAAGAAGGCTTACGATCAGGCAAGAAGTAGGACCCGTGTAAATATCGGATCAGATTTCCAGCGCTGGAGAGAACTCAAGGAGCGGCAAGGCTTGCAATCGGACGCCGAGGTTGCTTTATTTCTTCTCGATAGGCGAGTAACATTGGTTTTGTTTTGTTTCACAGAACTAGTATATGCTGGCTTTTGCTTGAATATGCACGTGGGTCATGTTCGCTTGTTTGTTCATTTGCAATTGTATTGTCGTTCACTTCAGCGATGATAAAGACCCATTCATTTCCACACCCGATAAGCCTGGAGCGTCTAAACCTCCTCGCTGTCTGCTCCCAAAGTGTGTCCGAACAGTAAGATAATATACTCCTAATATATGTTTGTTTCCTTTGGTTCCTCTTTTCGTGATTGATACAACTTTCTAATCTTGTCATAATTGTAATATGTTCGTGCTCATGCTATCGAGTTGTTCATGAGAACTGTGTTTGTGTTTTTGGGATGGAAGGGATGACTTTTTCATTGAACATTCGACCTGGATTACCATAGTAACACGCATTGCTTTCACTTATTGATGACATCATACCCTCGGCCCAGTCGTTGCCTGCGTTGCGTACGTATGTGTGGGGCGGAGTTATCAAAATAGGGGCGAGACCCTTTTGGGGTAGGGGCATGTTTGTTTTGGTGATTTGAAATATCAACATCGGTTACCAGAAAGCACTTACCCCACCTTTAAAAGCTTCTATGGAAAGGATTACACAGTGGCTGGAGCAATCATGTCTTAGCTTGAACATTGGTAAAACTAAAGGAATGTTTTTCTCAAAAACAAATGTCCAATGTTGATATTTTTATTAATGGTGAAATGATAGAAATAGTTAACGAGTTCAATTATCTTGGTGTAATATTGGACTCAAATCTTAGTTTTAAAAAACATGTAAAGAAAACGGTGAGGAATATTAACTATAACTTAGCAAATTTCAGACAAATCAGACAATGTCTTTCTATTAATGTAGCTAAGACTTTTATACATGCTACAATCTTTTCTCATATTTCATACTGTTATATACACTCACCTAAAGGATTATTAGGAACACCATACTAATACTGTGTTTGACCCCCTTTCGCCTTCAGAACTGCCTTAATTTACCGTGGCATTGATTCAACAAGGTGCTGAAAGCATTCTTTAGAAATGTTGGCCCATATTGATAGGATAGCATCTTGCAGTTGATGGAGATTTGTGGGATGCACATCCAGGGCACGAAGCTCCCGTTCCACCACATCCCAAAGATGCTCTATTGGGTTGAGATCTGGTAACTGTGGGGGCCATTTTAGTACAGTGAACTCATTGTCATGTTCAAGAAACCAATTTGAAATGATTCGAGCTTTGTGACATGGTGCATTATCCTGCTGGAAGTAGCCATCAGAGGATGGGTACATGGTGGTCATAAAGGGATGGACATGGTCAGAAACAATGCTCAGGTAGGCCGTGGCATTTAAACGATGCCCAATTGGCACTAAGGGGCCTAAAGTGTGCCAAGAAAACATCCCCCACACCATTACACCACCACCACCAGCCTGCACAGTGGTAACAAGGCATGATGGATCCATGTTCTCATTCTGTTTACGCCAAATTCTGACTCTACCATCTGAATGTCTCAACAGAAATCGAGACTCATCAGACCAGGCAACATTTTTCCAGTCTTCAACTGTCCAATTTTGGTGAGCTCGTGCAAATTGTAGCCTCTTTTTCCTATTTGTAGTGGAGATGAGTGGTACCCGGTGGGGTCTTCTGCTGTTGTAGCCCATCCGCCTCAAGGTTGTGCGTGTTGTGGCTTCACAAATGCTTTGCTGCATACCTCGGTTGTAACGAGTGGTTATTTCAGTCAAAGTTGCTCTTCTATCAGCTTGAATCAGTCGGCCCATTCTCCTCTGACCTCTAGCATCAACAAGGCATTTTCGCCCACAGGACTGCCGCATACTGGATGTTTTTCCCTTTTCACACCATTCTTTGTAAACTCTAGAAATGGTTGTGCGTGAAAATCCCAATAACTGAGCAGATTGTGAAATACTCAGACCGGTCCGTCTGGCACCAACAACCATGCCACGCTCAAAATTGCTTAAATCACCTTTCTTTCCCATTCTGACATTCAGTTTGGAGTTCAGGAGATTGTCTTGACCAGGACCACACCCCTAAAGCATTGAAGCAACTGCCATGTGATTGGTTGATTAGATAATTGCATTAATGAGAAATTGAACAGGTGTTCCTAATAATCCTTTAGGTGAGTGTATGTTGGGGTCAAGCTAGTGAAACTGTGATTAAACCCTTAAAATCCCTATATAAACAGACTTTAAAAAATTTAGATTTTTTTGTAAAAAAAACAAATCATTTTCACCATTGGAGGATTTTAGAGAAATATACATTTTTGAGTTTTGACAATTTTACACTTTATTCAAATTTGTGTATGGTTTATAAAATTTTAAATGGTTTGGCTCCTTCTGTACTTCGTGATTTTGTTAATTTTCGTTCTAAAAACTCTGTGAGATCTACTAGATCATTCTCTTTAAGTAATTGTGTTGTTACTTTTCGTCGTTCTGCTTTTGGTTTATCGTCTTTTGCTGTGAAAGCTATTACTCACTGGAATGCCTTACCAGAGGATATAAAAGGATCTAAATCGATTGGTCTTTTTAAATTGAAGCTAAAATCTTTCTTAAACTCAAACCAAATCTGCAAACATTGACATGGTTGCGGTTTGATTGATTTCTTGGGATTTTTTTTTTGTTTGTTTTTTTGGCCTTGATAGTATGTGTGTGTATGTATGTTTTATGGAAACATTTATGTAAAAAATTGTACATGGTCTCCGTACAAATAAAGAAATAAACACACACACACACACACACACACACACACACACACACACACACACACACACACACACTGGTGGTACGTGTCAAAGTAACATCCACATGGATTTCAGGACCCAAGGTTTCCCAGTAGAACATTGCCCAAAGCCTCACACTGCCTCCGCCGGCTTGCCTTCTTCCCATAATGCATCCTGGTGCCATGTGTTCCCCAGGTAAGTCACACACACGCACCCAGCCATCCACGTGATGTAAAAGAAAACGTGATTCATCAGACCAGGCCACCTTCTTCCATTGCTCCGTGGTCCAGTTCTGATGCTCACGTGCTAACTGTTGGTGCTTTTGGCGGTGGACAGGGGTCAGCATGGGCACCCTGACTGTTCTGTGGCTATGCAGCCCCATACGCAACAAACTGATGCACTGTGTATTCTGACACCTTTCTATCAGAACCAGCATTAACTTCTTGAGCAATTTGAGCTCCAGTAGCTCGTCTGTTTGATCGGACCACACGGGCCAGCCTTTGCTCCCCACGTGCATCAATGAGTCTTGGCCGCCCATGACCCTGTCGCCGGTTCACCACTGTTCCTTCCTTGGAGCACTTTTGATAGATACTGACCACTGCAGACCGGGAACACCCCACAAGAGCTGCAGTTTTGGAGATGCTCTGACCCAGTCATCTAGCCATCACAATTTGGCCCTTGTCAAACTCGCTCAAATCCTTACGCTTGCCCATTTTTCCTGCTTCTAACACATCAACTTTGAGGACAAAATGTTCACTTGCTGCCTAATATATCCCACCCACTAACAGGTGCCGTGATGAAGAGATAATCAGTGTTATTCACTTCACCTGTCAGTGTACGTAGACGTGAAGGACTTTGTAATGATGCTTTTCCACTGCGTGGTACGGCTTGGCTCGACTCGGTTTGCTTTTCCACTGCGTGGTACGACTCGGCTCGGCACAGCACGGCTCGGCTCAGCTCGGCTCAGCTCGGCTCGGCTTGCTTTACCACTGCAGTAGTACTGCTTCAAGTGGGTGGGATTACATTGTAGTTGCGCCGCCTCTACTGCCGCGACATCATCGTAAACGCGACACAAAAACAAACGTGCGAAACAGGAGCAATGGAGCCTATCGAAGGAATGGTGTTCTTGATTCTCGGCATGTGAATGTTTTTCACTGCACGACGAAAAAGTTTGTTTCAAAGGAGGCTGATGGCAGCAAAACAAAATACTGCAAAAAAAACCAAGAGAGTATGGGAACTCCTACAACAAAGCGCAGACGACGACAGGCTTGCTCGACGGCGCACGAGGGTAAGCTAATCTTGCATGACGTTAGTAGTGACGATTCTCTCTGACCAATCAGTGATCTGTAGCGTTTTCACGTCACATTTTAGTATTGGTACGGCACGCTTGGAACCCCAACCGAGGTGGTACCGTTTAAACGAGCCGTACCGAGCCGTACCATGCAGTGGAAAAGCGCCGCCGTACCAAACCGTACCAAACCGTACCGAGCTGTACCATGCAGTGGAAAAGCACCATAAGTAATTAGCAAGATTTTAAAATGTATGCAATGTTTAATAGGGAGCCAGTGCAGTGTTGACAGAACCGGGCTAATATGGTCATACTTCCTGGTTCTAGTAAGAGCTCGAGCTGCTGCGTTTTGGACGAGCTCGAGTTTATTTATTAAGCGTGCAGGGCAACCACCCAGTAGAGCATTACAATAATCTAGCCTTGAGCTCATGAACGCGTGAACTAACTGTTCAGCATTTTGCATTGAGAGCATGTGCCGTAATTTAGATATATTTTTAAGATGGTAGAATGAGGTTTTACAGATGCTAGAACTTAGTAGAAATAGTGTTCAAACATTTTGCTCTATTATCTTTTCATGATATAAGACTATGTTTCATATTTATTTTATATTACAACGTCCATGGTTTTCTGATGCTAAAAAGTTTTTTGAGTTGTTTTAATCAGATATGATCATATACATGAAATGCATTGTATTTTTGAGTCGTCAGATTGATTTTTCATGAGAGTGATCTGGATCTGGAGACGATGGCGAGCATGAACTTTAATCAAATTAAAATGATGACTTGAGAAAGGCTGACTTCAAAATGTGTGCAGAGAGAATTTACAATCCCAGCACAAGAATCCAGATGAGCTTTATATATATATATATATATATAAAGCTTATCCGGATTCTTGTGTTGGGATTGTAAATTCTCTCTGCAGACATTTATATATATATAATTTGAAGGAGTGTTTTCTGTTTTGTTTCCTTATGTTGTACAGATCCAAGCATGCATTATTGTGTATGTATATTATGCATCTCATTGCAAACCATTTCAAGGCATTTACAGTTAGGTTGTGTAATAAAGGCCAAGTGTTTTATTTTATCACTCTTAGTTATGCTCCACAAACCTAGAGTAACTCATGCATACCTGCAAAATATAGGAGCTATAATGGGAATGCAAATGCATTTTATGTTGACTTTAATTATTTCATATCTGCCTCCATATGCACACTCAGCAGAAAATGAGTCAATTAGCAGAACTAAAAGTACAGTGTTGAAAAACACTATCTGAGTCTGTTTTTACTCTTCATCACAGTCTAATGTGCAGATGTTTCATTTGGAATCTCTGTAGTTCCTCTAAAGTCATAATGAAAACAAAAACAACAATTCTTGTTTTATAGAATATTGTTCTAAATGATTTATGGGTGCACATCATTATTGTTTTAATAATCTTGAATCAGAATAACTTCATCTCTTCTCTGATGACGAGGGCGGGGCAACCTGTCACTCATGAGATCCACCAATAGCAAACCACAACCATCCAATCAATTCCCCAAAGACAAAATCAAGCCCTGCCCAACATTTGTTCTTGTTCCTGAAGCGTTTCACTCGGATGTACGGCACAATAGGGAAGAAAAAGCTAGCTCAACTTCTCTTTCGTGCCTTTAGAAGGTGCCGTGGGTATAAAAATAAAGCAGGAGCACGTTTGACACAGATTAAACTGATGGCTGAAGTCAGCCGTAGCTGTCATAAACCTCCAGCTGTTTAATGAACAAGGGCAGAAGCGTGAGTTGACACGGCCTCTCCCAGGGCAGGATAAATGCCCTCAGGCTCCAGGCTGTAACATCATAATTTGTCTAGTGGATAACGCAGGCCACTTAACGAAGACAAGTGTTTCTTGCGAGGACCCTGAGACTGTCTGTCCGCCACTAGGTGAAGAATGTCCAAAAACATGCGTCCTATTATGAGCCCATCTGGGACAAAAAAGAAAAGAAATGATCACTTGATCCGTGGCTCATTTAAATTATTTAAATGGTTTTGTAACCCATAACTCATAACCTGTAAGTACTAAACTTTTATGATTACTGCTCGAAAATAAACTAGGCAAAAATAAATAAATAAATAAATGCATAATGATGCACTAAAAGCCACTCACCTTTAGCTGCTACACAGTAACTCCTTAAGTGCGCCACAACACCCGAGCATCATGTCAGCACATTTAATACAGGCAAGCGACACTCTCATTTGAGAAAATGTACAAATTTTGTCTTATTTAGGTGCATTTCGTCTTTAATTTTACAGAAAAGAAGAGACTGCGTAACGGATCAAAGCAGCAGAGGTGGACAGTAACGAAATACATTTACTTGAGTACTGTACTTAAGTACACTTTTTGAGTATCTGTACTTTACTTGAGTATTACTTTTTCTGGAAACTTATGACTTTAACTTCACTACATTTGAAAGACAAATATTGTACTTTTTACTCCACTACATTTCTATCACGGTTCTCGAAGTAGTAAACGTGATTGTTTTTTTTAGTTTTTTTTGCAGACAGCCTATCAGTAATCACTATTGTAGGGTCACGTAAAGTGCAATGATTTCCAAGCATTTTTTGAACACTGATCAGTTGATGGCAAAATAGAAGAAGGCGGTTCCTCTGCGCAGTGTGTGCACCCATGGCCATACTTAGAAAGTATGTTTCAGTTTTCTGAAAAGATTAAATATTCTTTTTATTTTAAGTGTCTGCTCGGTTTACCTAAAACGAACCATATCACAGCCTTCAAAAACCCGCCGTCCAACCTGCAGAAGCATACTGAGCTGTCTAAACTTTTAATTTCTGGTGAAAGCTTGAAATGGAAATTGTCTGTGCTTTTAGAGCTAAAGTTTCAGTATAAAGCAGTGTTCATTTAGTTGACAAATAATTTTCATCATAATTTTCATCAATTACATGTTTTCACTGACGAAAACGAGACGACAACTAAATAAAAAACTGATTTGAATGACAAACACTCTGGCAAAAATCTCTTGACATTATAAAATAAAAATGAGACCAAAATGTTAGGGAGGGATGATTTGGGAAAAGATCTAGTCAGAATGATGTCCTGCATGAGATTTGAATTGTAATGTGCTGATCTACCTGGCAGGACATCAGTTGGCATACACTTGCTGCATGTCTCATAAAACGCTCAAAAATGTAAACGTCTGGGAGAGAGAGAGAAGAGCAGACATGTGGATAAGTCTGAAAAAGGGTGACGACACGAAAGAGAACTCAATTCAATCTGGTTTTCTGTGCACACACATAAAGCTGCCTCTCAGACTCCAGAGCACAAGTACTGAATTTTAGTCGATTTGATCTACTAAAATCGATAACACTTTAGAATAATGGTCCGTCATTAATAAGTAACTATGCAGGAAGTAATGCAGGACTAATGAGTAGTACTACATTAACACTTCAGCTACTACTATTAACTAATATAGAAACAAGCTTAACTAATCAGTAAGCAATATAGAATTTTGGAGATAGTTCCTTGATAAGTAATCAATAATTACTGAAGGAGATTAGCCTCATTAGTAACTATTAACTAACTGACAAATTATAAAGAACATTATTGTGTGTCTGAGATAATCAATCATCTTACTCTGAATAAAGTCATAAAACGTATCACTAATTACTCAAGCGTTACCTAGTCACTATGCAGGAACTACTAGTGACCTGGACCATTATTTTAAAGTAAAAAAAGATGTTTTTCCACTTTAAAATAATGGTCCAGATCACTAGTAGTTCCTGCTTAGTGACTAGATAACACAAGTAATTATTGATGCATTTTATGTCCACGTTGAGAGTAAAAAAAGACAACTGCTCACATCTCAGACACGTTAATGTTGCGATTAGTAATTAATTAGTAATTCTTTATAATTTGTCATAGTTACTTATTAGTTCTTAGTGATCCCAATTTCCTTCAGTAATTATTGATTACCTAATAAGGAATTATCTTAGTCCTAAATTCTATATTACTTACTGATTAGTTAAGCTTGTTTCTACATTAGTTAATAGTAGTAGCTGAAGTGTTAATGTAGTACTACTCATTAGTCCTGCAGTTACCTATTAATGACAGACCATTATTCTAAAGTGTTACCCTAAAATCTTATTATACTTAGTCAACTAAAACTAGACTTGACTAAAATGGCATTTAGTTTTAAAGACTATGACTAAAACAAAATTTGCTGTCAAAATTAACACTGGTGTGAAGTAGCCTATGGTCAGTCAGATTATTTTTTTTTATGGATTTTCCTGCCAAGTTGCATAGTTGTTACGAACTGCTCCGAGACACGAAGGTTGAGGATCAAAATGCAGTATTTATTAGAAGGGTAATCCACAATCGTCGTCAAAAGTACAGGCAGGGTCAAAACACAGGTAGGCAGTCCAAACAGGCAAACAAGGCAGGAGACAGAGGCAAAAGGGTAATCCGGGACACAGGCAAGAAATCCAACAAACCAAGAGACTTGAAACCGGTGAGAACGCTCAGAAGTGCAGTGTAACAACAAAACAAGACTTAGCAAAGAATGACAGGGTGAACAGGCTAGATATAGGCAGAGGTAAATGAGACACAGGTGTAAACAGTGAGCGCTGATGAGTCCGGGCAAGGGATTATGGGTGATGTAGTCTATGATGGAATGACAGTCCGGGTTGAAGTGCCCTCTGGTGGTGATCAGGGGCACTCACACTGGTGAATCATTACAATAGCCTTGTGGATACACCGCTAACACATAAAGTTCGACAGTGACATTTTTTTGCATGCAAAAACGTAGTTGGGCTAATAATGTTAAAAAGTCCTTTCAGAAATATGTATTAGCATAATCTTGTCAAATAAACACAATGTAGAAACCCTTCTTTTTTAGAATGATTTCAACTTTAATAAGAGTAACTTTTAAACAAGTATTTAAATGAGTTTAGGTAGTCGTATGCTAGCACGTCAGATGGAGCACCACTGACTGGCTTAAACCACCATGATGACACAGCATGCATGCAATAATGCTACGATAATAAAATAATGCATTTACTTTTGATACTTTTGATTGTTGGCAATAGCCAACAATACATCGTATGGGTCAAAATTATCCATTTTTCTTTTATGCCAAAAATCATTAGGATATTAAGATCATGTTCCATGAAGACATTTTGTAAATTTCCTACCGTAAATATATCAAAAATGTATTATTAGTAGTAATATGCATTGCTAAGGATTTCATTTGGACAACTTTAAAGGAGATTTTCTCAATATTTAGATTTTTTTGCACCCTCAGATTCCAGATTTTCAAATAGTTCGGCCAAATATTGTCCTATCCTAACAATGGAAAGCTTATTTATTCAGCTTCCATATGATGTATAAATCTCAATTTCAAAAAAATTTACCCTTATGACCCTTTGGGGTTGGTAAGACTTTCTGAAGTGAGTTTCTGAACTCTTAATGCTTTTCTTAGTCTCTTCTGCTCACTAAAGCTGCATTTATTATATCATAAATACAGTAAAACAGTGAAATATTACTTCAGTTTAAAACAGCTGTTCTCTATGTGAATATATAGTAAAGTGTAATTTATTCCTGTGATCAAAGCTGAATTTATCATCATTACTCCAGTCTTCAGTGTCACATGATCCTTCACAAATCATTCAGATATGAGGATTTGCTGCTGAATTATTATTAATTATTATTGATGCTCAATTATTAATAATTGTTCTTATTATCAATGTTGAACATTGTTGCTGCTTAACATTTTTGTGGAAATCATGATGCATATATTTAAAAGATTTTATTTTATTTATTTATCTGACATCTTCCTGACCCCAAACTTTTGAATGGTAATGTATGACAGTTTTCACAGAAATCTGAACTGTTTTGAACAGTGATAATAATCATAAATGAGCATGGAATCATCAAATGTGACCCTGGACCACAAAACCAGTCATAAGGGTCAATTTTGTGAAATTGAGATGTATATATCATATGAAAACTGAATAAATAAT
Organism: Coreius guichenoti; assembly: GCA_039654105.1. Classification (NCBI taxonomy): domain Eukaryota; kingdom Metazoa; phylum Chordata; class Actinopteri; order Cypriniformes; family Gobionidae; genus Coreius; species Coreius guichenoti. The sequence continues at coordinate 1,214,540 of CM077189.1, read as the reverse complement.
CTTTCCATTGATGTATGGTTTGTTAGGATAGGAGCAAATATTGAGAAAATCTCCTTTAAAGTTGTCCAAATGAAGTCCTTAGCAATGCATATTACTACTAATAATAAACGTTTGATATATTTACGGTAGGAAACTTACAAAATATCTTCATGGAACATGATCTTAATATCCTAATGATTTTTGGCATAAAAGAAAAATGTATAATTTTGACCCATACAATGTATTGTTGGCTATTGCCACAAATATACCCGTGAGACGCATGACTGGTGTTGTGCTCCAGGGTCACATATGAGAATGATTTGTGAAGGATCATGTGACACTGAAGACTGGAGCAATGATGATAAATTCAGCTTTGATCACAGGAATAAATTACACTTTACTATATATTCACATAGAGAACAGATGATTTACACTGGAGTAATATTTCACTGTTTTTACTGTATTTATGATCAGATAAATGCAGCTTTAGTGAGCAGAAGAGACTCTTTCAGAAACATTAATAACTCTTAATTATTCCACAAAAACCTCGCAAGTGATACTGTTCAGGGTGTTTTTGATTCAGTAACAAATTTCAGCAAACCAGCAATATGATGCTAAATAATCATGATTTCCCCTTTAGTGCATATCGTTTAATCTTAGCAGCTGACACAATCTCCGGTTAATAATTTAATTAAGCAGGTTCCATCCCCTCCATTACATGAGTCTGTCAAGTGTGTTATCAAAAGCGGACTCCTGTAAAGTTAATTTATTGTGTGTTTTGTGCTTCGCTCCCACAGGCATCACATGACCGCAAATGAGAGCATCATGCCTTCATGTCTTTAAATAAATGTTATGCGATTGCATTTAAGATGGTCAGAGCTGCGCTCAACATGAAAGGAGCACTGAATGTGTCAAACCCCAAAGAGGATAATTAATTTTGAAGAGTTCTGACATTATATTGAGGCGGTTGCTCATGCAGGCCTGAAATCCATATGACTTGTAAATCAAAAATAAATTGGTTTTCCTTTTGTTCTCCATGAACAATCATCTCAAATTAATTGCTGTACCAACTGTATGTTTTAAAGCAATTAATCGCATTTGATTGAGTGTGTTTTACACAATGCGAACGCCAGGTTAGGATATAGGTTTTCATGCTGTTAATCACATATTCACTTTTACCAGACACAGTTAACTTTCTGCTTCCTTCTGGAGACGAGGAGCTTTTCATTGTTCAAGGATGAATTTAGCTCAGCGTCGCTCATGGACACTTGTGGCTCTGATGAGTCTGGCTTTGAAAAGAGCATTTTTGTTGAATTACACTATGGGTGTGTAAGTGCTCACTGGGTCTGTTCAAATGGTCACGCCAGTATTTTACTTGTTTTGTTTGGCACATTGTAACATTCACTTTGCAGGGACTGTACTAGGGTTATTATAGTTAACTAAAACCAAAACTACAACTATTAAAAACATTCCGTTTAATTGAAATGAAGCTGAAATAAAATAAATAAATAAACTGACTCACGGTAAACATTCATTCTTTTGCCGTTATACCTGATTTTTGCCCTCAGTGTGATGTAAATGTCCCATTGTGATGTAAATGGTGATCTGTTTTATCCAGCCGCGCGTATCCCAGAACTCTACTAAAATATTTATGGCCATGCTCCATTCTTCAGACGGAGAAGTTTTGTCTGATCGTGCTGTGCTACAGTTCTGCAAACAAATATTACTGTGAGTCTGCAGAGCGATGACTTTCTGCTTCACTCACTCATTTTGTTTTCTGTCTGCTTCTGTGTCTTCAGCAGGAAATTGAAAGCCAGATCGCACCCCAACACACATTAAACTACAGACTCCAGTGTGTATCGTGCACTTGCTGCCGTTATAAACGTGATGGAGTCAGTTTACAGGTTTTTTTGGCCGTCACCACACACACCAATAATTCACCGAGCTTTTGATCTTCTGACAACTCACATAACAACATAATACACTAAGCCTCGTCCCAGTTCCCACACAGAGAAATCTCTCCACGCTTTAGAAGTCATTTGCTCCCTGTTTGAGAAGAGCTGTTGGCTTTGAAATGTGGTTTGCAAACAGTGAATCAACCAATCAAATAAAGTTTAAAACTTTGATGGATGGTGCATAGTTGTGCCGTTAAAATGCAGAGGCATTGCTGCTTCTCTCAGAATCTCTCAGAAACAAAGAGAGCAGGGCGTAAGTGAGGATTTTCAGTGAATAACAACTTAAATTTTGATCAGTTTATCACATAAAGCGATCATATAACTTATAATCACTGAAACTGAAATGAATCTGCACTTTGTTAATCATGATAAAAGAATCCGCGATGAAACTCTGGCGTTTTCAGCTGTGACTAATCTAATCTGTGATTGGCCACTGCATTCATAAGCTCAACAGATACATTTGTGTTTGGTTATAATGCCTTGCCTATAATACATTGAATTTGGGGGGCATTTTTGTTCATTTTGGTGCCATTTTTGCCTCATGCCTTTTACGTACAAAGATCACCGTCGGCCCCGGATTACTGTTGTTCAACATTCACCTCACGTTAAAACATCACACTCTGATCTGGACAAACTGAGTATCATTAGAAAGATTAAAGACTCCAGCTTCGATATTTGACCACTGTTTATGATCAAACTAGGCTGCAGTGACATTCATTTCTTTATGTCAGGAGTGCAAAATAATCGATCTGCAATGTTTGTTATTGTTGTATCATCAATGAGCGGTGGAACCCAGCTGATGACCCTGCAGCCTGCCAATATGTAGGCACCGGAGGAGGTGCGTCAGGCAGCAATGCTTTAGCAGGTAAAGACCTACCTGTGAAATGTTTTATTATCACATGTTTGCTAAATATTTCGTCATACAGAATAACATTTCTATTCATTTCACACTGATTTATGCCATATGAAGAGATAAAAGAGCATTCAGAGCACGCGCTGTCTCTCCTGTTCCTGGATTGCATCAGCTATGATCTCAGCGGCTCTCATTCGGCGTACAGCTGTCAATCATCTTACGTGATTCCATAATTCCTGCCCTTCTGGATGACGCTGTCCTGTACACTTCCTCATTTTGTCTCCGTGATAAACATAGCCAAACAAACGTTTCTACACGTCAAAAATGAAGAAAATAAACACACGATAACGATAGTATATGGTTTGTGTGTGATTTTCATGCGATTTGGGCTATTTTCATATCAGTAATGGACGTTTACATTATGTAGCCATTAGCTCCATATAAAATGCTAAATATAACATATTTTAACATCATAATATGACTAAACACATTCGACATTAGATTCCACATTCCACATTAGATCGCGATCTGAAGGTAATACAAACACTCATTGGTGGTTTAAAGTGAGTTTTGAGTGAAAGTGTAATATTAATCTTTTAAATTGTGTTATGTAGTTTGATGCTAATTGCAGCTCTAATGCGCAAGGAGCTATATTCTATTTCACAATCTATTTTGTTAAAAGAATTTACATAAATTCCCAAGAATATGCTCTTTTTTTCTAGAGAGATTTCAGATAACAAGTGGATTAATGTATAGTGGGATGAAAGTGGTGTAGATGGGCAAGCCATAATGCCAGAATAAAGGCTAATAATGGCTGAATACAAACAGAAGAATAATGATAAAAGAATAATGAAGATTAAGTCTCATACTGGCAGAGATGAGAAAGGTTCATCGAGTGAGAACAATAGAAACGTGAATGGAGCATTTCACCTCGCCAGACATTAGACAATAGATGGCAATACAATATTTCATTAGCATCTTATCAGCCTTCTCTAAAAATTCACCTGACATAAACATATGAATTTATTCACAGAATTCATAGTTTTAAAGATAATATCCTCAGATTTTAAATGAATCATGAGCAGACATGTGGCTTGAGCTTCATTTCTAAGTTTCTAAGTTTCCATAACACAGACATATTTTTATACATTTAAAAATTATATTCTTAATATTTTTATTTTTGTTTTTATGTTTGAGCTTATATATCTCCATATTAATAACAGTCTGAGTAATGAACTGTAAACTCTCAAGTGTTGGCTTTCTAAATATATGTTGGTTATGTGTCTATTCAGAATGATTTATGAGCAGCAGCCTTTTTATTTTGGGTATGTCATTTATGCCCCACTTGCCAAAATGGGGGGTGTGCAGTGAGGGGTTAATTTCCGACCAAAGTTTCCATGTACATTTTGTCCCGCTCCTGCACACAAAGTCCCGCAGATAGAGGGTTTTCAGTCTCGTTCCAGTAAGATTCTGTCTCGCTGTGCTGACAATGGCTATTTTTCCAGTGACAGGTGAGGGAGGAGAGCCTCATTCTTCAGAGCATTTGATTGGACGTAAAACTGGACACGCCCATGAGTGAAAGATGAGTCATAATTTTGTAAGAGAAAGTCTGTATATTTAAAAAGCATACACCTTGCTAAAACATTAAAAGTGTTTATTAAAATGTGGTTTTTTTTTTAACCGAGCAGGTTTATAGTGAAAGAGTTCAGGATTCACCCTCTTCTGCAAATCTTGAGTTATCCCATCTTTGTTGATGATGATATTTAGGTCACACGCACTGTACACATACCCTAGTGTGCACCTAAAACCAAAGTATACAGTACTTTGGGCTTAACTTACCAGGCCTATTACTCACTACCAAAGAAAACCACAAAATCCATTACATATTTGGCTCATTGCTGAACCTAATCAGTCTCCATGCACCTGTTTCTAATTCATGCTAAATTCACGACCTGTTGTGTTCCTTTCTCGCTCTAATCTGCCTGAAAATAAGCTCTCTCAACCCCTGAGGTGATGGATTTAGGTAGTGCATGCAAAATGAACATCTCACCCACGTTATTTCAGGTGAAAATCCTGAACTTTTAACTGCACCTGTAGGCATCGTGTATGAGCATTAAAAGTGATGTAAATGTCAGATCTACACAGACAATGGCGTTATCCCCGGCTAAACTTTCACCTTATGTCACATCGTCATTACTTGTTTTTTCCAGCAAGGCTCAGACTTATAAAAGAGACACTTATTTTGGGCAAACAAATGCATTTCTTTGTCTCTGTTTCCAATAAGAGCTTGTTATTAGTATAGTTTTGATGTGCATTGTCTTAAATAAGATGTCACCATTCTGTCGACCCATAGTTTTGATATTCTATTAACATTTTTATGTCCGAGCCTTCACCAAAGGATAAGGTCATTTTGAACACCAAGTGTGCCAAAACAATTCTCCCTGCTTCAATTAATTCTTAAATGTCATTTGAGCATGAGAGACGGAGAGCTGTGGTCTATGATGGGGGCTTTGAACTTTAAATGCCATCAGAAACCTCACACACTTGTTTGCCTATTGTATCTCTGCCAAAGTTATGGCCAGTTTAAGAGGGTTGTAATTGTTTGACCTCAGTATGTCAAACAGCACCATAGGCCACACTCCTGTGTGTCCAGCATATTTGTTCTGATAATAATGTGATTTGTAATAAGTCTCTTAATTACTGGCAAAACAGTTTTAGCTGAAATGTGGCTACTTGGCTGTTGACTGAAAGTGAACCTCAAGGGAACAGAAAAAGGGAAATAATTGATGTAACTTTAATAAATAATAATTTGTTTTGTATTTATTTTTCGACTAATTTGTATTAACCCTTTGGTGCTGTTCTGTGCTGTTTTGACTGAAAAATCGTATGTTTTGTTTTTTTTAGAATATTTAACTTCATCAGAGTGGTATGAAACTGGGTAAAGGTTTTGGCACTTGCTATGTGAACAAACAAAAAACCATGGACATGATTCGAAAAGATTAAATGGTGCTAAAAAAGTCACACTTGTATTGTTTGTGGTCAAAAATGAGCGCATTAGAAACAAATGGGAAGCGAATATCACCTAGTGGAAGTGTTTGGTACTGCGCCCAAACAACTCTGACTGAAAGCTCATTTTTTGAGATATCAACCTCAAATTTGGAACAAAATTTATTTAGATTTATGGCTTTGATTTTCTCACAGTTTTAGAGTAAATCATGATTTGAAAAATATAAAATTTCAAAATAGTGTTTTTATGTATTTTTCATAATAATAAACTTAAACTTGTATAACTTTTTTACTTTTTTTTTTTCACTTCAGCAATAATCTGCCAAGTGTAATCTTTAAAAAGAGACCAAACTTCAGTTTGTGCTTCAAAGCATTCAAGATTCAAATTGGAAATTTCATTTTCAGGTCTAAGATCAAAAAGTGATTAACAGATAATAAATGGATCATACTTATTCCATAAATATAATTTAGTGCGATAAAATCTTCTAAAAATACAAAATCTTAAATAAACTAAAATAAAGTACATTAATTTCATTGAAATAAAAGAAAAATTCAAATTTCAAATTTCATTTTTGAAGAGCACCAGAGGGTTAATTTATTATTGATCATTTAATATAATTTATCATTTTATTAATATATTAATATCAATGGAATACTGGTTCCCATGTCCCTACCATCAGTCAAGCCAAAAAAAAATTATATATTGTTCTTGACTCAATTTTAAAGAACCCTTTTTGCCAAAAATGAGAAATGTATTAATTGAATGAAACGTCTCGGTTACGTATGTAACCCTCGTTCCCTGAAGGAAGGGAACGGAGACGTTACGTCAGTTACTGACGAAATGGGGGTTTGCTTAGAAGCCAATCGCCTTTGAGCTCTACAAAACGAGCCAATGGCATGAAGATGCCATGGGTCTGCGGAATTTGCATAACGCAACCCCGCCCTACCGCGTGGGTATAAAGGGCGTTGCGTAGCAATCTCGCATTATGTTACCTGCTGAAGAGCCGAGGCATGAGCGTCCGGCCGTTCCAGCGGTACAGCGGAAGTGGCATGGGGGCGTAACATCTCCGTTCCCTTCCTTCAGGGAACGAGGGTTACATACGTAACCGAGACGTTCCCTTTCAGTCAGTACACTACAAGTTACGTCAGTTACTGACGAAATGGGGGTCCCAATACAAACTCGCCACGACGGCTGTCTTCCAGCGTCCTGTGCTGACCAGAGCTCCCTGCCGTGAGTCTTAGCACGAACGAGGGGCTAGGCTCAACGCCGATACCAAGGTACACTGGGAAGCATATCCCACGTGGAGAAATGCAACACAACGCCTGCCCGAAGGGAGGACTTAAGAATACACATATGACCCCTGTAGGGACTGCATATGGAGCACTCTGGGGTATCATTTTTCAACCCCAGGTGTGGCACGGTGTCTTGCCAAGGGAAGACACGTGCTCAGAGAGTCTTACCGTGGAAATACACATGTGGGGGTTGCCCAACGGGGGAACCATGCACACGGAGGCACCTAGCCGAACACAAGGGCTGACCAAGCGGGCATGCACTCTGGTGTCGACATCAGCAGTGCTGGAGGAGCTCAGGGCTTACTGGAAAGCTCACCTGAGAGAAAATGCGCACGCATCCAGTCGGTGGAGTGGAATGGCGCAGCAAGCGAAGACACCTGAGGATGTCCAGTTACTGGCCACTTGGGGCGAGTACACGAGAGGACACAGGCTCCACTCGGAGATTATAAAATCTTGCGGATGTGTTGGGTGTCACCAAGCCTGCAGCTCTACAAATGTCTGTCAGTGAGGCGCCATGCGCTAAAGCCCAAGAGGAAGCAACACTCCTACTGGAGTGTGCTCTAACCCCAAGGGGGCATGGCATGCCCTGAACCTGATATGCCAGGACAATGGCGTCCACTATCCAGTGAGACAACCTCTGCTTGGAGAGAGCCTTCCCTTTCTGCTGCCCTCCGTAACAGACAAAGAGCTGGTCTGAGGTCCTGAAACACTGTGTCCGGTCTACGTAAGCGCGAAGGGCGCGTACTGGACAGAGCAGTGCCAAGGCTGGGTCTGCCTCATCCACATGCAGCGCTTGCAGGTTCACCACCTGATCCCTGAAGGGAGTGGTGGGAACCCTTGGCACGTATCCAGGCCGGGGTCTCAGGATCACGTGAGAATTAGCAGGCCCGAATTCCAGGAACGCTTCGTCAAACGAAAATGCCTGCAGGTCTCCTACCCTCTTGATGGAAGCCAGAGCAATCAAGAGCGCCACTTTCATTGAAAGGAACTTCAGCTCCACAGACTGCAGAGGCTCAAAGGGAGCTTTCTGCAGGGCAGATAAAACCACTGCAAGATCCCAAGAGGAGGAGGAACCTCTAAGGAACCTGCTGACCAGGTCGTGCTGACCTACCGTTTTTGAGTCCACCAGGTCATGGTGAGCCGAAATCGCAGCCACATAGACCTTCAGGGTGGAGGGAGATAGCCTTCGCTCCAACCCTTCTTGGAGGAAGGAAAGCACGGACCCGATTGAGCATTTCGTGGGGTCTTCTCGGCGAGAAGAGCACCAGGTGACGAAGAGGTTCCACTTCAACGCATAGGCCTGTCTCGTGGACAAGGCCCTAGTGGAAGTGATGGTAGCCGCCACCTGAGGTGGCAGGGTACTCAAACCTACCGCGTCCCGTCCAGGTCCCACACGTGTAGGTTCCAAAGGTCGGGACGTGGGTGCCATATGGTGCCCCGTCTCTGAGTAAGGAGGTCCTTCCTCAGAGGGATCGACCAGGGAGGGGATGTCGTAAGGAGTACGAGTTCTGAGAACCAGTGCTGAAGTTCTGAGAACCAGTGCTGAAGGGGTCTCATATGAAGCAAACTGAGCGGCGTTACCGCGGCTGCGGATGCCATATGCTCCAGGAGCCTCTGAAAATATTTCAGTGGAACCACACTCTTGCCCTCGAACTGGCGAAGACAACTCAGCAGTGACTGCGCGCGCTCGCTCGTAAGCTGCGCGTACGTGGCGACCGAGTCGATTTCAATACAGAGAAAAGAGATCCTCTGCACTGGGGAGAGTTTGCTCTTTTCCCAGTTGACCCGAAAGGCCCAGACGGGCGAAGTGCTGAAGCACCAGGTCCCTGTGTTCGCAAACCTGATCCCGAGAGTGGCCTAGAATCAGCCAGTCGTCGAGATAGTTCAGGATGAGAACGCCGTGTTGCCTGAGCGGCACAAGGGCTGCCTCGATGACCTTCGTAAAGACGTGAGGGGACAGGGCTAGCCCGAATGGGAGAACCGTGTACTGATATGCCTGCCCCTCGAAGGCAAACCGTAGAAACGGTCTGTGTCGAGGAAGAATGGAGACATGAAAGTATGCGTCCTTCAGGTCGATCACTGCAAACCAATCCAATGGACGAACGCATTCGAAAATGCGTTTGGCTGTCAACATCCTGAATGGAAGCCTGTGAAGGGTTCGGTTCAAGATGTGCAGGTCCAGGACTGGCAGCAACCCACCGGTTTTCTTGGGTACAATGAAGTAAGGGCTGTAGAAGCCAGACTCCATCTCGGCTGGAGGGACGATCTCAACCTGGCGACCTCCGCATGCATGACAGGGGCATTGCCACCCACCATGGTATAGCGGACTCCCCGAAAGCGGGGAGGAGACCGTGTGAACTGAATCGCATAGCCGAACCTGAAGGTGCGAGCGAGCCAGCTGGACAGATTGGGAAGCGCTAGCCAGGCTCCCAGAAACTGTACCAGCGGGGTCATGCAAACCACAGGCGTACCCCCGATGGGGCAGCGAGGCGGAATGACCAGCCCAGACATGGGAGGCGTGGGAGCGTCCCGAGGTGTGGGCTGGGTCGAATTCCGCGCCCTGACAGAGGGCCAGTGGGGGTCTCATTCTGGTATCTCGTCCTCGTTCCACGGGGGTCTCGTCTGCCAGGGGGCTGGCGACAGAGGGGGCCGAGAGTGGCGAGGCTGCTTGGCATCGCACACTGCCAGCCGCGCCCTCTTGAGGCTCGGAGGTGAAAATGTCAGTTCTTTCTTTAACCATGAATAGTGTACCGCTGGCCTCACACTGGACCAAGGATTCTCCCCCGGCCCTCCACCGGGAGAAGGAGTGTCCCTGCTACCATCTCCTGGAAAAGAACCGAGTTCACTTCCGAGCCGCCCGTCTCAGGACCGCCGCTAGGACTGCCGTTTAGCAGGCTGGGGGGCTGGGACGGGCGGGGCTGCCTTCCTGCGGCGTCCTCCACGCCTCGGCCCGGGTGAAGGCTGCTGCTGGGGCTGAGCGGGAGGGGCGGGAGCCGCAGGAAGGCGGCCTCGGCGGGGAGCAGACTGAGGCTTCTGAGCCGGCGGCTGGCTGGAGGCAGCAGCAGGCCGCCGGAGCAGAATATGCTTGATCGCCTCAGTCTGTTTCTGAGCAGTCGAGAACTGTTGGGCGAAGTCCTGGACCGCCCCGCCGAATAGCCCATCCTGGGAAATGGGAGAATTGAGGAAACAGGTTCGCTCAGATTCTCTCATATCAGCCAGGTTGAGCCATAAGTGGCGCTCCTGGACCACAGAAGTGGACATCACCTGACCGAGAGAGCGAGCGGTCACCTTCGTCGCTCGTAGAGCGAGGTCGGTGGCCGCCCGCAGCTCCTGCATTAACGCAGGGTCAGCATTGCCCTTGTGAATGTCTCTGAGCACCTTGGCCTGGTAGACCTGAAGGGTGGCCATCGCATGCAGGGCGGACGCGGCCTGGCCCGCAGCTCTGTAGATCTTCGCCACCAAAGTAGACGTAAACCTACAGGCCTTGGACGGGTGCTTTGGGTCACCACGCTATGTCACAGCGCTCTGCGGAAACAGTTGCATCGCAAACAAGTGTACCCTTTCACCGCGCCGCCATCGAGGGCAGTGAGTGGCGCCTTTGGCACGGGCCGCCCCCAGATACCAATCATCTAGCCGAGAGCGCTCGGGACATGGCGGTGGGTTCCACACAAGCCCAAGAGCATCGGCCGCCCGGGAAAGCATGGCTGTGAGCTCTGGATCAGACTCGGGCAATGCTGGGATTCCCGAAGGAGGCAACACAGCCGAATTGTCATCTCCGGAGGAATCCAGCCCACCTTGTGATGCGGCGATCGACATAGCATCCTCCGCCGGTGCGCCAAATGAAACGCAGGGCCCAGGACGGGAAACACCTGCGCCCTCATCTGGCAACACCACAGGTTGCAGTGTGCTAGAAGGGGGTGTGGCCCGAGGAGGATTCGTCAGATTGGCCCACACCGTCACCCTCAAGTCACCCTGACCACCAGCCAAAGTATTCCCACTCGTGCACGGAGATCACGGAGTCTTGACCGCAACACTGCGATGGCCATGTTCCCGCAGTGAGAACATGACTCATCCATGAACGCGCGCTCGGTGTGCACGAGGCCCAAGCACGCCAAACAGCGATCATGCCCGTCAAACGGAGGAACCAGCCGACCGCACCCAGGAATGGAGCACGGGCGAGACATCTTGAAAAAGACGTGCCACGTGCAGCTCTTTTAGAGAGGAGTCTTTGCTCTGCAGAAATGCTGAAGCACCTAGGGAGAACACACACGCTGTGCTAGATCACTGCACAGATCAGACAGGTATGCGGAACTCGCTAGAACGCGCCGTAACACCAACACTCTGGAGAGACACTCGTCTTGAAGAGAGAAAACGCTCAGGCGGTAACACTCGTCTCTGAAGCAGAAACATAATGCGAGATTGCTACACAACGCCCTTTATACCCACGCGGTGGGGCGGGGTTGCGTTATGCAAATTCCGCAGACCCATGGCATCTTCATGCCATTGGCTCGTTTTGTAGAGCTCAAAGGCGTTTGGCTTCTAAGCGAAACCCCCATTTCGTCAGTAACTGACGTAACTCGTAGTGTACTGACTGAAAGGGAACAGGTAATTTCATTTTTTTTTTCTGGTGATAAAGTGTGTTTACAAGCTGTTTAGTTCATAAAATGTAAATAAAATAAAAAAAAATTATTAAAACAAAATTAATTCATTACAACTAGATCCATAAAATGATTCCACTGAACCCTAAAAGGCTCTATATATGCATATAGAACCTGTTCTTCTAAGAGTGAACATACGTCTAACAACAAATATTGGTAACACTTTAGTAAAGTGAACACATATTCACTATAAACTACGACTTTTGCCTCAATAAACTCCTAATTTGCTGCTTATTAATAGTTAGTAAGTTAGTTTTTGTAGCTTTTAGGTGTAGGTATTGGGTAGGATTAAGGGATGTAGCATATGGTCATGCATTAATATGTGCTTTATAAGTACTAATAAACAGACAATATCCTAGTAACATGCATGATAATAAGACACTAGTTAATAGCGAGAATTGAACCCTAAAATAAAGTGTTATAAAATATTTTAGTAAAATATATATTTTAGTCAAAATGACTACATTCCTGTTTAATTTGACAGTGAAGATTAGCTGAGACTGTCAGGACATGCCATTATGCACAAAGGAAATATTTGTGTGATTTTCTAAACATTTACAGATGATGCGAATATACCCTTGAAACATGCAGGAAAACAGCACACGCATCTGTCAGAACAGCTGACAGGCTCGTTTGAAGCGCTTATTAATAAGCATTCTCATGTTTAGGATCATTTGGATCATGCATGTCACTATGTAGGGGAGAGCGGGGCACAACCTAACGCTTTTTGACTTTCTCAGTTTGTGTAAATCCACTTGTGGTTCAGAGTATTTATTTTTTCCCAAATTAATTGCACACATGTACAATTATATGGTTTTGTTTCATTAATACAGTGTATACTTTTTTCTTGATTTACCCTGAAAGAATGGAAGTGAAATGTGACAACATGCCTCATATGTGGGCACATTGTCACATGAGCATGACAGCTTAAAATGTTATCTGATATAATCAAAAAAATATCCAAGGCAAACTAAAATATTTTGTCAATAAAATACAATTATTAACTTTTTCAAATAAAATAATGGCATTTTTTAATAATTAAAACAACAAACAACAAACACACCTCAAAACACAGCTATACAGCAGAGTTCAAAACATAATAATAATTAAGCATTTCTGAACATTGACTCTCAGTCATTATTCACCTTTTTCTCATGGTTCCTCAATAGAATAGAATATCATAGATCTATAGGGGCTCATTGTAACGCAGTGTGACAACATGCCCCGCCTGCAGAACTGGGATTAAACCCCGGCTCGTGTCTTCTGCTGTTAGATCAGTATTAAAGAACTGTTAAATAACAGATTAAACATTAAAATAATATCAGATTTGTCTAGTTTTAAATAAACACAAAAAACAGAGATGAAAAATTTACTTAAGTAAGAAATTTACTTTTGCTATGGTATCTTCCAATGATTTTTTAATTTTGACACAATTTTTTCTCTAAATAGTGTTGATATGGCAACTAGTAAATACACTAAGTTTTGTCATCCTGGCATGTGTGGAAAGTGTGTTACAGCTAACCCCGCGTTAGGTTGTGCTCCCCTTTGCTATTTTTCAGATGCGCGTGCAACACCCAACTACTGTATATCGATATCAATGCTATTGTCTTAATCTATTGATTTTTAAAAATATATCAACATACTGTACAAAGTCGATTTACTGCCCAGCCCTACATTCAGAATATGGCAAACACGTCCCTAATTAGTGAGGACTCTAGTGTTTACCATAATGAAGTGCGCACTGAAGGGAAGCACACTTCTTTATTTCATCTTCATTAAGGCAATCTAACACATATGTAATCGTGAATAGCTAAAAATATTTTTCCTCTTCATTATTGTAATTGCCTTACAGTGACTTTAATAGAAGAAGCGATCACTCACCTTTAGTGTACTAGTGTACTCAAATGACTTTACTTGTAAAGCTAGTCATTAGTTGAGTAAATGAGGTGACATAAACATGATGTAGAAAAGCTTAATATACTAGATTAAACTATTAAAGAGCATGTGGGCCAAAAAAAGACTGACTTATTTATATGACTTTCTGGAAACCAAAAGCAAGCATGTGTTTATTGGATGAAATTGTATTTATTGGCATGAAAAAGACATAAGCAGTCTAACACATGCATCTCCATAAACTAACTGGAAATCTTTGATGATAACTAACACTTTCAGTATGAAGAAAGATTGCAGAATTGGCCCGTCTGTGAGATTAGTCTCGTTTAGAGAGCCCACCTTCATCTTGTGGTGCCATCTGTGGATTCTTCCCCTTATACAATCCCATTAATTAGCCACACAGTTGCTATTAGTGACACAATGTTACAGGATTGAAGAATGAGGGTTAGGCAGGACTGATTGCGCTGCAGATGGTTGTGACGTTCAGACAGATGGCATGTCAGGTTGATTATACACCAGCGTTGTGTGTTGATGAGAACGAGACGAGAGCTGATTTGACCCGCACGGCTAAACATGATTGAAATGTGACAACGAGTCGCTGGGAAATCAGAATGTGTAGTGGATTTATAGCAATGTTTGCAGTGAAATCCGAAGCAAGTGGAAATGGTAATTATTATATATAATTTCCACTAATTCTACATTCTTAAAAAATAAAGCTTCTTTATTGGCATTGATGGTTCCAGGAAGAAACAATAATTTATCATTTAAGTAAATGTAATTAATATAATTAATTTACTGTAGTATGGTTTATTATTACATTTGTCAAACTTTTTTTGTTGTTGTTAGTCTAACTTAATTTATTTACTGAGGTTTAATTAATTAAAAAAAAAAAATCATAGTTTTAACACAAATCTGTAAAGTAAATATCAGTTTAAAATATATTCGGATTGAACACGAAGTGACAAAATGTTCAAAAATGTTACTTTAACTCATTTTAATTACTGAAAAAAAAAGCAAAAATCATTTTATATAATAATATAATATAATGGTTACACTTTATTTTAAGGTGTCACTGTTACAGTGTAATTATATATTTAAGTACTGAGTAATATTAATGAACTACATGTACTTACTATAGGGTTAGGGGTTGGTTTAGGGTTAGTTGCATGTAATTATGCATAAAATATAGTTATTACACTGTAAAAAAATGATATGATTAATAAGTTATGACAACATGTTTTTACATTGCTTTAACTCATCAAGATACTAAAGTGAGCTAATTTTTATAAGTTATACAAGATTCAACCCAATTTTAAAAGTCAGTTTAATGTAATTTAATTGACTTAAACATCCAAGTTGATTGTACTTTTTTGTAAATTTAAGGCAGCAACTTTTAGCTACATGTAACAAGGACACAGTAAAATAGTGTTACCAATATAATTTATATAATAATTCAGCAAATATTGAATTAATCTATTTCTCATTATACATTGTGATGCAAGTCTTTGCTCAAGTTATTGTGGAGGAGGTTCATATTTTGCATGTTATACTGGCATATTTTCTCAGACGGTGAAGAATTGTCATTCATTTGACTCTCAGAAACAGCAGTGCGGTTCAGAAGCGTTCCTGATGTGCTCGTATATTGTAGGCGCGGCGGGTCAGTGATATGGGCTTGTATTGTTTCTCTTGCACCAGATCTGTCTGTGCGCTTTTATCATGATATTTTTCCCAGCGAGTCAAGGACGGCTCAATATCAGTACTGTCACCAAATGCAATTATGACACTGACCAGTGTGATGAATGGAGCTGTTTACATTTTTTCTATGATTCAGACAAACCAAGGACACTTTGCTTTCTTAATATTGTTCTCACACCAGTAATACATGTTTTCACTTATTTGTTGAAACATTGGTTGTTTTATTTTTCAAAAAGACTGAAACTCGAGGATTGTTGAAAAGAAACTTTCTGCACAAATTCCATTGAAAATCTGACTTTCTGACTCGTATCTGTGAATTGTTGCACTAACTGTATACAGTGTTGGTCATAATTATTGGCACCCCTGGTAAATATGATCAAATATGGCTGTAAAATATAAATCTGCATTGTTTATCCTTTTGATCTTTTATCCAAAAACTTCACAAAAATCTAAACTTTCATTGAAGTAAAAGAATTGAAAGTGGGGGGTAAATCACATTATGAAATAAATGCTTTTCTCCAAAACACGTTGGCCACAATTATTGGCACCCTTTTATTAAATACTTTTTGCAACCTCCTTTTGCCAAGATAACAGCTCTGAGTCTTCTCCTATAACGCCTGATGAGTTTGGAGATCAGAGCCCATTCCTTCATACAGAATCTCTCCAGATCCTTCAGATTCCCAGATCTTCTCTTCAGGCCATCACTCATTCTCTATAGGGTTCAGGTCAGGGACTGGGATGGTCATGGCTGAAGCTTCATTTTGTGCTCAGTGACACATTTGTGTGTTGATTTTGATGTTTGTTTTGGATCGTTGTCCTGATGGAAGATCCAACCACGGCCCATTATAAGATTTCTAGCAGAGGCCGTCAGGTTTTGATTTTTTATCTGTTGGTATTTGTTAGAATCCATGATACCATGTGTCTGAACAAGATGTCCAGGACCTCCAGCAAAAAAATAGGCCCACAACATTAAAGATCCAGCGGTGTATTTAACCGTGGGCATGGGGTGCTTTTTATCCCTGTTTGCACCAAACCCATCTGGTGGATTTGCTGCCAAAAAGCTCTTTTTATAGTTTCATCTGACCACAGAACCAGGTCCGTCTGAAGCTCCAGTCGTGTCTGACCACTGAATATGCTGGAGTTTGTTTCTGGATGAGCAAGAAGGATTTTTCTTGAATCCCTCCCAAACAACATGTGGTGATATAGGGGTTGTTTGATTTTTTTTTTAGTCTTTCTGAGCCCAAGACTCAACTAATCTCTGCGATTCTCCATCTGTGATCTTGGAGAGTCTTTGTCCACTCAAACGCTCCTCCTCGCCGCATTAGGACGATATACACACACGTCCTCTCTCAGGCAGATTCATAACATCTTTAGTTGATTGAACTTCTTAATTATTGCCCTGATGGTGGAAATGGGGATTTTCAATGCTTTAGCTGTTTTCCTACAGACACTTTCTGTTTTGTGAAGCTCAACAATCTTTCTCTGCACATCAGAACTATATTCTGTGGCTTTACTCATTGTGATGATGATTTAGGGAATTTGGCCTTTGTGTTTCCTCATATTTATCCTCCTGTGGAACAAGACATCATAGCTGGATTTCATGTTCCCAGTCACCCTGGTGTGCTAAAAAATGTAAATATGAATGGGAATATACTTCAGAGATATTTTACTCATAAAAATTCTAGGGGTGCCAATAATTGTGGCCAACGTGTTTTGGAGAAAAGCATTTATTTCATAATGTGATTTACGCCCCACTTTCAATTCTTTTACTTCAATGAAAGGTTAGATTTTTGTGAATTTTTTGAATAAAAGATCAAAAGGATAAACAATGCAGATTTATTATTTACAGCCATATTTGATCATATTTACCAGGGGTGCCAATAATTCTGACCACCACTGTAGATGTTTTGGTGATTATGATGTTGAAGTGAACATCTCTTTCCTTGACAGTTAAACTCATTGGTGTTTCCATCCATCAGTGTTTAAACGAGCCCGTGTGCAGCTTTGACATTTACATTTAGAGAACATATTGACAGTGTGTTCCCTTATTAAATTATTCCATATTTTCTTAACCCGGACATCACTGTACAATATATTTTTCAAACCCTATTGAGGCATCCATCCATTTTTTTCTAGTAACTCTCCGTTATGAAACATCACACATAATGTTGTGAAATGGATAACAAAGTAATTTCCGCAATCACGACACGTAAGATTTGAAACACTGAAATATTCATTAGGTTGCTTTCATTTAGCATATGCAGGGCAAAGCTGACAAGCAAAGCAATTAAAGCAGCAGCTGCTGTTGAAAACACACCCGTCGGGTCGGACCGCTAACCCTCGCTTCCCTCCAGCACAATTGATTTGTGCCGACCAGTGTCGTTCAGCTGTAATGACACTTTATGTCAATCAATGGCGTTCTGCTGGCTAAATCCAATCCAGCGCTGGTTTCTGGGAAACAAACTTGCTCCTCTAACTTGATTTGTCAATGACGGGTAAGTCGATGCACTGGAAAGTCAGTCAGTAAGAGAGAGAGGGAGCGAGAGAGAGAGAGAGAGAGAGAGAGAGAGAGAGAGAGAGATCAAATTGAGCTATTGAGGTGGAGCACAAAAGATGGCAGATGTTTTTGATCCATAAACTCTCAGCCGTTGGAGACTAGCATCTCACAGGGATTTGAAATACAAACATAATGGGCTGCCTGAAATCTGTGTATTAACAAATGCTAATCACCCTGCTGTGTCTTGGCAATCTTCCTCACGGATGATTCAGAAACCCTCGCTTTAGTGCGTCTTTCATTGAGGGCCCACTTGATACCGGTACATCGCTGATGCTTCACGGTTCATGATCTCATAACATTATCTCAATAATGAATGACTCCTGCGCTGTCTGTGCACAAAAGCTACGAGCCAGATAACAGAAAAATGTTCTAAGAACGTATTGCTTGTGTATTCAAAACGTGATTTTTGAATGCTCTCTAAAAGTTTTTTAAATGTTTAAAAAGGTTTTTTTTTTTTTTTTTTTCTTTCTTGGTTATATGAATGTTACAGGAACATTCCCAGACAGCAAATAGTGTCGGCCCAGATCCGGATTATAGGAACGTTCTCTGAATTTTCTGAAACAAGTAGTAACATTTAAAAAATGTTAGACAAACAGAGGTTTCAGAAAAAAAAAGTTCCAACAGTTGTTCTTAATAACACATTTTAGTTAACTCTACTTAATGTCCGATAATTTGTTGAACTTACTTAAAACAATTTAGTAATCTGTACTGTTTGCATGCGATGTCTTCGTTACTCAGAAAACCCATGTTAACATTACTTGACTGGTTTGAGTACCATTTTGCGAAGCAAAAAAAAAAAAAATGTTTTTCTGCAGTTATCGTTCTCTAAGCATTCACTTATTTTTCAAAGTCATCTTGAATGTTATTGTCAATACAACTACAAATTTTGGGAGAACGTCACATTGACTTCATAAATTCATGTTGATTTTCTAAAATTGCTCACCATTATGGTGATCAGTGTTCCATTTGGTTGGGCACTTGGAACTTAATTTATATTATTGTAATTCTCTTCCTATTGATGTAGCGATGAAACAAGAAATCACAGTTATTTGATTTAAAAGGAAGGGAAGTAATATATATATATATATATATATATATATATATATATATGTTTGTGAATTAATGATATATAACATAACTATATTTCATGTCAAATAATGATCTTTTAAAATTTTATTGCTAACACTTATGTCATAAACACTTTGTGAAACTTTTAATTGGGTTGATATAATCCCTCTATATTTGTGACAATATCTTGCAATTGATCAGTCAATCACAGGGCCCTATTTTACCGATCTGAGCTCATGGTCTGAAGCTCACGGCGCAGGTGCTCTTAGGGCGTGTCTGAATCCACTTTTGCTAGTTTAACAACGGGAAAAGCGGTCGGCGCGCCCGGCACAAAAGGGTCCAAAAGGGTTGTCACTAGTCTCTTAATGAGTCATGGGTGTGTTTTGGGCGTAACGTACAATAAACCAATCAGAGTCTCATCTCCCTTTCCCTTTAAAAGCCAGTTGCGCTCGCACCATGAGCGGATTCACTATTTACATGAGGAGAGACTGAACGCTTCTCCAGAGAGGAATCCTTTTATTTTTAATATTTAAACATGTGTGTGTGCTGCTGCGTGTCCCTGTGTGTGTAATAAGCAGAGTGTACGTGCGTTGTGCACCGCCTATAGGCTCATATTACTAACACACCCTTTAAATAACACAAAAAATACTGCACTATTGACTTTAGAGCAGGTGTGTGTTGGTCAATGGCGCAGTCGTTTTCAGTTCCTCACAATAGCAACGCTCCAACAATGCTCCTGAACACACACCTGGTTTAGACCAGACGCCCATGGGTGAACAGATGCGCCAGTGCATTTGATATTTAAACAACGTGGAACTGGACGTGAACATGAGAACTGCGTCGGGCTGAAACTAGCAGAACACACTTGTGTGTCTAGTATATGATAGGGCCCACAGACTTCAACATTCAGCATGCAAAACACAACAATGGTAACAAATTTTTAATTAATAAGACCATTACAATTTTATTTGCTGTCGTTATTGGGGTAATACTGACACAAGCCAGCAAATAAAATTGTAAAATAAAGTCAAAAATAGTAAACCAAAGCAATTAATTTATTCATGCCGCAATGCACTCTGGGAGTACACTTCCTCAGTTCACAGATATAATTAAGTTGACAAAACTTAAATGGTTTAAGTAAGAACAACTTGATACAATTAAGTTATGTTTACTTAATTGAATTAAGGCAACGAGTTTGCACAATTGAATTAAGTAAACTGAACAAATTTGTTTTTACGGTGTGATTGATGTATGTTTTGAGAACATTATTAAAGACCAGATAACTGAACGAATGTTCTATTAACGTTACTGATGTTTGTTCAGCTGGGGAACTTTGGAGTCATTCTGAAGACGGACACCAAATGATAAGCTTTCGGTCAGTGTCTTCAGAAGATCAAAACATGTGGAGACTTCACTAGTGTGGTACTGGTGCTCTCAGCTCGACAGATAACTAATGCTATACCGGAGAGAGCTAATGTAAACACTGCAAACCCCAGTCAGCAAAACACACAACTATAATTAAAAAGCAAAGGGAAATGTATAGCAGCATATGCAGTCTAGAAGCTAAAAAAGGCTTTATTTGCAAAAAATAAAGTAAACAGACTGCGTGAACAACATGTGTGCCATTAATTCTGAAGGATGACTTCTACAGACACACTTGAGCAACTGAGCCTAATGCACTTCAGTTTATTCTAAATCACTGGAATGAATATTATAAAGAAAAAAACAACGATCCCATTATGGGAACCTCTAAAAGGTTATATATGAAGTGCCTGAAGGAACCCTTTACATATAATCTTTTCTTCTAAGAGTGTTCAAGAAACTTCATCTTCTCCAGCGCACGTTTCTGTTGTGCAATTCATTTGACCTATCGGTAAGCCCCTCCCCTCAAACGCAGATGAGCCAATGGCAGTTGAGTATCAGTGGCATGGGGACCGGAACTCCGACATCTTTAGGTTTCAGCGCCATAGAGAAACATTGGAAAATCCGAAGCTCTCAACGGTTTGATGGTGTTTATGCTACAAAAAATGGTAAAACGATGTGCCTGGGGTACTGTAACACTGATTCCAGAGATCCTGAGAGGATGGGCAATGGAATTTATTTTATTCCATTTCCTAAACTCAAACAAGACAGAGCAAAATGTCTGCTTTGGATTAAGTTGTGTGGCAGGCGCACTAACCTGGTTCCCTAAGGATTCAACCCCAATCCCAATGAAGACGAAAACGTTCATGTTCTGGTTGTCATACCCTCATTAAGTTACAATTAAAGTTAGTGAGTCCATGCTAATGTACAAACCTAAATAGCTAACTGTTCTCACGTCATGTAATAGTGTAGGTCAAAAACACATAAACGAAGGTCTACATTTCAGTTCCTCTCCATGTTAAACTGGTTAAATGTAAATTAATTGAACCTTACCCTGTGGTACATGAACAGTGTTGATCCTGGATGTTGGTCATCTGTGATTGCGACGACCATAACTTGACCATAGCTTGCATTGTGATCTAAACCCTCGCTTCCAAATTAATCTTGTTACCCACCATATTTATAGATCAATTAAAATTGTGTAGTGTTGATTTTGACTATACCTCTATTTCACTATACACTATATCTTTGTTAGAGGAAACAAAAGGAAGTTGACATTGTTGCGGCTCCTCTCTTCCCAGTCTGTCAGTAACGCTCTGTTTAGTTCCTGTCTCTATTAAGCCCCTCCTTCTGAAAAGCACACTGTGCTCTGATTGGTCGGCTGGAGCAGTGTGTTGTGATTGGTGTTTGGGAAATGTCCCACCCCTTACGATAACTGCCAGTTTCAACACACTGCTAACTAACTCAACCAGGCCCCGCCCCTTTATTCTGCGTTGTGCTGTTCTGTCTTGTGGTTAGTTTGTGCATTAGGACAATGCCTAATTCCTCCTTATTCTCAATTTCTGAATCCAGAGTTGTTCTCCTCCTGGAGATGGAAAGTGTTCAATCGCAGCCTCTTCTCTGAGCAATAGAGACTTCAGAGACTGAAGCACATCGATCCAGCATTCCCATTTTCCCTCAGGAAAACATTGTGTGATGAGGATGAAATTCTCAACGAGATGCTTGATGAATATGCAAATTTACAGAAATAAAGTATATGGAGGGGGAAATACAACTTTATGATAAACATAGCAATTTACATATGTTTATTGCTGAAAATTCACAGGACTTTAAATTGTAATTATATTTCACAATATTTTTACTGCATTTTGATCAATTAAATGCTTACAAAATATATCTTACACTATTGTGTGTTAGTTGTAAATAAGTTGCATATTTTAATATATTATTAGATTTTATTTAAGATTATTGGAGTAAATTTGACAAGAAAATACTATTTAATTCAATCTGTTACTTGTCATTTCGTCATAATTGTTTGTGAAATTTGCTTGTAAATTTTGAGTGAAAATTGTTTCTGTGTCAGTGTATTTCTTACATACATGTAAAATGATCTCAATATGTCATAAGGCTGTTTGCATGTAAGAGTATAACTCTCTCTTACTCAGTTTAATGGCACAGGAATAGCCAATTCTGCAATTTTGTTATTATCTTTAAGAAGCTAAAATTATAGCTTTTTTATTATGATTTTCTGCTTCTTTGAAGCAGAAACGGAGCTGCAGGTCATGGCAAAAAAAATGAAAGGAAGGAAAAAAATGCTCTGGCGGTTTAAAATAAAGACTAAATCAGTACTCAAAACAAAAATCAACTAAATAACACGTCATAAAGTACATGCAAAATTTCAGAGCTGTTGCTACTCAATAATAATCTTTCATGTCCACAGGAACAGGAGTATGGTAGGTTTTCTTAAGCGGACCATCCAGCTTTAAGGCCCGTCCACACCAACAATATCGTTCAGTTTATTCTAAGGGTAAGTTTACACGACAACGATATGCCTAAAACTGAGATGTTTTTTCTTTGAGATTTCCCAATACGTTCTCACACCCAAATCGTCACATATTAACACTTGGTCAGGATCCCTTGTCGTCATTTTCCGGCGTGGTACGGAAACGTACGTAACGTCTCCATTCCCTTCTTTCAGGGAACTAGGGTTACATACGTAACCGAGACGTTCCCTTTCAGTCAGTACACTACGAGTTACGTCAGTTACTGACGGAATGGGGGTTCCCAATTCAATCTTGCCACAACGGCTGTCTTCCAGCATCCTGCGCTGACCTGAGCTCCCTGCCGTGAGTTTTAGCACGAACGAAGGGCTAGGCTCAACGCCAATACCAAGGTACACTGAGAAGCATATCCCACGTGGAGAAATGCAACACAATGCCTGCCTGAAGGGAGGACTTAGGAATACACATATGACCCAAGTATGGGCTGCATATGGAGCACTCTGGGGTATCCAGCCGCAGGTGGAATCTTTCAACCCCAGGAGTGGCAAGGTGTCTTGCCAAGGGAAGACACGTGCTCGGAGAGACTTACCGTGGAAATACACATGTGGGGGTTGCCCAATGGGGGAACCATGCACATGGAGGCACCTGGCCTAACACGAGGGCTGACCAACCGGGCATGCACTCTGGTGTCGGCGTCAACAGTGCTGGAGGAACTCAGGGCTTACTGAGAAACTCACCTGAGTGGAATAGCGCACGCATCCAGTCCGTGGAGTGGAATAGCGCAGCAAGCGATGACACCTGAGCCTGTCCAGTTACTGGCCACGTGGTTACACGAGAGGAAACTGGTTCTACACGGAGATTATAGAATCTCGCAAAAGTGTTGGGTGTCGCCCAGCCTGCAGCTCTACAAATGTCTGTTAGCGAGACGTCACGCGCTAAAGCCCAAGAGGAGGCTACACTCCTGGTGGAGTGTGCCCTAACCCCTAGGGGGCATGGCAGGCCCTGAACCTGATATGCCAGGACAATGGTATCCACTATCCAGTGAGACAACCTCTGCTTGGAGAGAGCCTTCCCTTTCTGCTTCCCTCCGTAACAGACAAAGAGCTGGTCTGAGGTCCTGGGAAGAGTCGTGGGAGGCAAACAGATCTACCTGTGCGTCGCCGAACTGTTCCCAACTGTTACGGCCAGCAACTCGAGGCAGTTGACATGCCATAGGCGCTGGGGTCCTTTCCAGGAGCCCGCAGCAGCATGTCCATTGCACATGGCGCCCCAGCCTGTGGCAGAGGCATCTGTTGATACAACAACATGCCTGGAAACTCGTTCTAAGGGCACTCTGGCCCGTAGAAAAGTGAGGTTCGACCACGGTGTGAAGGTCTGAAGGCAGGCCCGAGTGACTGGGACCTGGAGCGTGCCCTGTTGCCATGCCCATCTCGGGACTCGATCGCGAAGCCAGTGCTGAAGCGGTCTCATATGAAGCAGTCCGAGCGGCGTGACCGCGGCTGCGGATGCCATATGCCCCAAGAGCCTCTGAAATAGTTTCAGTGGAACCGCACTCTTTCCCTCGAACTGGCGAAGACAAGTCAGCAGTGACTGCGCGCGCTCGCTCTTAAGCTGTGCGTACATGGCGACCGAGTCGATTTCCATACCGAGAAAAGAGATCCTTTGCACGGGGGAGAGTTTGCTCTTTTCCCAGTTGACCCGAAGGCCCAAGCAGGCTAGGTGCCGGAGCACCAGGTCCCTGTGTTCGCAAACCTGATCTCGAGAGTGAGCTAGTATCAGCCAGCCGTCGATATAATTCAGGATGCGAACCCCGTGTTGCCTGAGTGGCACAAGGGCTGCCTCGACAACTTTCGTGAAGACACGAGGAGACAGGGCTAACCCGAATGGGAGTATCGTGTACTGGTATGCCTGCCCCTCGAAGGCAAACCGTAGAAACGGTCTGTGTCGATTAAGAATGGAGACATTAAAGTACGCGTCCTTCAGGTCGATCGCCGTCACCCTCGGATCACCCTGACCACCAGCCAAAGTACCGCCTCTCGTGGAGGAGGTAGATTGGGGTGTGGTAGAGGGGACCCTCCCTCCTAGACGGAGATCATGGAGTCTCGATCGCAACACTGCGATGGTCATGTTCCCGCAGTGAGAACATGACTCATCCATGAACGCGCGCTCGGCGTGCACGAGGCCCAAGCACGCCAAACAGCGATCATGCCCGTCAGATGGACTAACCAGATCGCGTCATGCTAAAGAGTCGGTGTATCTCTCGAATGAGATCTGACTGAGTGTGTGTGTTCACGAAGTGGCGGGATCATCATCTCAGTGATTAAAACATTAAGATCAACTCTGTTCTTTACTTAAAGATATCGTATGACTTCAGAAGACTTGGAATGCAACATGAGTTAATACTTTTATACTGTTTTTGGTCAGTTTTTGCAATAAATACCTGTGACTGTGCTTTTATTTTCCTGTTATGTGCTTTATATTGTTGAGAAGTGGGTAGGTTTAGGGTAGGAGTGGGGTTAGTTGCTCCAAAATATAAAAGTAGCCTATAAATATGTATAAAATCATGTCTACTTTTACAAATGTGACCCTGGAGCACAAAACCAGTCACGGGTATATTTGTGGCAATAGCCAACAATACATTGTATGGGTCAAAATTATAGATTTTTCTTTTATGCCAAAAATCATTAGGATATTAAGTAAAGATCATGTTCCATGAAGATATTTTGTAAATTTCCTACTGTAAATATATCAAAAATGTATTATTATTAGTAATATGCATTGCTAAGGACTTCATTTGGACAACTTTAAAGGAGATTTTCTCAATATTTAGATTTTTTTGCACCCTCAGATTCCAGATTCTCGGCCAAATATTGTCCTTTCCTAACAAACCATACATCAATGGAAAGCTTATTTGATGTATAAATCTATCAAAAAATTTACCCTTATGACTGGTTTTGTGGTCCAGGGTCACAAATGCAAATAATTAAATGCGCCTTGATCTGACGGACTGGGCAAACAACTGAAAGCAATGGAGTACCTGCGGGTCGAGGGGTACCCTGTGCCTTAAAAAGTGACGCCGAGGGGTCCTGACCAAGAGTCAATATGTGACGAGTTGGGAATGAGAATGTGTTGCATTTCCACGTACAGACGACACCATTGTCAAAACAATCCCCATTCACACAGATCTGCGAAAACGAATAAAAACGCTGTATTCTGCTGCCAGGCCAGTAGATGGCGATGAAACACTATAGACTGAACATGTGCATGACATCATCATTTTCACAGATTTGCTTATTTGTTGTTGAAATGGAGGCCGTTTTCAAAAACTTGCGCTTGGAAACCCGTTTTCAAAAATGAATGGCCAAAACTCATAAAAAGTTTTAAGTTTTTAGTTGAAAACATGTCGTGTAAACAGCCCCTAAGCCTGCGCTGCAGTGTTGTCGTCTGTCGCTTTAAATGCTCGAGCTCTTAAAGCAGGATGGACTCTGATTGGCTGTCAATGTTTTAAAAAAAAAATTTTGTGAAAGTGATTCCAATGATATCATTCATTATAATTGTGGTGTGGATGCTATTCTTTTACATTTAGAATGATTTTTAAAAGTATATGTTAATCATTATCATACTTATCCTTAAACAGGCCATTTTTGAAATAAGTATAAATTGTAATGTTTAGCAAAGAAAAAGCTAAAGATCTATTTTATTGCACACATCGCCCACCAAACAGCTGGCATTGAGACAATTAACTTGATCTAAAAATATCTTGAATTTAATGAGTCTCACTGCAGACTTTGATTGTTAATTGTTACCATATGAAATGTACTTTTTCATCTATATGAACATATAAGAAAAGTTATAAAGAAGACCTCTTCTTTATAAATGATGATGTTAAGTTATATTGATAACAACACGAGTTCTTTTATTGGTAACACTTTATTTCAATAGTTCACTTTAGACATTCTACTGACTATAAGTAACTTTGCATATACAATCAACCCATTCCATACAATACATAAAAGCAAACACATTCTCACAACATATTTAGTATGAGATTCTGGGGAACACATATTCACTATTAACTACGTCTTTTACCTCAATAAACTCCTAATTACTGCTTATTATTAGTTAGTAAGGTAGTTGTTAAGTGTAGGATTAAGGGATGTTCATGCATTAATATGTGCTTTATAAGTACTAATAAACAGACAATATCCTAGTAATATGCATGATAATAAAACACTAGTTAATAGCGAGAATTGAACCCTAAAATAACGTGTTAGCGAGATTCTTTATCATTGTTTTTAAAAACTGTTTGTGTTATAATCTAATTAAAGCTTATATGGAGAACAAAGAGGAAAAAACTGAGAAATTTGAAAAGAAAGAGAAAAAAGTCCTGTGGCATTTTCCAATCCATCAACCTGGAAAAGCTAAGCGTAGCTGGAGTAAATGGGATAAGAGCTGCTGTTTCTAATGAATTCTCTCTTGACACGTTCATTTCTCTTACTCACATTATATAAGGATTTTGATAGATCGGCAGGCAGCTTTATTAAGTCAACAGAGAATATATATTTCTGTTACAGCATTCAGACACTTTTACAATACATGCAAGAAAGTGTTTCTCTAATCTGAGCAGAATGTGCAAATGATAGGCCTTGTGGCAAGTTTGACTCAAATATTGCCTTCGTAGGTCAGTGTCTCTCTGATAACACATAACACAAACTAGAGTTAACTCAAGATAAAACTCTTTAAAAATTATGTTCATTGAAATAGGTTACACTTTATTTGAAGGTGTCTTTGTTACAATGTAATTATACATTTAAGTGCTGAGTAATATTAAAGGGGGGGTCTAAAGCTATTTCATGCATTCTGAATTATTGACACTGTTAAAGAGTTGATTCTCATGATAAACATGGACAACATTTAAAAAAACGAGTTGGACATGTGACGGAATATTTCTGTGCCAAATACACTCCTTCAGGATTAGAACAAATTTCGGAAAGTTTTTTTTCGAATATGGCCCTGTATGACGTCATAAAGTACGGAACTCCTTGTATGGGCACTTCTCCCGGATGAGCACACACACACACACACACACACACATCCCCCAGAGTGAGAGTGAGAGCAAGAGCAAGAGCGTGTCCATCAACGAGCTTCGTTCGGGTTACGGGAGCTGTCGGCGGCGCTGGCATTGTGACATCATAAAGGGTGGAACTTCTTATATGGGCACTTCTCCCGGATGATCTCACACACACACACACACTAGCATTGTGTTTTTAGACCACGAGATCAACAATGTCACTAAAGAAGTGTGTTTCTGGTGTGAGGGAAAGATCACCTTGTTCAGCTTCCCAAATAACCCAGCGTTAAGGGAACAGTGGATGCAGTTTGTGTTTCCGGAGTTCTGCAAGTGTGTGTGTTTGTTCCCGGTCATGAGTGGAAACCGCAGGCGGTGAGTGAAACTGCATCAAATGTGTGTGTTTTGTTGGCAATCGGCGCGTAAGTGCATATAATGTGAACAACACCAACGTATAGTGAATCGAGAGTTATCCAGGGATAATGCCATGATGTGTGTGTGTGTGTGTGTCTCTTTAGCTCCACCCACTGCACGCCTCCACGGACTCGGCTGTTTTCAGAAAGAATCGGTACAGTGTATCTGTCTTTTATAAATATGATAAACTAAAGACTCTTGGGAGATATGAAGGATCAACACTACTCTATAGATACTCAAGATTAACATGAGACTGGCAGAAACTGTGTGTGTTATGGACTCTTAACACTACATGTACTTACTATAGGGTTAGGATTAGTATTTGGTTTGGTTGAGGGTTAGTTGCATGTAATTATGCACA
The DNA here is from genome assembly GCA_039654105.1 of Coreius guichenoti. Taxonomy (NCBI): domain Eukaryota; kingdom Metazoa; phylum Chordata; class Actinopteri; order Cypriniformes; family Gobionidae; genus Coreius; species Coreius guichenoti. Next base: position 1,185,877 of record CM077189.1, on the reverse strand, counting down.
ATTTATTACTACAGTAACTACATGTAACGTGTAACAATGACACTGTAAAATAAAGTGTTACTAAATAAAATATAAATATTAGTGGAAAACTTAAAACTAAACAACAATTAGTAATGTTACCTTGGTAATAAACTGAAAGTTTAGGTTGAAGCACTAAAATGATTAACTGAAATAAAAATAAATTAAACCTAAATAGTGTAACAGAGTGAAATATCTTCAGGTTGAATAACTTAATTTTTTCTTCACGGGACAGATCTTCATCTCAGATAAGAACCCTACGATTTTTTTTTTTGTGTGAAATCAAAGACAATGTTTTGATATTAGTTTATTTGAATTCTTTATTCTATATAGATATATAATTGTCATTAGAAAGTGCCAGCATTTGGGGAATAAAATACCTAAAAAAAAAAAAAAAAACGATAGAATGTTTGCTGAAGTTCATAAAACAATTTATTTGATCTACGTGCTAAACCCTCATTAGTAGCTAATCGAAAAACAAAAAGAGAAAAGTTACAAAATGGCGCCCGAACAGGGACACTGACTAAGATAGACTTGAACCTAGAGGGTGTATCACTAAATAATTTTAAGAAAGGATCAACTAAAGGAAATTACAGCAAACAAAATAGTCTAAAATGGATAGGGATGAGATCGTGTCCGTCGTGGATTTCTCCGATGAAGCATTCATTCAGATGAGAGATCCAGTGAATGAAATGATTGACACTTTTAGTGGACTTTATATCGACTCAGAAGAAGAAAAAGAAAAATCTGCAATACAAGACCAGCCTGGCGATCCAGACGATTTTACTGCAATTCCACCTCCACCACCGGTAGAATTTGAGGAGGAGCAGGTGTATTCAAATGGAATGGAAACAATGCAACGTTTAACCAACACTGAAGAACACCTTAGTGACATCGAACATAGGGTGAGTGATTTGTGTAATTCAAAACACAGTGATAGATATGATGAAAAAACTCGAAGATAGAATTAACTACCGTATCCAAAGAGAAACTGATCGAATTAAAACACAAATGGACAGTAGGATAGCTGATTTAGGTCAGAGCATGGTTGATTGTCTAAAGAGGAGAGATAAACAACTAGATCAGAGGATTCAAGCTCTAAACCCACTTTCATCTACTCCCATTTCTGCAACAACGGTCAGTCATCATAAAACTGCAAAAACAGGAAGTAAGCAAATACAAGCTCATTCGAGTCAACAGTATATGTCTCTGCCTACAATACCAGCACCATACAATCCGCCGGTTAAATTAGTTTCCCAGCTTCACCAATGCAAGCGTTGATGATCCAGTTGTATTTATTGAGAGAGTTGAGGCGTATGTTAATCTTCGACCGTTACCTGATGAAGAACTGTTGGTATCACTGGCTGTGGTACTAAAAGGGACAGCAAAAGACTGGTGGAGTGCTGAAAGAAAGAACGTAGGTACATGGAAAAACTTTAAGGATAAGTTTTTATTTGCATTTTTAAATGAGGATTTTAAAGAAGTGGCTGCACAGAGACTCATAAATAGGAGACACCAAAAAAAAGAGAGTAATCAAGATTTTGCTTATCACTATAGAGCCCTTTGTATGAGAAACAAGCCAAAAATGACTGAAACCGAGATCATGAATGCAATTCTCAGAAACTGCAACCCAAGATTAGCCAGTTTGCTGAGAAGCTCGGCAAACACAGTCAATGAATTAGTTCGTTTGGGGACACAGATTGAGAAGGATTGGCTGGGAGCTAAAAATCACTGGAGTTTAGTTAACAGTGAGGAGCAAAACAGGAAATTACCTGCAGCAATGTCAAAAAGAGAAAACCAACTAATGCTGGTAGATCAACATAGCGATAGCAAAGGGTACAGAGCTCTTCAACTACCTGTGACCATCAATCACACTAACATTGACGCCATAATTGATACCGGTAGCACTTTTTCGAACTGAGCAAGAAAGGAAGTGATCAGTTTTCTACAAGCAATCAGAACTTTATTTTAGCAAATGGACAATGTCAAAAAGCTATCGGTAAGGTGAGATGGATGTGTGAGCTCAAAGAAGAAAAATTTGAAGTGGAATTTCTTTTGTGATGGAAGATAAGGATTTAGCAGTATCAATAATCCTGGGTCTTGACATTCTGCAAAAATCGAAAGCGCAAAGTGTTAAAATCCAAAACCATTTTAATCTTCCTGATGTAGCACAAAAGAAATGAACATTCCCTTTTCTTTCAATGATGAACCATCCACCAACCATTTTTACATGGCTATCCTGGATACAGAGGAAGCTCCTGCCATAAGTGAAGAGGACCATCATCTCATTGTCGAAGCAGCTCCGCATGCTGAAACAACCCCTGAGATACAAGCACAGCTTAAAGACCTGATGGTAAAGTGGCCAATGGTAGTCTAGGCCGAACCAGCATTATACGACCTCAGATCATCACAACTGACCAGCAACCGGTAAAAAAAAAAACATACAAAGTCTTTACTTATAAAAATGATTTTATAGAAGGGCAAGTGAAAGAATTGCTTGAAAAGAAAATCATCCAGTCTTCTACCTCTCCGTGGGCATCACCAGTGGTAGTGGTGGACAAGAAGGATGGGAACAAGAGACTATGTGTAGATTACAGAGGACTGAATGCAAAGACTCACCTGGATGCCGATCCTATGCCACAAATTGTTGATATACTGGAATCAATGAATGGAGCCAAAGTTTTCAGTACTTTGGACCTTAAAAGTGGGTATTGGCAAATGGAGATGGAACAGTCCAGTGTTGAAAAAACAACGTTTTGCACATCTTATATGAATTTTTATGTCTACCCTTCGGCCTTAAAAACTCGGCCGCATCTTTTCAAAAGCTTATGGAACAGGTGCTAAGAGAGCACAAAAACAAATTCTGCCTGGTCTACATTGACGATATTGTGATTTACTCTCCTTCTATTTCAACCCACATTCAACATCTCCAGAAAGTGTTTACTTGTCTTCAAAAGGCTGGTTTGTCTCTTAACTTGAAGAAATGCAATTTCATCAAGCCATCACTGACATTTCTAGGTCATGTCATCTCTGCAGATGGAGTTAAGACAGATCTGGAGAAAATATCAGCTGTCCAATCATTCCCGGTACCTACATCAGTCAAAGAGGTTCAAAGATTTCTGGGTCTGTCAGGCTGGTACCATAGATTTATTGAGAATTTTTCTGAGAAAGCTGCTCCACTACATTCTCTAAAGAAAAAAGGGGCAAAATGGATCTGGTCTGAAGATTGCCAACGAGCCTTTGAGATGATCAAACAAGATCTCATCAGTGCTCCGGTTTTATTCTCACCTGATGTTAACCGTGCTTTTAAAGTCCAGACAGACGCCAGTGAGAATGGTTTGGGGGCAGTTTTAACTCAAGAAGAAGACGGAGAAGAATGAGTGGTGGCATATGCATCTCGGCTTTTGAGGGCAGCGGAGAGAGCATACTCTACATCAGAAAAAGAGTGTCTAGCAGTCGTATGGGCTGTAGAAAAATGGTGACATTACCTGGAGGGCAAACCTTCTGAGGTGGTAACCGATCATGCTGCATTAGTATGGGCATTCCAACATCCAAAGCCATCCTCCAGGTTAGTAAGGTGGACAATATGGCTCCAGGGGTTTCATTTCATTGTAAGTTACCGTAAGGGACAGTGCAATGTGGTTCCTGATGCTCTGTCGAGACAATACCACACAGAATCCGAGTCTCTTTTTTTTTTAATACAGCGCTAGAAAAGAATTCACCTGACTACACTCTACCTGTTGATCTTGAACAAATCAACAAAGCTCAGAAAGATGACAAGGAAATCCAGAATTTGATATCCCAAAATCTGCAGAGAAAAAGTGTCGATGCAATGCGTGTTCACTATGTTTGCAAAAATGGAGTAGTTTTTAGGAGTGTCCCTGAAGGAAAGAAAGGACAAAAACTACAAATAGTGATTCCTGCTGTTTTCAGAAAGACATTTTTATCGTATGCTCATGACAATCCATTGAGTGGCCATTTAGCAAGTTTCAAGACCCTAATGCGACTGCTTGATTTTGTGTATTGGCCCAGCATAAGAACTGACGTCTGGCAGTATTGCAAAGTATGTACTGTATGTCAACAACACAAACCACCCACAACTAAGACTGCAGGTATGCTGCAGAGTGTACCAGTAATAGAGCCTGGATACATGATGGGGATCAACATAATGGGCCCTTTTCCAAGAAGTTCCAAGCAACATGAGTACCTGTTAGCAGTGTTGGGCAGTAGCGAGCTACAAGTAGCGACGCTACTAGCTTAACTACATTTTTCAGCAGCTTGTAAGTAGCTCAGTTACTTTTAAAACAGTGTAGCTTTTCCAGTAGCTAACTACTTTATCCAGCAAGTAGCGGTGTAGCACGACCAAAAGCTACATTTAGTTTTGGGTTCTGATGAGAACGAGCCTGTAATGAGCGATGCGGAGCGGTGTGACAGACGCTCAGCTCAATAATCCGCTCTATGCAGGTGAGCTCCACTCATGATCCGCTCACCGGTAAAACAACGTTCGCTCAAATCCCGCTCAGACATGAAATTTATCTGTACTGTATCCTACTATAATCAAATAATTCTGACAGTTTTTGCCATTGAAATGACAAAAGTGTCCCAATCAACCAATGTAGCTAGCTACTTTTTGATAGTAACTTGTGTAGCTAACTACTTTTTCAAAAGGGTAGCTTGAATGTAACTTAACTACTTTAACTTACAAGTAGCTTGTAGCTTGTAAAGCTACAGTTTCAGAGTAGCTTGCCCAACACTGCCTGTTAGTAGTTGTGGAGTATTTCTCCAAATGGGTGGAGTTGTTTCCGCTTAGAGCCGCAAAAGCTCCTACCATTGCTCGAATTCTCATTGAAGAAATTTTCACTCGTTAGGAAACACCCACTTACCTGGTGTCTGTCCGTGGAAAGCAGTTCACAAATCTATCTGCAAACAATGGAAAGCCTATCATCCTCAAAGTAACTTAACAGAACGAATCAATAGGAATCTCAAAACAATGCTGGCT
>CM077189.1:1150860-1170860 GCA_039654105.1 Coreius guichenoti | reverse complement strand
AGTTGGAACAGACTACAGGCCCTGGACTCACTCTAGAAGACAAACACGTCAAGCTCCTGCTGTATGCAGACGACCTGGTATTGAACCTCACAAAGACCAGCATTATGGTCTTTCAGAAAAAGCCCAGATGTCAGGAACACAGACACCAGTTCAGTCTAGGTAGCACCACCCTAGAGCACACAACGCAGTACACTTACCTCGGCCTGGTCATCACTGCATCAGGGAGTTTCAGTATGAGAGAGAGCGAGTGTGTGTGTGTGTGTGTGTGTGCAGTACACTTACCTCGCCCTGGTCATCACTGCATCAGGGAGTTTCAGTATGAGAGAGAGAGCGAGTGTGTGTGTGTGTGTGTGTGTGTGTGTGTGTGTGTGTGTGTGTGTGTGTGTGTGTGTGTGTGCAGTACACTTACCTCGGCCTGGTCATCACTGCATCAGGGAGTTTCAGTATGAGAGAGAGAGAGTGTGTGTGTGTGTGTGTGTGTGTGTGTGTGTGCAGTACACTTACCTCGGCCTGGTCATCACTGCATCAGGGAGTTTCAGTATGAGAGAGAGAGAGAGAGAGAGAGAGAGAGAGTGTGTGTGTGTGTGTGTGTGTGTGTGTGTGTGTGTGTGTGTGTGTGTGTGTGTGCAGTACACTTACCTCGGCCTGGTCATCACTGCATCAGGGAGTTTCAGTATGAGTGAGAGAGAGAGAGAGAGAGAGTGAGAGAGTGAGAGTGTGTGTGTGTGTGTGTGTGTGTGTGTGTGTGTGTGTGTGTGTGTGTGTGTGTGTGTGTGTGTGTGTGTGTGTGTGTGTGTGTGTGTGTGTGAGAGAGAGTGTGAGAGAGACAGAGAGAGAGATCCCAAGTACAGGCTCAGTGAGCACAGTCTGGCCATCGAGACTGGCAGACACAGAAAGAGCTGGTTACCCAGAGACCAAAGGGAGTGTGTTCACTGTAGGACAGGAGAGATCGAGACAGAGTCACAAATTCACAAATACATTTCCATAAGAGACCTCTACTTAAATAAGAGAGAGAGAGAGAGAGAGAGAGAGAGAGAGAGAGAGAGAGAGAGACAGAGAGAGAGAGAGAGAGAGAGAGACAGAGTCACAAATTCACAAATACATTTCCATAAGAGACCTCTACTTAAATAAGAGACAGACAGAGAGAGAGACAGAGAGAGAGAGAGAGAGAGAGAGAGAGAGAGAGAGAGAGAGAGAGAGAGACAGAGAGAGAGACAGAGAGAGAGACAGAGAGAGAGAGAGAGAGAGAGAGAGAGAGAGAGAGAGAGAGAGACAGAGAGACAGAGAGACAGAGAGAGAGCGAGAGAGACAGAGAGATCATTACAACTTCCCCCACTGTACTAAAGGTGTGACACATTTTGGCCTACAGGCCTTCAGCATCTCTTTGTCTTTAGGAATTCCAAATGGCCCTTCAGATAAGAAAGATGGGGTTTGAAAACAGTAGTCAATTTCAAATTATTTTCAATCCTACACTGTCATAATTCATATTCTGAGGAGGGTGTGTGTGTTATTGTGAGGCGTCAGAGACTCCTGAGATGAAGAAGAGACTCCAGTGCCGTGTGTCATCTTCTCATTGAGCTTCATTACCCAATCTCTGTCGTCCCTGTGCCTGATTAATCGCAGTTATATTGCTAATTAGCATAATGTGGAACGACACGGGCATTTCGTGATAGTCAACAGATCGCCGGATACTAAATGGCTGTTTTCTCACATGTGCTGATGATAAAAATCCCAGATTGCTTTGCTAACCTTTGGGAAACATGAGGCAAAGCTTGATTCATTTTGTTGCAGGATATCTGAGACAAGATCAGGAGCGATTAGGATCTATTTATTTAAATATGATTATTTCTTTATTTACTTTTATCAGCAGTTTGTTGGTTTAGCTGTCAGGTACAGTTTATCAGTAACGATAATGCATATTTGCTTGCATTCCATGCTATTGTTTTTAGTTTTTATGTCTCATGTCAAAAATAAATAGTTAAAATTAATATTTTAATTACATTTAAGTTTTATATTTTTAGTTTTTTTTATTATTATTTTTTTTATTGCTATTTGGTTAAATTAATTTTTATTTCAGTTTTAGTTTTTATTTATTTCCAGTTAATAATTTTAGTGCTTTTTTCAGGTTTTTGCCATGGAAACAAGTTTTTCAGCTAATATTTATACTATTTTATTTCAGCTTTTAATTAACAGAAATGGTTTTATAAAACAACCCTGTTTTTGTCATAATTTTTATCTTTTGATGAAAATAATATCATATCAGTTTTACTGACTAAAAGTATCTAATCCTTCATGAGAGAACCAAATATTCAAACATTTTATATATTATTTAAATGCATACACATGTAACCTTGTTTAACACAATGAATACACTGTTATCCTGCATTTACACTATTTTTCTAATGTTTTAGTTATTAATTGTCCATTTTTTTAGGACATCTAGCGCACAATTCAATTTTACTTGTTCATTTGCGTCATTTTGTGCAGATTCAAGTTGTAATATTATGTTAATGTTGTGTATACAGTGGTGGTCAGAATTATTGGCACCCCTGGTAAATATGATCAAATATGGCTGTAAAAAATAAATCTGCATTGTTTATCCTTTTGATCTTTCATTCAAAAACTTCACAAAAATCTAAACTTTCATTGAAGTAAAAGAATTGAAAGTGGGGGGTAAATCACATTATGAAATAAATGCTTTTCTCCAAAACACGTTGGCCATAATTATTGGCACCCTTTTATTAAATACTTTTTGCAACCTCCTTTTGCCAAGATAACAGCTCTGAGTCTTCTCCTATAACGCCTGATGAGTTTGGAGATCAGAGCCCATTCCTTCATACAGAATCTCTCCAGATCCTTCAGATTCCCAGATCTTCTCTTCAGGTCATCACTCATTCTCTATAGGGTTCAGGTCAGGGACTGGGATGGTCATGGCTGAAGCTTCATTTTGTGCTCAGTGACACATTTGTGTGTTGATTTTGATGTTTGTTTTGGATCGTTGTCCTGATGGAAGATCCAACCACGGCCCATTATAAGATTTCTAGCAGAGGCCGTCAGGTTTTGATTTTTTATCTGTTGGTATTTGTTAGAATCCATTATACCATGTGTCTGAACAAGAAGTCCAGGACCTCCAGCAAAAAAATAGGCCCCAACATTAAAGATCCAGCGGTGTATTTAACCGTGGGCATGGGGTACTTTATATCCCTGTTTGCACCAAACACATCTGGTGGATTTGCTGCCAAAAAGCTCTTTTTATAGTTTCATCTGACCACAGAACCAGGTCCGTCTGAAGCTCCAGTCGTGTCTGATCTGAATATGCTGGAGTTTGTTTCTGGATGAGCGAGGAGGATTTTTCTTGAATCCCTCCCAAACAACATGTGGTGATGTAGGGGTTGTTTGATTTTTTTTTTAGTCTTTCTGAGCCCAAGACTCAACTAATCTCTGTGATTCTCCATCTGTGATCTTGGAGAGTCTTTGTCCACTCAAACGCTCCTCCTCGCCGCATTAGGACGATATCGACACACGTGCTCTTTCAGGCAGATTCATAACATCTTTAGTTGATTGAACTTCTTAATTATTGCCCTGATGGTGGAAATGGGGATTTTCAATGCTTTAGCTGTTTTCCTACAGACACTTTCTATTTTGTGAAGCTCAACAATCTTTTGCTGCACATCAGAACTATATTCTGTGGCTTTACTCATTGTGATGATGATTGAGGGAATTTGGCCTTTGTGTTTCCTCATATTTATCCTCCTGTGGAACAAGACATCATAGCTGGACAATTTCATGTTCCCAGTCACCCTGGTTTGCTAAAAAATGTAAATATAAATGGGAATATACTTCAGAGATATTTTACTCATAAATTCTAGGGGTGCCAATAATTGTGGCCAACGTGTTTTGCAGAAAAGCATTTATTTCATAATGTGATTTACCCCCCACTTTCAATTCTTTTACTTCAATGAAAGGTTAGATTTTTGTGAATTTTTTTTTTATAAAAGATCAAAAGGATAAACAATGCAGATTTATTTTTTACAGCCATATTTGATCATATTTACCAGGAGTGCCAATAATTCTGACCACCACTCTATCTAAATAATCTCATGTGTATATGATGTTTGAGTAAGTTTATCGTTATTATTATTAATGATGACGGGCAGTGGTATTCAGGTTAGAATAACCTGCCACGCGCTCACAAAACGGATGTAGTAAATGCCTGTGGTGAAGGGAAAAAGATAAAAGGTGGGCTTGTCAAATGTGTGGAGTCGAAGAGTTTGCATGCTAACTTGCAATTGTTTGTAAAGCTTCTCAATGCTGTTATTTTCTACCACAGTGCAATCACGCTGTTATTATACCATCACAACCGAGCAAGCTCACAGGTACGGCTGCCATACCACAGAGGTAAACAAGATTACCACAGTTACCATGGTGATAATGTATTCCAGCTAAATAGGTTTGACAGAGATGCTGCAGGCATCTAACTCTCCAACACGCAATCATAGATGTGGGATCAGGCCTTGACGTTCTAGTCCATTTGGATATAGTCATGTATGCCATGAAAACTAATCGAGCTTCATTTCATGCTTGCACAAGTTCTCTTTGGTGGATAGAGTCATTACTATCCATGCAAACCTTGATCACACTTCTGACCTGTTTTATATACCGTGTAAATCAATGGGGTCCAGTGTTGTTCTCGACACTGTTGCCTTTCATTTTAAAAGAATGAAAACAAGTGTAAAAAGAAGTGTACAATTTTACAACTGGTGAAGATGTTGAAGCCAGAAACATACTTTACACAAGTACGCAGATGCAAAAGCATGTATAACATATAGGGCCCTGTCATACTCCCGGCGCGACGCAAGTGTGTTCTGCTAGTTTCAGCCCGACGCAGTTCTCATGTTCACGTCCAGCTCCACGTTGTTTAAATATCAAATGCACTGGCGCATCTGTTCACCCATGGGCGTCTGGTCTAAACCAGGTGTGTGTTCAGGAGCATTGTTGGAGCGTTGCTATTGAGAGGAACTGAAAACGACTGCGCCATTGACCAACACACACCTGCTCTAAAGTCAATAGCGCAGTATTTTTTGTGTTATTTAAAGGGTGTGTTAGTAATATGAGCCTATAGGTGGTGCACAACACGTGTACACTCTGATTATTACACACACAGGGCAGCAGCACACACACACGTGTTTAAATTTTAAAAATAAAAGGATTCCTCTCTGGAGAAGCGTTCAGTCTCTCCTCATGTAAATAGTGAATCCGCCATGGCGCGAGCACAACTGGCTTTTAAAGGGAAAGGGAGATGAGACCCTGATTGGTTTATTGGACGTTACGCCCAAAACACACCCATGACTCAAGAGACGAGGCACAACCCTTTTGGACCATGTGCCGGGAGCACCGACCGCTTTTCCGTTGTTAAACTAGCAAAAGTGGATTCTGACACGCCCTAAGAGCACCTGCGCCGTGAGCTTCAGACCATGAGCTCAGATCAGTACAATAGGGCTCTTTAACATGTTTTTCGCATTATTGTGGTGTCAACAGACCTCAAGGGGGCGATAGAGTCTGTGCGTAAGTCGTAATAATGTGACTTAAAATAAGATGGCAAAACTGTATGATATTGTATGACTTGAATCGCGTGAAAACCTACAACTTTCATAGGTTTGTTCCTATTAGAATAATGGTTAAGTTTTGCTATAGGTACAAAAAAAGCAGAATAGGACCAACTGTACTGCAAACGGTTTGCTTCCATGAACAGCTTTCTTTTTCAGGCTTACTGTCAAAGCAGAGCAACTGTTTAAAGAGAATCATTTTGTTCAGCAAATGAAGGTTACATAAGCGAAATTTCACAGGGGGAAAAAAGTGTCTATTGGCGTTCAAACCCAGTGCCGATCCTAGACTTCAAGGGGCCGTAAGCTAAACTTTGTGAAAATTTCCATAAACTTAAGTAATAACTGCACTGCCAGTTTTCTATAGGTAATGGAATTAAAACATCAAGGAAACAAACTGCAAGTTATGAAAAACATATACAAATATGTAAAGGGAAACCCATTAAAACATGTTAAATTGGCAGTAAGTAAAATTAAAACCATATTTCGTTGGCAGCTAAATAAATGCTTTTTTAATAGTAATGCTCTGGCGCCATCTAGCTGTCAGAAACACTATAACACAGCCGAATTAGCTTTCTAAACACGTGATTTACTAATGACATTACAGCATGATCAATAAGAAAGGCATGGTTGGTTCAGCCCAAATGTGGGTCAAATATGGACAAACCCAGCTGTTGGGTTACATTTTTTAAGCCAACGGTTGGGTTGTAACGGTTGCATTTTGTGAAGAAGGCTTAGGTAAACATACAAAAATATATCAATAATTCTCTAATTTTAGACTAATGGGCATTGAGTCACATGACAGCTCGTAATACTAAACAGGAGTGTTTATTTCTTACATTAAACCACGCATAAGAACGTTTTGATTATTGATGTGTACCAACACAAACCGAAAGTTACATTTCATCATGAAACACGGTGGAGACCTGAACTGGAGTTATTGGTTTACCGCTTGCTTATGGATTTATTGCTTTGTCATGACTAAATAAGAAATTAATGTTACAAAAATACATACTTTCTTCGTTCTTGGCACTTTATTCTGTTCCAGAAGGATAGTTTGGTTTTGCATCCATAGCCATGTCAAGACGCACGTTATTATCTGCCACTGCATGATGTCTGAGGCCGAAACAGTTATTGAGTAAATATAAATCATCATTAAAAATATTTACACATGACTTCGCAAATGTTTAGTAGACATAAAGAAATATTGACATTATGGTAAATTACCGTCATGTTTATTTTATATAGTGATGAGCAGGGGCGCCCCCTGGTGGTTCAGGGCCTTACGCAACTTAGGGAGGATCGGCTCTGGTCAAATCTAGCAGGTTTCTGTTGGTCCAGCTGTTCCTGATTTTGCCCTCAAGCGAAAGCGTGTGGATTCCTATTGCAATTCTGAACAACGGTCAACATACAGTATAGCTGGTTTTCCAACCCTCCACTCTATATTTGTGTTGTTTTGTTTGTGGGAAGTGTTTTGTGTGTATTCTGTCCAGACTGATCACTACTGCACCTGGATTGATCAGCTGACACCCACAGTACTATAAATCATCCGTCAACACTTCTCTCGTCAGCCAGTTTTTTGCTCGCTGTGTTTGCCTTGGTCTCGAGCGTGTTAGTATTTGGAGAGTATTAGTGATTTTAAAATGATTTTCCTGAGCGTTTATTTGAAAAAAGTGTGTGTCACTGTTTCTGAACTCCCTGAAACGCCTCCATTGTAGTCTTGAGTTTTCTTCCGGGAACCAACACGTCACAATATTCCTCATTATAATAATTCATACGCAGAATAAACTGGCGGTTATGGTAAGGGACGGGACATTTCCCAAACACCAATCACAACACACTGCTCCATCCGACCAATCAGAGCACAGTGTGCTTTTCAGAAGGAGGGGCTTCATAGAGACAGGAACTAAACAGAGCGTTACTGACAGACTGGGAAGAGAGGAGCCGCAACAATGGAGAATATGAGGAAATAATCAACATTCAAGCAGGAAAACCTGCTCTAGTAGAGCCCAAAGCAACATCCTCAAACAATGTCCTCTTTAACATGATATTAGCACCCGTAGTAAGATCTGCTACTGTACTGTTGAGATAAATAACACAATGAAACCTAAACCAAACTGGTGTGAACTAGCTACATCAATATTATTCCTCTGAAAGAGATGAAGCTCAAGCAGAATCCCTTCATTGTTATTTATTTTTTCGCATTCTGTTTGTTTGTCCTCTTCTCTCAGTATGAATAATTTATCCTCCTCAAGAGACGAACAACAAGTCATCAGTCCCACGCTGTCAGAGACCCACCATCAATTTTCTGCAGCACTGAATCTCAATTAAAAAGCAAAAAGCAAAGATTCTGCTGGTGTGGACACGGCGACTTCACTTACACGTCTCTCTCCGAGCTGAACTCCTGTGGAAAGAAAGAAAAGAAATATGCCTTCATTATGCCACACCGTAATGGTCCTCTCTGGGAAAGTGTGGGCCTCATCTTTGTTGTGACCTATTTTCCAACAAATATCAAGCAAATAATGGATTGTCTGGAGGCTTGGGGGCAAGGCGGGCCGCTGCACCCCGGCCCGGCACTCTGTGGATTAATCCTGGTGGTAATAATAAGTAATGAACTATAACAATCTATTATGACCTTCGCAATCTCCCTGCTGCGAGGCTGACGATTACTGAATTGTTTGCTGTTGCGATGGCACATCATTATGCTTAATCTAAGCATATCGTGCTAGTAAACAAGCAGACTCACAGTTGCATACTAATAGGACTCGTCTTGTTACGCTTACGTATATCTGAATCTACATTGCTTACTCGTGCACACAATTAGATTTGTACCGTAACACATATTGTTTTTATTTTGAAGTGAAAGTTCCTCTCAGAACAAGCCCTAGTGTCATGTTGTTTCTGGTGTTTTTATTAATTGAATAATTTCATGGAGTTATTGTTGAATATTGCAATTGAGCAACTTAAGATGAATTCATAATCTATTGCTATTGGGCATCAATTCAATTCAATCCATTCGAATTCAAAATACACTATATTGCCAAAAGTTTTGGGACGCCTGTCTTTACATGCACATGAACTTTAATGCCATCCCATTCTTAATCCGTAGGGTTTAATATGGAGTTGGCCCACCCTTTGCAGCTATAACAGCTTCAACTCTTCTGGGAAGGCCTTCCACAAGGTTTAGGAGTGTGTTTATGGGAAATTTTGACCATTCTTCTAGAAGCGCATTTGTGAGGTCAGGCACTGATGTTGGACGAGAAGGCCTGGCTCGCAGTCTCCGCTCTAATTCATCCCAAAGGAGTTCTATCGGGTTGAGGTCAGGACTCTGTGCAGGCCAGTCAAGTTCCTCCACACCAAACTCGCTCATCCATGTCTTTATGGACCTTGCTTTGTGCACTGGTGCGCAGTCATGTTGGAACAGGAAGGGGCCGTCCCCAAACTGGGAGCATGAAATTGTACAAAATGTCTTGGGATGCTGAAGCATTAAGAGTTCCTTTCACTGGAACTAAGGGGCCAAGCCCAACCCCTGAAAAACAACCCCACCCCATAATCCCCCCTCCACCAAACTTTACACTTGGCACAATGCAGTCAGGCAAGTACCGTTCTCCTGGCAACCGCCAAACCCAGACTCGTCCATGGGATTGGCAGACAGAGAAGCGTGATTGGTCACTCCAGAGAACACGTCTCCACTGCTCTAGAGTCCAGTGGTGGCGTGCTTTACCCCACTGCATCCCATGCTTTGCATTGCACTTGGTGATGTAAGGCTTGGATGAGCTGCTCGGCCATGGAAACCCATTCCATGAAGCTCTCTACGCACTGTTCTTGAGCTAATCTGAAGGCCACAGAAGTTTGGAGGTCTGTAGCTATTGACTTGACAGCTACGTGGCCTACCACTTCGTGGCTGAGTTGCTGCTGTTCCCAATTGCTTTCACTTTGTTATAATCCCACTGTTGACAGTTGAGTGTGGAATATTTAGTAGTGAGGAAATGTCAGGAATGGACTTATTGCACAGGTGGCAACCTATCACGGTACCACGCTTGAGTTCACTGAGCTCCTGAGAGCGACCCATTCTTTCACAAATGTTTGTAGAAACGTCTGCATGCCTAGTGCTTGATTTATACACCTGTGGCCATGAAGTGATTGAACACTTTAATTCAATGATTTGGAGGGGCGTCCCAATACTTTTGGCAATATAGTGTAGTTCTAGAACACGGAACATACAAAATACAGGGGGAACTGACATATACAGTACAATTGTATTTCTTAAATGTACATATAATATTTGATTATGTATACAGTATTTTGTATGAATGACACCTTCAAATAAATAAAATGAGGTTTATTTCACATGATCTGCTAATGCACACTGCATCTTCCTTCATTTGCTCACACTTTTCTCTGCAGTTGCAATGAACGGAGAATAATAGAATATTGAAACAGAATAATGAGAATAAAATCTCTTGAAACTGAGACTGATCTCAACTGTCCAGCTGTAGAATTGAATGTACTGTACCATCAAAAAGGAAACTGTTGCGTAATGGGCTCTAGTCCTATCGAGTTTTAAGAATCTAATTGCTATTGATCCGATCTATGGATCCTGGTGAGACAAATTACTGTCAGACATTGAATGTCAAAACTGCTCCTTATCAATTGTAATCCAAAGTTGAAGGCAAGTAAAAGAAAGAAAATAGACCATAAAAAGTCAGAAGTGATGATTGATTTAAATTCTCTCGTTCATACGCTGTCTTTACCTTCCAAATCCCATGCATAGATCGCACTTGTAATGAGCAATGCCTGCATGATCACTAGAAAGGTCTTTAATTGAGAGCTAAAATTAAATTTGTTATGAGGGAAGGTACAGGTTTTAACAGAAGGATTCTGAAAGGCTAACAGTGCACTTCATTAGCAAATCTACATTTGTTCCATTCCCCACTCGAATCATTACACTAATGATTTTTCTTGCAAATTTCCTTTTTTTCCACTCCTTCCAGTTCCTTTTCTCCTGTGCGATCTGCATTTTGTCTTCACAAATTGATGTGTAATTTCTAACTTCTCAAATGTGCGTGTGTTAAATGTGTTTGATTCATTTGTCTCAAGGCCTCGTAATGGCCGGAACGACCCAGATGCTTTTCAGGACCCAATTACAGGCTATTCTCCTTTCTCAATAGTATTTGCCACTTTCCATGAATATGGTGCACTTTGGCATCACATTACTTGTTTTTAAAGCATCGCAGTCACAAAACCCAATGTTTTGTGTTGTAAGAACTATTAGATACACTAGATAACTATTATCCAAATGAGATGGTAGCTAGTTTCAAGTATCACGCCATTAAGATATTCCTTTTTGTATTTTTTCGTGTCCCACATCCTTTTAATTACCATTTATGTGTGTCTTATATTTTGTGCTCTACTACCCTATTACTGCACCATTTACAAAAAAATAAATACATAAAAAGAGTAGTGTTGATCCTTCATATCTCCCAAGAGTCTTTAGTTTATCATATTTATAAAAGACAGATACACTGTACCGATTCTTTCTGAAAACAGCCGAGTCCGTGGAGGCGTGCAGTGGCCGGAGCTAAAGAGACACGAGCACACACACACACACACATACACACACACATATATATCATGACATTATCCCTGGATAACTCTCAATTCTCTATACGTTGGTGTTGTTCACATTATATGCACTTACGCGCCGATTGCCAACAAAACACACACATTTGATGCAGTTTCACTCACCGCCTGCGGTTTCCACTCGTGACCGGGAACAAACACACACACTTGCAGAACTCCCGAAACACAAACTGCATCCACTGTTCCCTTAACGCTGGGTTATTTGGGAAGCTGAACAAGGTGATCTTTCCCTCACACCAGAAACACACTTCTTTAGTGACATTGTTGATCTCGTGTCTAAACACACAACGCCAGCGCCGCCGACGGCTCCCGTAACCCGAACGAAGCTCGTTGATGGACACGCTCTTGCTCTCGCTCTGGGTGATGTGTGTGTGTGTGTGTGTGCGCTCATCCAAGAGAAGTGCCCATACAAGGAATCCCACCCTTTATGACGTCATGCAGGCCCATACTCGAAAAAACTTTCACGAAACTTGTTCGAATCCGGAAGGAGTATATTTGGCACCAACTAATTTTTTTGAAATTTGTCCATGTTTATCATGAGAATCAACTCTTTAACAGTGTCAATAAGTCAGAATGCATGAAATAGCTTTAGACCCCCCCTTTAATAAACTTAGTTATAGCTTTCCTGGTGGTAGCCTTCAGTAAATTCACTTGTCTAAAATGATTCATAAAACATATTTCAGGGTGAATTCAGGGTGATTTAGATACGTTGAGATGACTTGGAAGAAGTGTCCCAATCCATCAGTTGACCCTATGTTTACTTTCTTCACTGACACAGACGGAAATGAAAAGACTGTGTCAATCAAAAAACAGGGAAATCTAAATTTTCTCGAACCCCCCTAGCAAACTCAATTTTATAAAACCCTGCATACGGCCCTGAATGCATCCATGCTCAACATTTCAAGTTATTGTGAAACAAAAATGATTGGGAAAATGAACAAATATTTTTTTTCTTTCTTGAATGCATGTGAAATATGAGTTAATCTATATACAAACTATAAGCATTTGCTCAAAACCTATATTGAGTGACTGCTTAATTTTTGGGTTTTAAAATAAATGTAAAGTTTATTTAAGCTTATTCCTCTAAAAATGACAAAATCACAGGAATCAGGCTTCAAAACTATTTAGACATGGTTCAAATGTTGGTAACAGTGTTGCAAACCTCATGTAAAATATACTAAAAATAAAATTGCTCGTATAAATTAGTTTTAATTTAGTTTCCATCCACCTATTTTTATGCACATTTTGGGATAAAAAACGCTGGATGGAAACACCAAGATGCGCATAAATTCTAAAAATGTGCATTAAAAAAAGTATGCACTCAATTGGGGTGGAAACCTTTTTTATCCGATAATAAAACATGCGCATAAACTATGATGGAAACACATTTACCAAATAAAAATCGAAAGAAACTTTTTCCACCACAATCATTGCACAAATGGTTCTTTATAATGGAAAAAAAAATGTTCTTTAGATTATAAAATGTGACCCTGGAGCACAACACCAGTCATGCGTCTCACGGGTATATTTGTGGCAATAGCCAACAATACATTGTATGGGTCAAAATTATCCATTTTTCTTTTATGCCAAAAATCATTAGGATATTAAGATCATGTTCCATGAAGATATTTTGTGAATTTCCTACCGTAAATATATAAAAAATGTATTATTAGTAGTAATATGCATTACTTCATTTGGACAACTTTAAAGGAGATTTTCTCAATATTTAGATTTTTTTTTGCACATTCCAGATTTTTAAATAGTTGTATCTCGGCCATACATCAATGGAAAGATTATTTATGATTATATATAAATCTCAATTTCCAAAGTTTTGTGGTTCAGGGTCACAAATGTTCTTCACACAAAATGGTTGTTTTAAGAACTGATCACTGAAATGGTTCTTCTATGGCATCACTGTGAAAACCATCTTTTGGAACCTTAAATGCAGTTTGAATGTTAAAGGTTCAGATGCCAATAAAGAACCATATCTAGCAAGTGTGCAAGTCTTGTTTCCAAGTGGCACATCAGTCATAATTTACATTCAGACAGAGGATTTCTATGCAAACATTTCCTGAGCTGAAGGGCTCTCTGCATCCCACAACAGCGCTTGGATCAACATCTACACTTTCTGCAATATTCTTAGCGGACAAAGACAACTTTTGAGTGTCCTCTGCTCATGTTAAGCGTTCAGTATCCGTGGTGAGACTTGCGCTGGAAATGACTGAGAAGTTTGTTCACTCGCAGGGATGTTTATAAGCCATTATCAGTGAAGATAATGACCGCTGCTTGACAGAAAGACAGTTAGGATATATTAGTGCACTTGGCCCTGTGAATGACTGAAAATACTGTCTAAAAGTTCGAATTTATCGATCTGCTCTACCTCCTGCTTTGAAATGAATTGATAGAGGCTCTGGCAATTAACTAAAAGCAGCAAAGGAGGTTTGCAATTCATTTGTGCCCGTTTTCTCCCCATTAACTCGTTTTCTGTGTGGAGGAAACCACAGGAAAGTGCCCTGTACAATGCAGTTATTTAACATTATTTATTATAGAGGACGCATATTTAACAAATTATTCATGCTAATAAGATTCTATGACAAATATGTTTAATATTACAGACAAATTGGTTCACACTGAGAGAAGATTTGTGCGTTTTCCAAAGCCAACATCATTCAAAAGTCCTTCTGCAAAATTTAGAGCAAATGGAAATGTGTTTGTAATCACATAAATCATTGAAACAAATTAAATTTACAACAGATTAGAAATTATTTATCAGTGATGCAAAGCCTAAAAACATAAAACATGATAAAATGAAAGAAGCAGCTTTCGTATTTAGAAAATGTCGTGTTATTTTACTGTTAAATCATGTTTAGCCAAAATATCAAAAAGTTTTATAGTCTAGGGTGATCACATGCTTCCATACAAATGCACTTTCGGATGACTGATTAGACATTAAAATCTTGAAATATTGACAACATCTGGACTGCTATGTACAACTTCAGAGATATTTATACCTAACCCTAACTTTTAAAATTCATAAATCTTTACGAATCCTCCAGAGACTGTCAGAAGTTAAATTGCTGACTAAGTTCAGTACAAACATCTCAAAGAAAGACTTCATGATTATGGAGAAACTTTGTCCAAAAAGACTTTTTAACAGCAAATGTACTACATTAACTTTTGGGAGTTGTTGTTGTTAAACACTTTTTAGACACGTTGTATCCGTGTCTGTCCAAACCAGTGCCAATGTACACTATATAGCCAAAAGTATTGGGACGCCCCTCCAAATCACTGAATTCAGGTGTTCAATCACTTCATGGCCACAGGTGTATAAATCAAGCACTAGGCATGCAGACGCTTCTACAAACATTTGTGAAAGAATGGGTCGCTCTCAGGAGCTCAGTGAACTCAAGCGTGGTACCGTGATAGGTTGCCACCTGTGCAATAAGTCCATTCCTGACATTTCCTCACTACTAAATATTCCACACTCAACTGTTAGTGGGATTATAACAAAGTGGAAGCAATTGGGAACAACAGCAACTCAGCCACGAAGTGATAGGCCACGTAAAATCACAGAGCGGGGTCAGCGCATGCTGAGGGTCACAGTGCGCAGAAGTCACCAACTTTCTGCAGAGTCAATAGCTACAGACCTCCAAACTTCTGTGGCCTTCAGATTAGCTCAAGAACAGTGTGTAGAGAGCTTCATGGAATGGGTTTCCATGGCCGAGCAGCTCATCCAAGCCTTACATCACCAAGTGAAATGCAAAGCGTGGGATGCAGTGGGGTAAAGCACGCCGCCACTGGACTCTAGAGCAGTGAGATGTGTTCTCTGGAGTGACCAATCACGCTTCTCTGTCTGGCAATCCCATGGACGAGTCTGGGTTTGGCGGTTGCCAGGAGAACGGGACTTGCCTGACTGCATTGTGCCAAGTGTAAAGTTTGGTGGAGGGGGGATTATAGGGTGGGGTTGTTTTTCAGGGGTTGGGCTTGGCCCCTTAGTTCCAGTGAAAGGAACTCTTAATGCTTCAGCATACCAAGACATTCTGGACAATTTCATGCTCCCAACTTTGTAGGAACAGTTTGGGGACGGCCCCTTCCTGTCCCAACATGACTGCGCACCAGTGCACAAAGCGTCGGTCCATAAAGACATGGATGAGAGAGTTTGGTGTGGAGGAACTTGACTGGCCTGCACAGAGTCCTGACCTCAACCCGATAGAACTCCTTTGGGATGAATTAGAGCGGAGACTGCGAGCCAGGCCTTCTCGTCCAACATCAGTGCCTGACCTCACAAATGCGCTTCTAGAAGAATGATCAAAAATTCCCATAAACACACTCCTAAACCTTGTGGAAAGCCTTCCCAGAAGAGTTGAAGCTGTTATATCTGCAAAGGTGGGCCAACTCCATATTAAACCCTACGGATTAAGAATGGGATGTCATTAAAGTTCATGTGCATGTAAAGGCAGGCGTCCCAAAACTTTTGGCAATATAGTATATATGTGCTAAAACCAAACCTAGACACCCGCAGATACTAATTAGATCACGTTGGCTGACTTAATAAGGCCAAATGAGTCCACTATTCACGAAAACCTCGAACCCGAAGCGCCAAAGCCTTCTAATCTTCCGCTCATCTCGCTTGACCACAATATCAATATTTCTGAGAAAAACCTGATGCAAATGACCGACCCAGTCAGATCCAGCAACCCACTAAACATGTTCAATTTATCAAACTTTTTCTATGTTGTCAAGGAGAAATATTATGGTTAATTTGCTCGACATATTTAATGTTGTGGCGCCCGTGCAGAACATGTCACCTTAAATGGAAGACTTGTTATTCTGACATGAAACACCTAAAAGGGGCTCAGAGGATCAGTGTCTCGCTGCTGTATCGTGGCGCTGAGATTTCCCGCAGCTGTAATGATCCCTCATTAGTGTGCTACCTTTAGGAATGCAAGACCTTCCCTGAGCTCAGATGTCAGGTGGATGATGGTGAGGTTCAACGCTGCTCTAATAATTCACTGGCTGACAATTGTAAAGCAACAGCTTGTTCTTTTTGAACACGATTGCCTTTGACACACATTACAATGACTGTTTTTCCATGCTGATCTCGAGAGACTGATACAACTAGACATGGATTGTGGATAATATGTTTCCAATTGACTATAATGATGTGATGATTGGCATAGGGTCATTTTAGTAAGATGTAACAGTCATTCTAATGCTGTCTAGAAAAGGTCAAAACTTTGACATGTTTATCTAACATAATTGACAATCTAGGGCAGAGGTTGTTGATGTTTTTGAAAGAAGCCTCTAACAGTAGATTCACTATGGCTGCATTTATTTTGTTTCATGCTTTTATTTTGAAATAAATTAGTCATAGTAATATGTCTCCTGTTCATGTCATGTGATTCCTAGCTGTGTCCCAATTCAGAGGCTGCATCCATCAAAGTCTGCGTAACACGAGAATGAACCTCATTGGTTCTTGCTGAAGCTCAAACGTGCCGCGTAACACGAGAATGAACCTCACTGGTTCTCGCTGAAGCTCAAACGTGCTGCGTAACACGAGAATGAACCTCATTGGTTCTCGCTGAAGCTCAAACGTGCTGAGTAACACAAGAATGAACCTCATTGGTTCTTGAGAAGCTCAAACGTGCTGCGTAACACGAGAATGAACCTCATTGGTTCTCGCTGAAGCTCAAACGTGCTGAGTAACACAAGAATGAACCTCATTGGTTCTTGAGAAGCTCAAACGTGCTGCGTAACACGAGAATGAACCTCATTGGTTCTCGCTGAAGCTCAAACGTGCTGAGTAACACAAGAATGAACCTCATTGGTTCTCGCTGAAGCTCAAACGTGCTGCGTAACACGAGAATGAACCTCATTGGTTCTCGCTGAAGCTCAAACGTGCCGCGTAACACGAGAATGAACCTCACTGGTTCTCGCTGAAGCTCAAACGTGCTGCGTAACACGAGAATGAACCTCATTGGTTCTCGCTGAAGCTCAAACGTGCTGAGTAACACAAGAATGAACCTCATTGGTTCTTGAGAAGCTCAAACGTGCTGCGTAACACGAGAATGAACCTCATTGGTTCTCGCTGAAGCTCAAACGTGCTGAGTAACACAAGAATGAACCTCATTGGTTCTCGCTGAAGCTCAAACGTGCTGCGTAACACGAGAATGAACCTCATTGGTTCTCGCTGAAGCTCAAACGTGCTGCGTAACACGAGAATGAACCTCATTGGTTCTTGAGAAGCTCAAACGTGCTGCGTAACACGAGAATGAACGTCATTGGTTCTTGCTGAAGCTCAAACGTGCCGCGTAACACGAGAATGAACCTCGCTGAAGCTCGAACGTGCTGAGTAACACGAGAATGAACCTCATTGGTTCTCGCTGAAGCTCAAACGTGCCGCGTAACACGAGAATGAACCTCGCTGAAGCTTTAAACGTGCTGCGTAACACGAGAATGAACCTCATTGGTTCTTGCTGAAGCTCAAACGTGCCGCGTAACACGAGAATGAACCTCGCTGAAGCTCGAACGTGCTGAGTAACACGAGAATGAACCTCATTGGTTCACGCTGAAGCTCAAACGTGCTGCGTAACACGAGAATGAACCTCATTGGTTCTTGCTGAAGCTCAAACGTGCCGCGTAACACGAGAATGAACCTCATTGGTTCTCGCTGAAGCTCAAACGTGCTGAGTAACACAAGAATGAACCTCATTGGTTCTCGCTGAAGCTCGAACGTGCTGAGTAACACGAGAATGAACCTCATTGGTTCTCGCTGAAGCTCAAACGTGCTGCGTAACACGAGAATGAACCTCATTGGTTCTTGCTGAAGCTCAAACGTGCCGCGTAACACGAGAATGAACCTCACTGGTTCTCGCTAAAGCTCAAACGTGCTGCGTAACACGAGAATGAACCTCACTGGTTCTCGCTGAAGCTCAAACGTGCCGCGTAACACGAGAATGAACCTCATTGGTTCTCGCTGAAGCTCAAACGTGCCGCGTAACACGAGAATGAACCTCATTGGTTCTCGCTGAAGCTCAAACGTGCTGCGTAACACGAGAATGAACCTCATTGGTTCTTGAGAAGCTGAAACGTGCTGCGTAACACGAGAATGAACCTCATTGGTTCTTGAGAAGCTGAAACGTGCTGCGTAACACGAGAATGAACCTCGCTGAAGCTCGAACGTGCTGAGTAACACGAGAATGAACCTCATTGGTTCTTGAGAAGCTGAAACGTGCTGCGTAACACGAGAATGAACCTCATTGGTTCTTGAGAAGCTGAAACGTGCTGCGTAACACGAGAATGAACCTCATTGGTTCTTGCTGAAGCTCAAACGTGCCGCGTAACACGAGAATGAACCTCGCTGAAGCTCGAACGTGCTGAGTAACACGAGAATGAACCTCATTGGTTCTCGCTGAAGCTCAAACGTGCTGCGTAACACGAGAATGAACCTCATTGGTTCTTGCTGAAGCTCAAACGTGCCGCGTAACACGAGAATGAACCTCATTGGTTCTCGCTGAAGCTCAAACGTGCCGAGTAACACGAGAATGAACCTCATTGGTTCTCGCTGAAGCTCGAACGTGCTGAGTAACACGAGAATGAACCTCATTGGTTCTCGCTGAAGCTCAAACGTGCTGCGTAACACGAGAATGAACCTCATTGGTTCTCGCTGAAGCTCAAACGTGCGGCGTAACACGAGAATGAACCTCACTGGTTCTCGCTGAAGCTCAAACGTGCCGCGTAACACGAGAATGAACCTCATTGGTTCTCGCTGAAGCTCAAACGTGCTGCGTAACACGAGAATGAACCTCATTGGTTCTTGAGAAGCTGAAACGTGCTGCGTAACACGAGAATGAACCTCATTGGTTCTTGAGAAGCTGAAACGTGCTGCGTAACACGAGAATGAACCTCATTGGTTCTTGCTGAAGCTCGAACGTGCTGAGTAACACGAGAATGAACCTCATTGGTTCTTGCTGAAGCTCAAACGTGCCGCGTAACACGAGAATGAACCTCACTGGTTCTCGCTGAAGCTCAAACGTGCTGCGTAACACGAGAATGAACCTCATTGGTTCTCGCTGAATCTCAAACGTGCTACGTAACACGAGAATGAACCTCATTGGTTCTCGCTGAAGCTCAAACGTGCTGTGTAACACGAGAATGAACCTCATTGGTTCTTGCTGAAGCTCAAACGTGCTGCGTAACATGAGAATGAACCTCATTGGTTCTCACTGAAGCTATTATTATAAAATTGAATATTGAATAAAAGCCTAAATTTAATCTGTTCATCATATAAAGCTATTGCGTCTCTTCAGAAAATTTGGACTAAACCGCTTAATTCATATGGATTAGTTTTACGGTCTCTTTATGAACTTTTTGAAGCGACAAAGTGGTAGTTGTATAGACTGTCAAAGGAGGGACAGAAATCACAGATTTTATTATAAAATGTCTTCATTTGTGTTTCAAAGATAAACAAAGGTTGTACGGGTTTGAAACAACATGAGAGTGTGTAATTGATGCGAGAATATTCATTTTTGGGTGAACTAACCCTTTAAAGGTGCAGTGTGTGATTTTTAGCGGCATCTAGCGGTGAGGCTGTGAATTGCATCCCCCCCTCCCTTTCGGAGCACATAGAGAAGCTACGGTGGCCGACACAGGACAAAAATGTTGTCGTCGGAGACAGCAGAAAGTGGCTAGCGCTCTGTAGAGAAGTTTGTCCGTTTAGGGCTACTGTAGAAACATGACGGCACAAAATGCCGA
>CM077189.1:928360-1140860 GCA_039654105.1 Coreius guichenoti | reverse complement strand
TGCAATATGTAGGATTTTTGCAGTAAAATATCCAAAAACCACTAGGCCAGTGTTATATATTTTGTTCAGTTGAGTACTTATAATATCCCAAATGTTTCCAACTATTTGTAAAGCGTGAGAAAATTGTGATTTTAACCAAGGAACCGGGACGTGTGAGGGAGTCGCCTGTCAATGGCGTCATATCCGCGTTACCCTCGGTTTCCACTTTTACTGCCGTAGAAACCATGGCAACACACGTGGACGACTGCGTAACGTCTAGCGCTGTTGTAGTTTCGTTCAAACATTACGGACCATGGCAAGCAGACTTTGGAACAAAAAGAGAGATCAAAAGAGGGCCAGTATCGACGTGGCGTTTTCCAGATGGCGAGAGCTTCACAACAAACTTCGACTTGACAGAGATGCCGCTCTGCATGTGCTTTATTAGACAGCTGAGCAAATGTACATCAAACGAATCAATGTTATGTAGCTCAACACGATGAAATATTAGAATATCATCAGTATGATGAAGCTACCGCTAGTCTCATACCTGTCTCTTATTAGTAATCGCGCCCTGCTTCATACCACAGTCATGTTAAAAACACTCATCCAGAAACATTATTTCCCCATAAACATTATTAGATCCATCGGTATGATTCCACACTTATTCACTGCGTCATCAATCTACGCCTTTGCTATTGTTTTGAAGAGGTTAGCGACCCCTAGCGGCGGAAAAATACATAGTGTAGCTTTAAGACATTAAGTAAAGTTAACTAAAAAGTGTTAGTTAGAATCACTGTTGGATTTTACAGTGTTGACGTCCAAGCCTTCTTATTTTACCACCACCTTCACAATCTACTCCATTCCTGATCCATAAAAAGAAACACAAATCAGTTGTGAACACTTCATGTTGACTTAGGCTGATATGGTGTAATTGGAAAACATTTATATGACTCAATAATATATGAAGAGAGATTGTTTTTAGAGTCAGACTTTGGTTTTACACTTGACTGTTGTGATTCACACAGTACTCGGGCAAATGATGTAAATCTTCAAACTCAGTTCAAGTTCAATAAATTGGGGATTTCTGTGAGGTAATTGGCCATTACAGAATCTTGAGTTGCATCAGTAAAGCTGATCTCTACCATCTTATACTCACCGCACCTATAGAGAAATCACGTATTATGCTCAAATGCACTCATGAGATGCCAAATGAAATGTAAAATCTCCCCCTCACCTGATTCATTACTCAGTCGCTGAAGTGCAAGCGTCATTCTCTCTAGTGCTTTTGTGCAAATGGACCAAAAAACTGTATTTTAGACGGTATTGTGGATTAACAAAATGAGCACATATATGTCAAATCCCACCAACAGAAATACTATAAGTGGGTTTAATAACCAAGTTTCAGATGTTTGTTCTGTGCAAATGAAGTGCCACTTCAGAGCAACTTTGATTTGAGTTCCTATGATTCATGCATTAATCATTAACGCTGCACAATAAGGTTGTGTTGTCATGCATGTAAATAATGTAAGTTGTGATGAAAATAATTAGTAGCTATTAAAAATCTTTTTTGTGTGTGTGGTTGAATCCAGAATTACTTGAGGTGCATTATTTATTTATTTATTTATTTATGATTTGCAGGTCAAGAGATGCACTATAATTAAGATCAGATAATTAGTCTGTTCACTCTCTAAGGGGGATTTTTCCTTTTATAATTATTATTATTATTATTATTTTAATGTAAAGTACACACACTTTAGAACAATATATTGTGATGTTTTTAAAGCATGCATGGGGAAGAAAAAAGTACGGTAATCTGACATTACCAAAGACACATTTTGAGTGAAAAGCATCTTTTATTTGGATCTGTACAATTAAAATGCTCAAATGTGACCCTGGAGCACAAAACCAGTCATGCGTCTCACGGGTATATTTGTGGCAATAGCCAACAATACATTGTATGGGTCAAAATTATACATTTTTCTTTTATGCCAAAAATCATTAGGATATTAAGATCATGTTCCATTAAGATATTTTGTACATTTCCTACCGTAAATATATCAAAAAATGTATTATTAGTAATATGCGTTCATTTGGACAACTTTAAAGGAGATTTTCTCAATATTTCGATTTTTTTGCACCCTCAGATTCCAGATTTTCAAATAGTTCGGCCAAATATTGTCCTATCCTAACAAACCATACATCAATGGAAAGATTTATTCAGCTTTCAGATGATGTATACATCAAAATTAAAAAAAATTGACCCTTATGACTGGTTTTGTGGTCCAGGGTCACATATATTGATTACAAGCACAGAAAGCATAAAACCAATATATGTGCATAATATTTATAAAATAGCCACACACTTAGTGTTATTTGTAAGCAGCATATATAGACTACTGTTCAAAAACCTGGGTTCAGTAAGAGGTTTTGTTGTAAATCATTTTTATTCAGCAACAGCTCATTCAACTGATCAACAGTAGTAAACTTTTACATTGTTTTCTCATTAAACTTAATGCAAATCAAAGTTTCCAGAAAAAAAAATCTGAAGCAGCACAACTGTTTTCAATATTGATAATAATCAGAAATGTTTTTTAAGGCAAACTTTAGATTATGGTCCAATTCTCACTATTAACTAACTATATTAACTATGACTTTTGCCTCAATAAACTCCAGTTTAGTCTAATAGTTAGTAAGGTAGTTGTTAAGTGTAGGACTAAGGGATGTAGAATATGGTCATGCATTAATATGTGCTTTATAAGTACTAATAAACAGCCAATATCCTAGTAATATGCATGATAATAAGACACTAGTTAATAGTGAGAATTCGACCTTAAACTAAAGTGTTAGCGTTTCGTTTTTGAGCATCAAATCAGCATATTAGAATGATTTCTGAAGGATCATGTGAGACTGGAGTAATGATGCTTTTACTGTTACAATTACAGTGCAATATGACTATTTTATTGCTGAATTGCTATGAATTGTTGATTTCAACTAGTCAAAACCAACTCTGTAAAGAGAACAACTGCATAGTGCTAGAAAAAAACTAATACATTCCACAGTGATCAAGGCAAATTACCATTGACCAACACGTTCAATAATCATTCCAGCATGGAGGAAATGCCTGGAGTGAACATGAGGAACTGAACGATGAAGCGAACAGCAGCGGCGGCCGCAGGTTCAGTGTTTGGGATGTAATGGAATCTATCCAGTTATTCCTCAACCTTTCACATTAAGGGACAAAAAAACAGATTTTAAGGAAAAGTGTTACATTGATATCAGTTAGCCAGGACCTGTTGATTATCGAGTACTTATCGCCACACATTGGATGTTCAGTGTTTTCTCTGTTGGTGTAATCCGTTAAAACGATTAGGAAGAATTGTTGCAAACGTTGGCCGCGTGCCTCTCCAAACCCTCAACGGGAAACAACGATTAACATATTTCAGAGGCAGAAGGTAGACACGGCTAATGGATGCAGAGACAAACCAGGCTCTTTTTATTGAAATTCTTTCACTGCACTGCAGTTGTGCTGATCTTCTGTATCTCGTCAGAATCAGCGGACAAACGTACAGGTGTTAAACTGAGGTTAGTCTCAAACGGCAAACCCACACACACACGCAGTCTGTTCACTGCATACGCCTCACAAAACTGGAAAACACTCGCCAAACTGCCTGCCAGATTTTTCTCGTGCAACCAGAAGATTCCAAGAAACAACATTTCTTTAGAAGTTTTGTTTAAGGCACGTCAGTTTTTTTTTTTTATATATGATCACACCCACATTTTTTTGTATAATTTACTGAAAATGATTTGCATACTTTAGGGGCCGTATTTTACCGATCTGAGCAAATGGTCTGAGCTCATGGTCTGAAGCTCATGGTCTGAAGCTCATGGTCTGAAGCTCACGGCGCAGGTGCTCTTAGGGCGTGTCCGAATCCACTTTTGCTAGTTTAACAACGGGAAAAGCGGTCTGCGCTCCCGGCACATGGTCCAAAAGAGTTGTCCCTCGTCTCTTAATGAGTCATGGGTGTGTTTTGGGCATAACGTCCAATAAACCAATCAGAGTCTCATCTCCCTTTCCCTTTAAAAGCCAGTTGTGCTCACGCCATGAGCGGATTCACTATTTACATGAGGAGAGACTGAACGCTTCTCCAGAGAGGAATCCTTTTATTTTTAATATTTCAATGTGTGTGTGTGTGTGTGTGTGTGTGTGTGTAATAATCAGAGTGTATGCGCGTTGTGCACCGTCTATAGGCTCATATTACTAACACACCCTTTAAATAACACACAAATACTGCGTTATTGACTTTAGAGCAGGTGTGTGTTGGTCAATGGCGCAGTCGTTTTCAGTTCCTCACAATAGCAACGCTCCAACAATGCTCCTGAACACACACCTGGTTTAGACCAGACGCCCATGGGTGAACAGATGCGCCTGTGCATTTGATATTTAAACAACGTGGAGCTGGACGTGAACATGAGAACTGCGTCGGGCTGAAACTAGCAGAACACACTTGCGCCGCGCCTGGCGTCACATTGCGCCGGGTGTATGATAGGGCCGTAGATTTGCGAGCACCTAAATAGAAAAAATAAATCAAAAACAACTGTTTGACTGCTTTATATTAGTGATGGGAGAAACAAAATTGTTCACTACTTTGAATCAGTTGAACCAATTGCTTCACAAAATGATTCACTTCAAAGCTAGCGAACTATAAAAACACCTTTCATCGCAAATGTTTATTGAAAGTGTAATACATTAAATGCAATTAACAAATTAACAAACCTCTTTTACCATTAAATAAGAAGTGTCTGTGTAATGTTATTTTATTAATTTGTAGGGCTTGTTTTATGGAGAGCTTGGTAAATCAGGCCAATAAGAGACTATTAACTAAAACTCTTCTTTGTATTATACTAATGTGTTATTTAAAATGTCTACAAATGTATAACACTTTTAAAAAACCATATAGATCATCGCCCTCTAGTGGTGAACCATTGAAATTTTTAATATTTCAAAACAATTATGACATAACGAAGCCTCGTTTACTGAAATCACGGCAGTTTGATACTCGCTCAGAATCATTGGTTTGAAACAAATGATTCACAAAGGTTTCGAAGCTTCACGAAGTGTGTTTATACATCCTTCCTGTCTGAATGGGAGGTTTTTGGCCAGGACAAGCTACAATGCAGACCAGACGAAGGTCAAAAGACTGGCCATGCGAGGTTAACTTGCTTTTAAAGGATATGTTATTATTAACCAGGCCTTTATACAGGTAATTCATCAGCCTGAGAAAGGTCACAAGTATAATGCACATCCTTATGAGGACCAGCTAACAAAAATGTGTTCTAAGAACGTTTTGCTATTCTTCCCATTAAAGGGATAGTTCACCCAAAAATGAAAATGACCCCATGATTTCCTCACCCTCAAGTCATCCTAGGTGTATATGACATTCTTCATTCAGACGAATAAAATCAGAGTTATATTAAAAAATGTCCTGGCTCTTCCAAGCTTTATAATGGCAGTGAATGGCTGCCCAAAATTTGAAGCCCAAAAAAGTGCATCCATCCATCATAAAAGTGCATCTATCCATTATAAAAGTGCTCCACGCGGCTCCGGGGGTTAATAAAGGGTGGTTTTTGTAAGAAAAATATCCATATTTAACACGTTATAAAGTAAAATATCTAGCGGACCGCCTTCTGTATTCAGCTTACAGAAAAAGCGTAACTGGCGCGACGATGACGTTGGACGTAGCGTAAGCGTTTTGAACTGCGAGAGGCGCTACACTTTCTGCGCAAGTTGAATACAGAAGGCAGTCCGCCGGAAGCTAGATATTTTACTTTATAACATGTTAAATATGGATATTTTTCTTACACAAACCCATCAATTTGCTTCAGAAGGCCTTTATTAACCCCCGGAGCCGTGTGGAGCACTTTTATGATGGATAAATGCACTTTTATAATGGATAGATGCACTTTTATAATGGATAAATGCACTTTTATAATGTATAGATGCACTTTTATAATGGATGGATGCACTTTTATAATGGATAGATGCACTTTTATAATGGATGGATGCACTTTTATGATGGATAGATGCACTTTTATAATGGATAGATGCACTTTTATAATGGATAAATGCACTTTTATAATGGATAGATGCACTTTTTTGGGCTTCAAATTTTGGGCTGCCATTATAAAGCTTGGAAGAGCCAGGACATGTGTTAATATAACTCAGATTGTGTTCGTCTGAAAGAAGAATGTCATACACACCTAGGATGACTTGAGGGGGAGTAAATCATGGGGTAACTTTCATTTTTGGGTGAACTATCCCTTTAAGTTATTAAAAAAAAGTTATTTCTGAATGTTCTCTTTTTAAAATGTTTTAAAGGGCACCTATTATGCAAAATTCACTTTGAACAGATGTGTGTTGGCAGTGTGTGTACACAACCACCCTATGATGATAAAAATCCACCCAGTGCTTTTTTTATAATCCCCATAAATCATAAGCAGTGTCTTAGAACAAGCCTAACAAGAACAAGAAACTCGTAAGCAATTTAGGAGTTTTGTTGTTGGATGTAAGAATGAACGTAGCAGTCATCATTTACTCCCGACATCTGAGCCGCTGAAGACACAGTGGATTACTTTTGTTATTGAAGGTAATGCGCCTCAAAATATACCTAAATTTAATTTATGTCTGCGCAAATCATTTCACTCCAGACTGCTTTGTGAACGAGGGGCGATACAAGGCAGACTTTGCTAAAAAGTTGTTACTCAAGGATGGATCTGTACTAACTGTTGGTGGTCATATACTGGTCATGACAGTGATGAAAGGGAGAGCGCAAACTTTATTACAGTTCATCAGAGTTGTTTTATGGA
This sequence comes from Coreius guichenoti, assembly GCA_039654105.1. Taxonomy (NCBI): domain Eukaryota; kingdom Metazoa; phylum Chordata; class Actinopteri; order Cypriniformes; family Gobionidae; genus Coreius; species Coreius guichenoti. Next base: position 1,134,017 of record CM077189.1, on the reverse strand, counting down.
TATAAAGTTCACCAGTTTATTAAGCACCCCCTGAAAAGGTCTGTATATATTTGTTTACTGTTAGTTGTAACAACAAGTGTTTTTGTGTAATCCGCTGTGTATGCTGATGATGATGCAAGGGAGAGGGTTTATGGAGAAGACTTTAATGCACACTTCTTGTAATGTGTTTTATTCAGCTCTTACAGTGACTTTCTGGAGTAAAACAGACGCTTCATCTTTTGTGTGAAGTACAATAAACTTCATAAAACTCATCAGTAAAGTTTTGGCCATCATTCAGACGGGGTCCGCTACAACAGGCTTGTACTAATAGTGGATTAGTGGACAAATAAGTTATAACCGTAATTAAACTAAACTATACCTGTTCTCTCTTCATGCAGCAGATATTCTCTGGCTCTGTAGGCATTATTGTCCAACTCCACTGAACTGAACACAGCGACTGACGGTTTCTGACATTATCAGTGGTTGAGATTGTCCTGACACCGGAGCACGAGCTCTTGAAGCTCCGCCCTCTTCCTGAAAGGGGGCGGGGAGCACCAGCTCATTTGCATTTAAAGGGATACACACAAAAACAGCACGTTTTTGCTCACGTTTTGGCAATTTTAACATGCTGTAAAAAATTATCTGGGGGGTATTTTGAGCTAAAAGTTCACATACACACTCTGGGGACATCAGAGACTTATTTTACATCTTGTTAAAAGGGCATAATAGATGCCCTTTAAAAATGTTTTTTTCTTGTTTATATGAATGTTAAGGGAACATTCTATTTCATCATGCTTCAAACATTATGGGAATGTTACTTTTGAATGTTTTAGAATGTTCTGAAACAAGTTTTCAGAAACATTTCAGAAAAAAAAAAACTGTATAAATAATGTTTTTGTGCTAACGTTTTGAGAATTTGGTGATTCAAAGCATTTGAATGCGTGTGTAAGGCCATGAATTGAGGTGTACTTGGGAATGTAATAATAGTAGCTGGTTTTGGTTGTAGTGATCTCCAGTCCACTGGTCTATGGTCTACTGGATATAAGCCATGTATTAAGGTAATCACACTGTCTGTAAGATGCAACACTGTTTCTTTTGTCCATAGGGTTGGACTAAAAGCCAGCGCAGTGTAGGATTGAAAATAATCAAAGATATTTGATATTTGAAATTGAACAAAGACATTTGCTTCACTGTTTTCAACCCCCATCTTTCTTATCTGAAGGGCCATTTGGAATTCCTAAAGACAATGAGATGCTGAAGGCCTGTAGGCCAAAATGTGTCACACCTTTAGTACAGTGGGGGAAGTTTGGTCTGATTGGTCAGTTTGAATGTCTCACATTAGGGTTTCAGTCACATGGTCAAGGAACAGATAAAAAGAAGATGTAACTGTTGCTCTGGGCTTCTTTTATTCTCTCTCTCTCTTGATTCTCTGGCTCTCTCTTCTTGGGGGCCTTCTCTTTGGCTCTTCTCTTCTTTGCTCTCTTCTTCTCTTTGTCTCTTTCTCTCTCTCTCTCCCTCTCTCTCTCTTTCTATCCCTCAGGTAACATTCTATTCATGCTGGGTACGATAAATGGTATACGTTTTATCATCACATACATCTATTTTGAAACTATTTTAAGTGTAACCATAACCAGATTTTGTCATTAAATCCTTTCTATTACAAATGATGTGCTAACTAGTTTTGATTTGGTATTGACTTTGAAGTGCTATTGCAATACAATATAGTCACATTCTAGCAACGCTCTCCCACATATTTTGCTATTGTAACTGCGCTTATTTCCGTCGTTGGTATAAGTTGCAGTGGGTGGTAAAGACGAGAAATGTACAGTTTTCTACCATCTTGCTGATAACGTTTCTTTAGTCATTCGGCAACCCTGCAGCCTGAACCACTGTAGGCGACCCACCCTTACAGATGGTGCCGAAACCCGGGATCCTTTGCAGTGAATTTTCTGAAATTCATCAGAATGAGGACATTTTTTTCACAGTTGATCTTGTGAATGGATTAAAGCTGAACTTCTGACCAAGGAATAGGTAAGTCTGTTTTCATTGTTTATGAATTGCGTGAAACAGAACATAGGTTTTAAAAAGCTTCAATAATCCCATTACTGTACAATCCGAGAATACTCAGATTATCTCCTCGGGGATGGAAGGGAAAATTTCTGATAACAGTGACGTATTGTTTGCTTTATGGAGTGAAAAAGTTGAGCCTACCTTGTCCAAACTCAAGAAAGAGTATATTGGAATTAAAAGTTCAGATGATGAAATGCTTAAATGGTGGGACATAATTGGCAAACACCAAAAGAAATCAAAACATGGTGAAATAATTGAGGCTTTAAACTTCATAAGTTGTAAAAGGCTACATAATGTGACACCATTTCTATTATCAAGTCTAGATGCTAAATGTAAAGAAGTGCATTCTAAAAATGCAGAAGCAGAAAAGTCTGAGGCAAAGATTCAAGATCTTCAAACACAGCTAGATAAATTACTAGCTGAGCAGTTAGCCCTGACTGAAAAGTGTAAAAATCACAAAGAGACCATTGCAGATCTCAAGGCTAAGCTAAATGCTAAAAAGTCCATGTCTCCCAAAACGCTTAACAGCGATGGGACTAAAAAGCATGTTCACTTCTTAGAGGAGGTGACTTGCTCTAATGAATCTGAAACGTTTAGTTCAGAAAATGCACAAGAAAGTGTGCCTATTTCAGTTCTTAAGGTGATGCAGCACCGTGATAGCGCAGTCATGTACCAGAACGCATGGTGTACAAGCATTAGAGAGTCATGAATATCCTCAAACTCCAGGAGAACGTAGCACACAACCCAATGGCAAAGGGAACAGGTTTTGCAGTTCCTGTCAGAAAATAGGCCATTCAGAGGAAAAATGCTGGTCACTGGGTAGGGGTCGACCTCCACCTTATTTTCAGAAAAATAGGAAATTACTTTCTAAGGGCAAAGATCAGCGCTCATTTGCAGGTAAAACTCTCAGTGAGTTAACTGCATTGTTCATGCAAGGCCTTCAGCTATTGACTTCACTTGCTAGTGGGCTAGCAGCCTCATAGCAATGAGTTTAATAGTTAAACATCCAAATTGCAATGATCCTGTTTGTATTTTCAAATTTGTAATTGTACTAAACACATTGTGCGCATTGAACACACATTATAGTTGTTTGTGCTACTAGATACACATAGACTAGTTTAGTTTATTCTTTAAAACACATGATTGCTTTACTGTTAGTGTTGTATTAAACACTTAGGATAAAGGTTGTAGATGCTATGCATTCTAGGCCATGTATCTTGTGTAAACTGGAATAACTTTAATACTGGAATTGTATAGCAATTTCAAGTTGCATGTGTGTCTATGCTGAATTTGTTTCTCCTAAGTGGAAACTCTGCTATTTCCTATATCGCTGCAGTAAAACCATGTACAGGAGCACAGAATTGCCATGTGGCTACAGTGTAATTTACAATTGCATTAACCATGAAAATGCTTTCCTCACAGCAGGATTCAGTAACTCTGAACTTTGCACTTTATCATGCTCCTTAAAAACATTGGTGTGGGAAGACTTTGAGCCAGACCACACCTCACTCACATTCTCATGCTGGCTCCCTGTTACAACAGGACCAAAATTACATCACAATTGTAAACCCTCCTCACCATGTTTGGGGCATGATTTACACATCGCCACAGCTAAATGCAGCCACATAGATCTGATCTTCACACAAAAAGTCAAATCAACATCTACATCAGCCTCACAAAAAATCTTTACATCTAGACTGTATTACAACTGTGGATTTCTTCCAGTTATTGTTTGTTTTGTTTTTCTTTAGAATTACTAAATCAGTTAGTTATTATTTGTCTCACCAAGTTAAATATCAAAAGAGTATTTCTCATTCTTATCTAAGTGCAAAAAATGTGTATTATCATTGTTTTGTAATAATGCATATGATTTTGAACTTATTTGATTTCTGATTCTTTGTATTTTGTCCATTTTACTTGCAACAATGTTTTTGGACAGGAATTCAACTGAATCTCTGTATTTGGTTACACTGAATATTTTGCTGATACTCTTCATGAAAAGGATTGTTCATTGATTCAATGATTGTTGTTTTGTTATAATGCAATTTATGTTTAATGTTTCCAGAAAGAGTGTAAGAGCTTGTGAGATCTTCTTTTATTATCAACCTTGACCACTTTATTAAGTACATCGATTTAAGGGCTTATTGCCAGAGACCATTTTAATCTGACCACATCAAACTTCTGACCAATGACAAATGCCATGTATGCTTTTGCTCTTTGTTGTGCTATATGTTCTTTAAATCAGGATCAGGATCCCTGCTGCACAAGTTCACATCCTGTGTCCTCAGAAAGAGGGACAAGCGTTTGCTCTCATCTCCAGTGACTGTTCTCAAGGTGTGAAGTATTCAATGGACGTTTTGCATATCAAGGATTGATGCAACACCATTTGATGGAGCCTTCTCATGCAGGGCTGAAATCAGAACAAAGACTGAAGACTGACCAGCTGCTGTTGCATCAAGTCTGGACGAGAAGTCTGAAGATGACATCTACACACAACAGAAAGCATGTCTTCGTGGACTGTGCCACCTTTGGACACTTTATGATTGTGGCCAACGGTGCCAAGGGGGGAATTTGTAGGATTGAAAATAATCAAAGATATTTGATATTTGAAATTGAACAAAGACATTTGCTTCACTGTTTTCAACCCTCATCTTTCTTATCAGAAGGGCCATTTGGAATTCCTAAAGACAATGAGATGCTGAAGGCCTTTAGGCCAAAATGTGTCACTCCTTTAGTACAGTGGGGGAAGTTTGGTCTGATTGGTCAGTTTGAATGTCTCACATTAGGGTTTCAGTCACATGGTCAAGGAACAGATAAAAAGAAGATGTAACTGTTGCTCTGGGCTTCTTTTATTCTCTCTCTCTCTTGATTCTCTGGCTCTCTCTTCTTGGGGGCCTTCTCTTTGGCTCTTCTCTTCTTTGCTCTCTTCTTCTCTTTGTCTCTTTCTCTCTCTCTCTCCCTCTCTCTCTCTTTCTATCCCTCAGGTAACATTCTATTCATGCTGGGTACGATTAATGGTATAAGTTTTTATCATCACATACATCTATTTTGAAACTATTTTAAGTGTAACCATAACCAGATTTTGTCATTAAATCCTTTCTATTACAAATGATGTGCTAACTAGTTTTGATTTGGTATTAACTTTGAAGTGCTATTGCAATACAATATAGTCACATTCTAGCAACGCTCTCCCACATATTTTGCTATTGTAACTGCGCTTATTTCCGTCGTTGGTATAAGTTGCAGTGGGTGGTAAAGACGAGAAATGTACAGTTTTCTACAATCTTGCTGATAACGTTTCTTTAGTCATTCGGCAACCCTGCAGCCTGAACCACTGTAGCCGACCCATCCTTACAGCAGTTTGTGGTTTTTATTTCCACTGCAGTTTTCTTTTATGATTTTCCTCCGGTTTCCTTTTTCTTTTGCGTTTTAAAGCCATTTATGGCTAGCTTAATATATTTGAAATATAATTGCAGATCCAGTGGTCTTTCATATTTTTAGTCCCACACAATATCAATGGTGTCTAAAGCCGTGTAATCAGGATACAGGTTTATGTAACCATTATCTCGGGATCATGCTGATGTATAGTTTCTGATGTTACATTTATCCGAAGTGCTGCAGAAGCCATTGGATTTTGTGCACATTTCTTATCATGAGTTTAATGTGCTGTGACAGATAATGCAAATGTCAATGATGTCTCTGCGACACATAATTACTGATTTATGCTTTAATCGCACCCTGTTCCTGTTACATCATGTGCTTTCATGCAAAGATAAAGGCACCCAGATAGAACGAATCCAGTTGATGCTCTCTAAGATGTCTTTCTGCCTGAATGCTCATCTAATTTTCCTCATATACTTTTGACATTGACTACAAAAATGGCTATGAATTTATATATAAGCCAGAGCGGATCTTGCAACAGAGTCTACCGGACGACCTCTCTGAAGCCCTGCCGTGCGCTTGATGGATTGAGCATATCAGGGAATGTGTATTCGTGCTCCCATTCAAATACTTATCCTAATAATTAGGTGATAAATGAGGTCTGTTGCTCCCATTGATATTCTCCTTCCCTTGTACAACGCTGCACCTGAGTTGCCATGGCAATCGAGCTCAATGGGAAGAGGGGAGACAGTGAGCCATACTGCAGCCACAAGATCTGATGCAGGCATCCTGAAAGAGACCCAGATAATTGCGGTTTGGAAGAAGCGACTATTTTTGTCAATCCTGATTGTTTTATTGCCGCTTAACCGTGGCATTTCAATGTCCATGGATTCCCTTATCAGGGATCTGTCTGGAAAATCAAATTTCATATCTCCCACAGGTGTTCCTTTGTCCTTGTGGTTCAGGAGCATCTCCCAACAAATAAATTACCAGTCGCATTTCTGCTGAAACACCAGCGTCAAGCCCTCCGAAATACACATAATCTCTCCAATGATGGAAAAAAATCTTTCGTAGAATTTGGGGGTGATTTCGTAAACGATGCTTACCTCTACCGTGATCTGAAACGGGTCAAAAGTTTGTTCTGATAGGGTCAGGAGCATTAAATTATAAAGCTAATAAAGAAATAATAAGGCTTATTTTCTTTTAAACTGGGCTGTTGATATCCAATGTCATGCATCCCGTAAAATCTGCAGCATTTTTCCATATATTCTGTTACTGTTAATAGATAAACTAAAATACATTTTATTATTAATAATAATAATAATAAAATAATAATATTTTTTTTCATACTAATTAAATATTAATACACAATATTGTTATATTAATTATATTTTTGTAATAAAGTCCACTGAAGGCTAGTTGAGGTGAGAACCCATGTGCAGTTTATTTAAATAAACATGAGTAAATGAAAAATAAACAAAACCTGACAGTTGTCACCAGTTTGACACAGAGAATGAAAAAAGGAGGAGTGAAGGAGTCGTCGAAGGGCTGAAGGGAACCAGTGGAGACAGGGCTGAAGAACTGGGTAGCACAGGGTTAGTAGACGGCCTCCTTCGCCGGTACAGGACAGGCAGAGGAGGTGGGAGTGGACGACGAAACAGACTTGGTGCTGGTCTTTTCACATTCTTCAATTATCACTCTACACTCTAAAAAAAGTGCTTCAGTGGTTCTTCAGCGGTTCTTCACCAGTTCTTTGGGGTGGTTAAGGTGCTATATAACACCGCTACCGTATACAGAACCTGTTAAGCCCCTGTATGGTTCTTCACCGGTTCTTCACCGGTTCTTTGGGGTGGTTAAGGTGCTATATAACACCGCTACCATATACAGAACCTGTTAAGCCCCTGTATGGTTCTTCAGTGGTTCTTCAGCGGTTCTTCACCGGTTCTTTGGGGTGGTTAAGGTGCTATATAACACCGTTACCGTATACAGAACCTGTTAAGCCCCTGTATGGTTCTTCACCGGTTCTTCACCGGTTCTTTGGGGTGGTTAAGGTGCTATATAACACCGCTACCATATACAGAACCTGTTAAGCCCCTGTATGGTTCTTCAGTGGTTCTTCAGTGGTCCATCACCGGTTCTTTGGGATGACTGAGGTACTATATAGCACCGCTACCATATACAGAACCTGTTAAGCCCCTGTATGGTTCTTCAGCGGTTCTTTGGGGTGGTTAAGGTGCTATATAACACCACTGCCGTACAAAGAACCTGTTAAGCCCCTTTAAAGGTTCTTTACGAGCCAAAAGAACCACTGTTGGTGCTGTTTAGCATCATTTTTGTTAAAGATATGGTGCTATATAGCATCAAAAGTGGTCCCCCCATGATTATGAGCCAAGAACCACTTTTAGTGCTATATAGCACCAGCAGGAGTTTTCAAACTGGGGGCCGCAAAGGAAAATTCTAGAGAAAAACCATGAAAAATGTAAATAAGTGAATAAGATTAAAATAAATAAATAAGTGATTAAATGTTAAATTAACATATATTAAAATGCAAAAAATTAAATTTAAATAAAGAAATTAGATTACAATAAATTAATAAAAAATGTGATTAATATAAATGAATAAAAATTAGATATAAATAAACAAATAAATGATGCATTTATAGTGAGTAGAAAAGATAACTTAATAGAAACGTCTCAGTTACATATGTAACCCTCGTTCCCTGAAGGAGGGAACGGAGATGTACGTCAGACGTCACCGACGAATTGGGATCACTTCTGGGAGCCCCTATCAGCTTCGAGTGTATAGAGAACGGGCCAATCGCCATTGGCGTGCGAGATTTGCATCTCGCGCTCCGCCCCGCACCGCGGGTATAAACAGGAAGCGGATGCAGCGCACATTTGTTTTTCACTGAGGAGCCGAACTAGTGACTCGGTCATGCAGTGATGGTACAGCAACTGTGGCGACGGGACGTACGTCTCCATTCCCTCCTTCAGGGAACGAGGGTTACATACGTAACCGAGACGTTCCCTTTCAGTCGGTCACGTTCGACGTACGTCGGACGTCACCGACGAATTGGGATCCCTATGGAAAACGCCACAGTTACTACCACTTCCAGCGCCCAGCGAAAGCCCCTCAGACCCCCGTCTGTTCGGGGCGGGGAACTCACGCAGGGAGAGTCACTGCTGGTGTTCCGCAAGACCGACTCAGCAGAGTATTGGATAACGCTGGGAAAGCGTGCCCAGGGGGGCCGCTGCGGAAGCCACATCCTACCCGTAGGGATGTATCATGTGGAATATACACATATGGACTGGCCGTGGGCAGTACAACATACGGAAGTCCCAGGGGTGTCCCCGGCCAATGCAGGCGGGGGACTACAGCGCACAGAGACGGCAGAGCGACCTCTGCCAAGGGAAAGACACGGGCTCGCCGTAGGGAGCCGTACCGTGGAAGAATACACATATGGGACCGCCGTAGGGGTCACAACATATGGATACCCAGCCCAACACAAGTTCCACCAATGCATACGAGTGTTAGACCTGCCGTCGGACGCTCTGCCACGTCTGACTGCCACGGGTTGCGGAGGACTCAACAGGGTTCGCCGTTCTGGGGAACTCACTGGAGCATATCAGCGCACGTATCCGGTCCATGAGGAGGGGAATGGCGCAGCAAGCCGACACTAGAACGGGCCCTTCGGTGTTACTGGCTATTTGAAGCGAGCACACGGGAAGAAACCGGCTCTACACGGAGGCTATAAAATCTAGCGGCACTTCAGCGGCATCGCTGCAAACCAATCCTGGGGACGGATGCACCTGAAGATGCGTTTCTGCGTTAGCATTCTGATCGGCAGCCTGTGAAGGGACCGATTCAAGAACCGCAGATCCAAGATTGACCGTAACCCGCCGCCTTTCTTGGGTACAATGAAGTACGGGCTGTAGAAGCCTGTCTTCATATCGGCTGGAGGGACCGGCTCTATCGCGTCCTTCACCAGTAGGACTGCGATCTCCGCCCGTAGCACGGGGGCGTCCTTCTTCGACACGGAGGTGAAGTGAATGCCCCTGAACTTGGGGGTCCCCGGGCGAACTGAATCGCATAGCCGAGTCTGATAGTACGGATGAGCCAGCGGGACTGGCTGGGAAGCGCTAGCCAGGCTCCCAGCGACCGAACCAGCGGGACCAACGGCACCACAGACGTACACGCAGCGGGGCAGCGCAGCGGAGTGCAGGGACCCGACTCGGACGGCATAGCGGCCCGAAGTGGGGTCTGAGTGTGCAATGCAACACTTACCTGCTTCCGCTAAGGGGGCGCACGGGTGTGAGGAGGCCTCTTGTATGCATCCTGGACACAGCCAGCACCCCCTGCTGGCGATGAGAGTGGCACCGGAGGGTGACAAGGCATGGGAGCGTCGTACACCGCCAAGCGCGCTCTCTTGGCACCCAGAGATTTTAGAAACAGCTCTTTTTGTGAAGTTTTGGGTACCACTGGCACGAAGGCTAGTGGTGGAACAGAAATCAAATTCGAACAAAAGATTCTCTCCCGGCCCTCCTCCGGGAGAAGGAGCGGTGCTGTCACCACCTCCTGAAGAGCTGTCCCCTCCATCTCTGGGTGGCCCGTCTCAGGGTCTCTTACGACGGGGATTGCCACCTGGCTTGGCAGCGGCCTGAGCAGGCTGGACGGGCTTCCCGCGGCCAGCTCCATGCCGTTGCCCTGGTGGAGGCTGCTGCTGGGCTGGGGCGGGAGCGGGAACGGCGGCGGGCGGCCGCCCTCGGCGACGAGCAGGCGGAGGAGCTGCGGCCGGCGGCTGGGCAGCAGCTGACCGCCGGGGCAGGATGTGTTTGATGGCCTCTGTCTGCCTAGAAGGCTCGGGACACGGTGGAGGCGACCTTTTTGGCGACCTTTTCGGCGGCCCGGGAAAGCATAGCCGTCAGCTCGGGGTCCGTCTTGGGCAACACCACTCTCCCAGAGGGAGGCAACGCAGCCGAGTCTTCATCCCCCGAGGACTGAAACTCCCCCTCTGATGCAGCGATCGACATCCTATCGTCTGCTGGAGCTCCAAAGGTCACCGCTGGACCCCCCGGGAGGGGCCAGTGACTTCCTCCGGAAGCTCAACCGGCTGCGGCGCTTCAGAGGGTTTAGGGGCCCACGGAGGCTGGCTCGGCGGGTGTGCCCTAAACGTGATCCTCAGGTCACCCTGGCTATTCGCCGAAGTAGGTCTATTCTGCTGGGCAGGAATAGCACTAGATCGGGGCATAGGTAAGGGGACTCCACCCTCCCGGAGGTAGGCGAGTCTCGATCTAAGCGCCGAGATAGTCATGTTCCTGCAGTGGGAACATGAACTATCCACAAACGCTGCCTCAGCGTGCTGAATGCCCAGACACGTAAGACAACGATTGTGACCGTCAGCTGGTGACAGGGAACGACCGCATCCAGAAACGCACGGGTGGAATGACATCTTGAAAAAGATGCAGTGTCACACCCGTGTTGCTCTTTTAGAAGAAAGCTCTTTTTTAATGTGCTGAAGCACCCAGGAACGACCGCCGCAAAACACAGGAGAGTAGTGCAGCCTGTGTATGCACTCACCGTTGGGAACACCCTCACCGAACCAACAGACAAAACAGTGCTGTGAAAACAGCAGTTTATCACTGTACTCAGTGAGCTCGCGGTCGCCGCTGATCGTGCCTTCTCTCCCAGCACTCAAAGACGCCTCTTCTCTCACTCTCTCTCTTTCTCTCTCTGCTGAAGCAGGAACAGTCTCCTTCATCGACACCGTGTTCGGCTCCGAAGTGAATGACAAATGTGCGCTGCATCCGCTTCCTGTTTATACCCACGATGCGGGGCGGAGCGCAAGATGCAAATCTCGCACGCCAATGGCCAACGTTCTCTATACACTCCAAGCTGATAGGGCCTCCCAGAAGTGATCCCAATTCGTCTGTGACGTCCAACGTACGTCGAACGTGACCAACTGAAAGGGATATTAGATAATTTTTTTTTGTTGTGTATTAATTGGGTGTTTATAAAAGACAGATGTCTTTTAAATTTCAGGATGAGGTCCCTCACATGAGGATGTTCATATTTGGGGGTCCGTGGCATATAAAGTTTGAAAAGCCCTGGCCTAGGGGTCGCGTTCAGCACACTCAGCTCAGACTTAGGAATATGCCATACCCCCATACCCTCAATTTCAGTTACATTTTTTAATATGCATGCTAAAAAAGCAACTAGTTAATATCGAGAAATTAACCCTAAAATAAAGTGTTACTGTACATTTTTGGCATAAAACTGAGTCAAGAACCATAGAGTTGTATAGAACCTTTTCTTCTTGTGTGTTTATAAAAGTAAACTATTGTTATATGTAAACTATAAATATACCAAACTGTCCTCCAAAAAAAAACGACTCTATAGGTTGTTTTTCAAGCACCTTATCACGACCTTTATTTACATTTTAAAGTAATGCGCCCTCTAGCTGGCGTAAAAATAATAACAGTGTCGTGTTACGTCTGACGTCATGAAATGACGTATGACTGTCGTTACCAATCAAAATGCGTGTTCATTTAAATGCAATGTGTGGACTTTTTACCACCATTTGTCATATATCCATTTAGCAAAAATCATTTTTTATTAACAACTACAACCACCCCACCCCTAAACCTACCCAGTGATTTATAGTGCATATACACTTTATGAGCACATGCGTTCCCTGGGATCGAACCCACAATTGCATGATCACATGATTACATGTTATTGTATATTGCAATGCTCTACCAACTGAACTATGCAAAACCTGAAATATGATGCAGATAAAAGGGAACAATCCATTAAAATGAAAGTGTCCTGTTGTTGATAGGGGCACAACTTTAGAAAACGCTCCTATGGGTCGTATTTCAGGGAAGTGACAAACGACCTATATAGGCATATTGGTTAGAGGACATGTTGCAATATACAGCAATTATAAAGTAGAATTATTATACCAATATTAAGGAAGTGATATATTTTATATATATTTATAGGAAGTTTTTTTTGTGTTGACAACTTGCTCCAATAAATAAACAGTTAACTTGTATACTGTCACTTTACTAAAGCAAAAACAAAATGATTAAAATATGATCTGGAAAATATTTAAGATTTATTAAGTGTATACTCACTGTTAAAGTCATCATGAAAGGGAAGTTGTGTTGGTCTTCTCTTCTCTATTGTGCTGTATATCGAGTGAAACGCTTCAGGAACAAGAACAAATGTAGGGCGGGGCTTGATTTTGTCTGTGGAGAATTGATTGGATGGTTGTGGTTTGCTATTGGTGGATCTCATGTGAGTGACAGGTTGCCCCGCCTCGTCATCAGAGAATAGATTAAGTTATTCTGATTCAAGATTATTAAAACAATAATGACGTGCACCCATAAATCATTTATTATGTATAATATAATATACTGTAGAATTTTTCACTCCAAAGAGATATAGTGAGGAAAACTCACAAGGAAGAAAGCAATAAAAGAGCAATAATAATATGTTCAAATTCCCCACTGAGCCCCTAAAAAACCCTTGCAACCCTCTCGGGATCCCAGTTTGAAATCTCCTGGTCTTGACAACAAAGAATAAAAATAATCATAAAGTCCTGCATAAGCTCAGTCTCAAGCGGATCACTTCGGGAACAGACGATATTTGGACATTAACTTAATTAGCGACTTATCAAATTATACTTTAACGCAATTGATATTCTGCCCTGGAGCTGATACAATTATAGTTTTCATTCAATTATTATTTCCCCTCCTTATGAATTTCATTTGACCCAAGTTCCAATTATTTGCACACAGCGACCGTCTCCCCCGCCTCTGATCTCAACACTTCCTCATAACACACTGTTTTCCTGCTCTCACTTTTTCCTCAGAAACATCTCGCAGTCCCAGTCCAATTATTTCCTATCGTTGGATGGCGGCTCTCTTCACCAGGATGAACTCATCGAAGCCAACATGATTTCATTACTGTTTATTTGCTCACTAGAGTATTCTTAATATTTTTTTTTTCATCCCGCTGCACAACCCAGCAAAATGGGACAGAATGTCGGATACTTGTCAGCTCGTATTGATTATGTCAAGCCTGCCTGAATGTGATTTTATTTTTTATGTTGGGCTGTGCTTTTTGCAGTGATGTGGGGTGAAGCGTGGGCCAGCCGCGTCCGTAGGGGGCAGAAAGTGCTGTTATCCCAGACATTAACATTATGATAAAAGGCATTTCCATAATTACAGACACCGAGCGGAGCTTCTGACTGGAAAACGAGATGTAACTATCATCTTGAGTTTTCAGACATATCTTAATGCCTCTAATCTGAAATTCTAATCTCGGCTAATGCAAATTGAAAGTTCATGAACATTACTTTAGGTGAGTTGAGTTCAGATGAAGGCTTTGAAGAGCATCTTAGCTTTCCTTCCCCTCCACTGAGCCTGAAAACTGCATAAAGAGAGTTTTAATGAAAACTTTATTGAACCACTTAAAAATACCAACATCTCATTATCATACGTCTGTAGGATTCAAACTAGTTTTAGTTTGGATTTAGATGTAGCTTTTGTTAAAGGGGTCATGAACTGAGAAATCAAATTTTTCCTTGAGCTTTTGACATGTAAGAGGTCATCATACATCATACATCATACATCATACCGCCTCTGCAGAAGAAGATCAATGCCTACTTCATCATCGCAACTTTGGCCCCACCCATTTCGCGTGTTAGTGAGATGATGAGGAGAGAAGAGCGATACAGGATCACTGGACTCAAAATAACATTACCTTCCAAAGGATCCTAATGCTAGGAATGTGCTTATTTATATTCAACAATGTGAATGTCTCAGTTGAGCATTATTTTTTTTGTATTCGCTACATTTCATTGTACATTTCATTGATTCTTTGGGAAATCAGTCACAATTTCATCGCAGGCTTTGCAAACAGACTTTTACGATATGGACTCGACAGTAATGCCACAACATGTAAGTAACCGTGTTAATTCTAATGCCTGATCTGAGACCAGTGATTTCTGATCAAATCTGTTTTAATAAATTTAATAAACTGTGATTAAATTATATATAGAAAACTATCAAAGAACGGTCCCTTTACAATCGCTGGAGCTGTCAATCAAACAGCACGAATTTATCAGTGATGAGTTCTGGACTCGTGCCAAAACTCCCGTTATAATCAACAAATCTCTTATTTACATTGTGTTTGCACTGTTAGTTATGATGAAAGCATTTGTTAGTGTGCAGAAATCGAGTTACAATGACAAGATCCTGCATTCATGCGCTCAACATGTCTGTGATCGGCTACAATGATCATCACTGCAACTTTTCATGCCACAATCTAAATATAATGCCATAGATCTGAATATAATGCTATAATCAACACTTTTCACCATTAGTTAACCTTGAGAGCTGTAAAAGTAAAAACGTGCTAAAAGTTTTTGAGAGAGTTCCACATGTAATACTTATTTCATATGCAAAAATGTCAGCCAATCACAGCAGTGGGCGTTTACAGTGAAGTCTCACAGCAGCCAATCACAGCAGTGGGCGTTTACACTGAAGTCTCACAGCAGCCAATCAAAGCAGTGGGCGTTTACACTGAAGTCTCACAGCAGCCAATCACAGCAGTGGGCGTTTACACTGAAGCCTCACAGCAGCCAATCAAAGCAGTGGGCATTTACACTGAAGTCTCACAGCAGCCAATCACAGCAGTGGGCGTTTACACTGAAGTCTCACAGCAGCCAATCACAGCAGTGGGCATTTACACTGAAGTCTAACAGCAGCCAATCACAGCAGTGGGCATTTACACTGAAGTCTAACAGCAGACACGCCCCTTCAAATCAGAGGCTAAAATCAGGGTAGGAAAAATGCCTTTTATTTCTAAATTATGACAATTTTTGATGTAAAAATCATACTAACATTATAAGTGCACCACAGTAATAATAAAACAATGCAGTTCATTTTAAATCTGTTGTATTTTTTGTTAAAATCAGAAATTATTTATCTATTTTTTTATATTTTTAAAATATATATTTTAAAAGGGAAATAATTTATGCTGTACTTTGTTTTCAGCCACATTATTGATTGCTTTTTTATTTATATGTGACTTTATTCATATTAAAAATATTATAATATTTGTCACATTCAGTTATTGTTTTAGTTTAATTTTCATAGATTTTTGTTTCCCTCTCTGTTTCCTTAGTTGACATCGTTTCTAGGTATGTTTGCATTTGTTGCCATAGTTACTCATTGTTTGATTGATTAGTCCCACCTGTCTCTTGTTATCCTGTGTGTATAGTCCTCAGTTTCAGTTGTCCTTGGTCCGTTCTCGTTAGTTGTTTAGATTGTTTGTTTGTGTGATTCTATTAATATAATATTAAACATATTTATTGTAATATATTTAACATTGATATAATATTAAATATAATTCTAATATAATGTTAAATATTAAATAAAGCTATGATGCTATGACATCCTTTATAAAACGAATCATGATAAACATGTTTGTGGTTTGGTGTTGGTACTTGAGTGCTACCAATGGCTCTGTGGAAGTATATCAAGTCAAAAGGTGTTTGGAAACACAGCTATAGACAAACACAGCATCTTGGTCATTGCAAGATTTTCATTTCTGTATTTTTTTTTTCTGTCCAAGGTAAATTAAATGTCACCCGTCAGACTCCATGTCCCAGCTTTAATTGGCGTTTGATATGCTGCACTTGTCATGTCTTCTGGAGAGGCAGGATGTCATGTGGTGGTGGTCGGGACCGTCACTCAACCTGATGAGTTCTTGATGGGTCTTTGAGAGCAGCTGAAACCTTCAGGTCCCCGTCTGACACTTCCCCAATCGCCTTTCTTTTCCATTTTCTTACAGGGACTGAATTTGGTCATGTTATCTGTTGAGGAGACAGTCTCATCAGGTTCCAGCCCAGGTCCTTTCATGGCCTCCAGTCTGGAGTTTCTATCACATATAGCATGATGTGTCATGTTTGACAACAGGCAGAAAATGAAGATGAATCTTAGAGGAAGCTGTTTGTGTATGTGACACTGTACAACCTGATCCTCTGGTTATTTTGGGTGATTTTGAGGGCTTTGGGTGGTTTGATTAACACAAACACATGTATGTGGTCATACAAAGTATGTAATGTTTTTATAGAAGTATTATTTACACTATCATTCAAAAGTTTGGGTCCAGTAAGCTTTTTTTTTTTTTTAAAGAAATGTATTGTTTTATTCATCAAGGATGCTTTAAATTGATCAAAAGTGACAGTAAAGACATTTATAATGTTACAAAAGATTCTATGTCAAATAAATGCTGTTCTTTTGAACTTTCTATTCATCAAAGAATCCTGAGAAATAAAATGTATGACGGTTTCCACAGAAATTTGAAGCTGTTTTCGACATTAATAATAATCATAAATGTTTGTTGATCATCAAATCCTCATATGAGAATGATTTGTGAAGGATCATGACACTGAAGACTGGAGTAATGATGATAAATTCAGCTTTGATCACAGGAATAAATTACACTTTACTATATATTCACATAGAGAACAGCTGATTTACACTGGAGTAATATTTCACTGTTTTTACTGTATCTTTGATTAAATAAATACAGCCTTGGTGAGCAGAAGAGACTCTTTCAAAAATATTTACATAAGTAACAAATAAATAATATTTTGATAAATAAATAAATAGATTTTATGATATATTTCATCAAATATAAATGTATATAAAATCAAACATATATGTATTATTATTATGGTTAAAACATTTTGAGCCAATTTTTATATTCTGTAGATTTCTCTGACCATCAACAACCCAATTTAAAAGTGTAGTCATTATTTTAAAAGTGATCATTATTATTCCTTGGATCTACATAGAACCTATTCTTCTAGTGTAATAAGATTAATTTATTAAGAAGAAGAAGAAGAACCTTTTTAACAGAGACGACACTCTTTTACAGGCACATTCTGCACATAAACCCTTATGCATTGATAAATAATTGGAGAAATAATGTTCACTTGTGGAACAAAATGACAGCCTGGAATAAAAATCTGAAAGTGCTTTTCTGTGCAGAATTGGTTGTAAGGCACACACTGTAATTCCTAAGGAAATGCCATTGCTAAATGATAACCGTAACTGAAGCCTTTTTGTCACATTTTGACTATCATAAGTTAAGTTTGTTCATTATAGCTCATGGCAGCAAAATAATGTTTATAATAGAACATATAGCAATGAATCATCAGTACCATATCACAGAATAATGTAGTGAAGGTGTGCTATTCACAGGAGCAAATGTTTGTGTATTATTAGGGGCTAAGCACAGAAGGTGTGTGTATTGTAATCGTTGACCTTCTTCTTCTTCTTCTTCTTCTTCTTCCGCTCTTGAGTCTATGGCAGGAAAGTTATGAAATTTGGCACACAGATAGAGGACAGTCTGAACTGTCACCATAGCAAATTTGGAGTCTCTAACTCAATCCCTCTAGTGCCACCAACTGGCCAAAGTTGCACTTACGTTTGTGCTAATAACTTTTGAACCATAAGGGATAGAAACAAAATTAGTTTTCCTCTGATTCCATGGCTCAAGTCGATTCGATTGAACCATATGAAGTCATTTTCTGTAGTTCCAATTTTCCCACTAAAAAGCCTACTTTTTCAAACTCCTCCTAGGCTGTTTCTCCAATGTGCACGGAAATTGAACCATATCATCTTCAGATCATGCCGACAAAAAGTTATGGAAATCAAGTCGATTCATCAAAGTGTTTTTGAATAATGCGCGAACAAATTTTACGTAGCGCTTGTGAAAATAGACATAAGGCTGTATCTCTGCAACGCTTTAGTGTATTCTGATCAAACTTGGTACAGATCATCACAAGCATGACTTGAGGCTACATGTTGCGTTTCGGCGCAGCGCCACCTACTGGTGTGGAGATACAAAAAATGGATATTCTTGCTTATAACTTCTGAATGGTTTGCCCAAAAATCATTAAAAGTGGTTTTGTTGGATTCAGAGCAGCATGTCGAGTCGAATGATATCCAATTTTTCCATATCTGCCATTTTGGGGCGTCTGCCATTTTGAATTTTGTAGTAAAATGCTGTAATTTATGAACGCATTAGCGTATCGTTACGAAACTCTGTATGGGCCATCGGCACGATGCCCTCAAGGAACCTGAGACGTTTCAAGCCAGCGCCACCTAGTGGTAAAATCAAATATTCATATGCTTATAACTTTGGAGTAGGTTGACTTATTTTCACGGGAGTTATCTTCTTAGATTCCTGAATCCTTGCCGAGTCCAACAATACCAAACATGCTAGGTTTCTCATTATGGTTTGTTCAACGTTGTGATTCAGCATTTAAACGACTTTTGCAAATATCTTCGAAACCGTTAGTCCGATCGAGACGAAACCACCGTAGGAAAATCTGAATCATAGCGGGTTAATAAAATGTCGTAGGCAAAATGTCAAAATTTTGATAGTAAGTGGCAAAAAAAATGCAATCAACGTCAGGTGTGGGTTATTTTTTATATGCTCATAAATACAAATGTCTATAACTCCTAAACAAAATGAGATATTTTCACCAAATTTGACACGCTTATGTATGGGGGCACTCTGAGGACACACAAAAGTGGTGGGACTGTCTATAATTAAACAAAACATGATATTGGCTCTATACAACTCAATGCATTTATGTGGGGTTTCAACCTTTTTGCTTAAAATTGTCTCCAAATGTCTTTACTCATTTTTGCAGTTGGTCTGCTGCTAGCTTCCTTGTTTGCTTCTGTTGTGCTTGGCCCCGATAATTGCTGCTTGCAGCTATATTTAGTTATTATTTTTGCCTGTGATATTTCATGTACATATAGTCCCTCAGACTTTCTGTGAGTTTAAAACTTGTGCACTACTGCAAGCTACTTTTTCAGTCATTTTTAACTGTAAATACTCAACGACTGAATAGGTTTCTAAACCATAGTCCTGATTCTTGATTAATTTTCAAATTCAGAGATGATTGTTCAGCTTCATTGATTTCCTGTGGCTACATGTCCTCAGCAGACCTCTACATTTAAATAACGTAGCTCAGAGGGAATAAGGTAATATGATCATCCATTCATCCATAAGGAGATCATATAGGCGACCCCTCCAGCTGTCTTTATTCTCGAGACTCAGCGAGCCCAACACCTCAGTAACCTGACTTTGACTTCCTGAACTCTTCTCACGTTAGATGTGCTGAACTGACCTCGAGGAGCTCGCTCATGAAAGCCCTTCTTTAACATCAGGTATGAGTGAAAAAGTCGGAGGAGTCTCTTTGAATGCGGTATGGATGTCATATGCAGGGCCCTTTGAAGGAGTAATGCATTTTTTCACTGTGTGTAGAAGTGGAAAAACAAGCCTCTTCAAAGTCGCTTGATGACTGTTGAGGAAGATGAGAAAACAGTGGAGGTGAATAAGCCATTTCATTATTAGAGAAGTGTTCTTCGGAGGAGAAAACTTTTATATATTTTCAAAATGTTAGAAATGAACACTTTTGTTCCGCAAGAATGCGTTCAATTAATCAAAAGTAGCAACTTTTACATTGTTATAAAAATATTGTATAAAATAAATGCTGTTCTTTCAAAATGTCAAAGAATTCTGACAAATTGATTATAATAATCAGTTTGGGGTTACTTTTTTCATGTTTTTTTCCTAATGCTCATCAAGGTTGCATTTATTTGATCAAAAATACAGTAAAATTTGTAATATTGTGAAATATTATTACAAATTAAAATAAATGTTTCTATTTTAATATTTAAAAAAAAAAATGTATTATCAATTAATCAGGATTCATTGATGACATTTTTAAAGTAAAAATATTTTTGAAAAACCTTGGTAAGCATAAAAAAACATGACAAAAATGTAATTTTCAACTATTTAAAAGATTATATTTACCTTAGGATAAGCGTTTTACACACACACACACACACACACACAGATATATTAGTGCTGTCAAAATTAGTGCGTTAACGCAAATGATTATTTTTTTCAGTTTAACGCGCTAAAAATATTTAACGCAATTAACGCAGCATCCGTGTTTTCTGTCATCCTTTGGCGTTACATTATATGATCACGCTTTTATTCATGCAAATGCTTTCAAGCGTGACAAGACAAGAGAACGCGCTGTCAGTGAATGTCCTGACACACACACACACACACACACAACGCTCAGAAAGACGCGCGCCAGTATAGAGTTCTCTTTCGCGTTTGAACAAACAATAACACACAGAATTATGCCAAAATGCCCATTTTGTCTTAAATGAGTTAAATAACATCTTAAATGAACTAAAAGAGTTGTGAGAAAATGAGATGCGCGTGAGTAGCAGTGATACTGGCCTTCATTCATAAAAACATGCCATTACAACAAATATTTTAAAAATACTGCCTTTAACTTGTTTCTACATTAATTTGGAGAGTAACTGTGAAATACTATTTTAATCGTGATTAATCATGATTAATTACAGAAAAATGTGCAATTACTTTTTTTTTTTAATCGATTGACAGCACATATATATATATATATATATATATATATTTTTTTTTTTAAATGGTAATAAATAAAATTGAACCATTTTTTTCAATAGCTGTCGTCAAACTTTAAGGAAATATGTTGGCTTTAGTGGAGGAAGTAAAATAAAGCCAGTTGATCTATAATACAGTATTAAAGAGTCGTGTGGAGTGGAAATGGTGCCTTGCGCCCTCCTAGCACTTTTTTTTTTTTTGGCCAATCAAGAATATCCAGGTTTTAAGGAGTACTTACCACAGCTCACGGCAGGTGAGCACATAAGACTATCTGACACGGGAATTGCATATGGATTAGAGAGCACATGGAGCTTAATTCAGTGTCTGAAGTGGGACGTGTTATGAGCGAAAGCAGGTGTGATGCTGCAACTCAATGCTCAGTTTACTGCATAACTACATAGTGTGCACGTCATTCCCCCAATTTGCTTTCCCTCTGCGTTGGCATTTTGATGAGCTTAATACTCGTTACGCCCATTGGAAAATATCAAGCCGCTGACCTGCTCGTTTGCCGGCTCTTGAGTACGAAATATACTCTGGTGCAGCAACACAGTTGGAGTTAAACACAGTCCCTTATTACCTATTCTCACAGGCCAGGGGGCTTCAGCACAGACCCACCTGCTGTTGCATTCAGTCACTGTCACATTACAAGTAAACAAGACAGATGGCAGCGCACAGGTATTTCTTGAGGGTACGAATGCCTTCGTAAAGGACAGGCTGCTAAGGATGGGCAAAACAAAACTTTCCAAACACAAATGAGTATCTATTGATGCACAGCCTGAGTAACTCTCATCCTTCTGGATGTGATAAAAAATGTGTCTCCGGGCAGAGAAGGAAAAGCAGCCCTGAAACCAGTCACATTTAGTATTAATTAAAACCCGTCTTGGGGAACTCATACATATTGTGTTCTGTGAGTTTAATTCTTTTCCAGATGATAAACAAAAACAGATTATGCTCTTTTATTTCTAATGCCTGCAAACACAACAAAACAGAGCATTGCGTGAGGCTGGGAATACATACAAACAGCTTCTGCAAGGGCTCGCTGCTATACCCCTTTGTGAAAAATGGCTGCATCATGCTAAACAGTCTCATTACTGGAAAATGAAGGTCAGTCGTGCCCTTCCACTCGTATTTTTTGTTGGCTCAGTCTGTTGAGATGCAGTAAACCAAATCCACACCCCATCAAGGGAAGTAGAGGCAGAGTAAACTCTCTGAACATGCACTATCTATCTAGACCTCTAATGCTTTTTGTCCATGTTCATCTGAAGGGAGTTCTTCTCTATATCAGTGTCAGTGTTTCTGAACTCCTTGAAACGCCTCCATTGTAGTCTTGAGTACAATATTCCTCATTTAAATAATTAATATGCAGAATAAAGGGGCGGGGCCTGGTTGAGTTAGTTAGTAGTGTGTTGAAACTGCCGGTTATGGTAAGGGACGGGACATTTCCCAAACACCAATCACAACACACTGCTCCAGCCGACCAATCAGAGCACATTGTGCTTTTCAGAAGGAGGGGCTTCATAGAGACAGGAACTAAACAGAGCGTTACTGACAGACTGGGAAGAGAGGAGCCGCAACAATGGAGAATATGAGGAAATAATCAACATTCAAGCAGGAAAACCTGCTCTAGTAGAGCCAGAAACAACATCAAGACTTTATAAAAGGGCATAATATGGTCTCTAAGTTAGTAGCGCTGGTACTTTCAGTTAGTTTCTCCCCAATGCTCATCTCTGAAGTAACTTCCCACTCCCAGCGTCCATGTATCTCTTCTTTATCGCACTCTTAGCTTTTATTCATTAGTTTTGTTCTCCCCTTCCCTTGTTCTTGCTCTCTTTTCCTGTCTCATTCTGTTTGTCAGATCTCTCTGTTTGTATCCTTCCATTTTTCATTCTCGGTCCCAGGCTCCTGAAGGTTGCAAAAACACATCCTCATCCTACCCAGAGATCAACATATGGTGCAGATGGTTGGCTGAATATAAAAAAGGCAGGACTTTTCCCTTGCGACGCGAGATAATTCAGGGCAGTTCTGGACTGCCAAAGGAAACGCTGGTTTAGAGCGCTCGAAGAAGTTGGGAGCGTCTCTCACTCTGTATTCCAAGCAGCCATTTTGTGCCACTTTCAATGTCGACAGTCTCAGCAAGCAATTCTTTGTTTCTCAGTCTAAATAGATTCTGTCACCAGGGGCTCTATATGCAGAGAAGACATACTGAAATATTTACTCTTAAAGGCTAATAAGCCAGAGAAAAGACACAGATTCACTGCAGATATATATATATATATATGCGAATGGTAATGTTTTTGCAGCATTGATAAATTCACTGAAATCATGGCAGCTCCACACATACATACGGCGAGCTGCTCGTTCGTCTCCCTTTTCCTATCGCATATCAGCTCGGAGTAGAGTTTATTTTAACCCCTTTAAATATAAAGATCGCCAACGGACCTAGATTATTGTTGTTCAACATTCACTGCACGTTAAAGCATCACACTCTTACTTTACAAACTGAGTATCATTAAAAAGATTAAAGACTTTGATGTTTGACCATTGTTTATGATAAAACTAGGTTGCAGTGACATTAATTTCTTAATTTATGTCAGGAGTGCAAAATAATCGATCTGCAATTTTTTCTATTTTTAATATATCAACATGCAAATGAATTCAGTCACCTCTGCTCCGGTTTATTTGCGTTCACATACAGTACATGCCCTAGACAGTGTCCATTAGGGCTCTTAGTCCAAAAGTGTGATTTCTATTAATTTCCCACTGAATTATGCGATCTGAAGAGCTGAAAAAGCGTTCAGAGAGAGCTCTGTCTCTCCTGTTCCTGGATTGCATCAGTTATGACTCATCGAGCGCTTATTCAGCGTACAGCTGTCAATCATCTTACATGACCATAATTCCTGCTTTTCTGGATGACGCTGTCCTGTACACTTCCTCGTTCTGAGCTCTGTGAAAACAAACCCAAAGAAACATTTATACATGTGAAACAAGAAGCTAATAAACACACAATTATGATAGCATATGGTTTGTGTGTGATTTTCATGCGAATTGGGATTTTTCATATCAATAATGGATGTTTACATTATAAATGCTAAGCAGGTGTAGCGATTAGCTGCATATAAAAGGCTATACAAAACATTTCAACAACATATTATGACTAAAATCCCCATTAGATCGCGATCTGAAGGTAATACAAATAATCAATGGTGGTTTAAAGTGAGTTTTGAGTAAAAGTGTAATATTAATTTTTAAATTGTGTTATGTAGCTTGATGCTAATTGTAGTTCTACTTGTCACGGCCGGCTCGCAAGCCGCGACATAGAAGGAGACAACACGTCGGATAAAGTTCAAAAAGGAATAACATTTATTAAAGTAAGAATAATTAAATAAGAGAAAAGGAAAAAAATTAAAACAAAACAACAACTGAAAAGAGAACAAAATGGCACGAGGAGAAAGCGCCCCGCCACAACCAAAGGGAACTGCTTAAACTGCCGGCATTAGCTCCAACACAGGTGTAACTCCTCAGTCATCATGACGTCACTCACCCTAACTCCGTCCTGCGAAACAAAAAAAAGAAGAACAACCAAACCACACAATATGACCCATACTGGGATCATAACATATTGCATAAAATAATTTGTTAAAAGAATTCACATAAGGTCCCAAGAATATGCTCTTTTTTTCTAGACTTCAGATAATAGGTGGATTGATGTATACTGGGATGAAAGTGGTGTAGATGGGCAAGCCATAATGCCAGAATAAAGGCTAATAATGGCTGAATACAAACAGAAGAATAATGATAAAAGAATAATGAAGATTGAGTCTCATACCGGCAGAGATGAGAAAGGTTCATCGAGTGAGAACAATAGAAACGTGAATGGAGCAGTTCACCTCGCCAGACATTAAACAATAGACTGCAAATGGGTGTTTACAGAGAAATAAAATATTTCATTAGCATCTTATCAGCCTTCTCTAAAAACTCACTCTGACATGACCTTATGAAATACTTCATAAAATTCATAGTTTTAGAGATAACATCCTCAGATTTTAAATGAAGCATGTGCAGACTTGTGGCTTCACTTTAATTGTGGTTATAAGTTGTTATACCACATCCACATAATATTTTTATACATTTAAATTCTATTTTATACATTTAAATATATTCTTAGTATGTTTTATTTTAGTTTTTATGTTTGAGCTTATATATCTTCATATTAATAACAGTCTGAGCAATTCTGAGTCTTGAACTGTAAACTCTCAAGTGTTGGCTTTCTAAATATATGTTGGTTATGTGTCTATTCAGAATGACTTATGAGCAGCAGCCTTTTTATTTTGGGTATTTCATTTATGCCCCACTTGCCAAAATGGGGGGTGTGCAGTGAGGGGTTAAATAGAAATTAAGAAAATATTCAAAAATTGGAAATAAAGTGCTGAACGGGTATAGAATAGTGGGAATAAAGTGTTTAAGGGGTAGGGGAGGTAATGTCAAGTACAAGTAATGTCCCAATAAGCAGCATAAATTTATGATTTTAATAAATATAATCATATACACTGAATATGCTGTTGTTATTGCATACTGTTTTATAATAGGCTCTACAATACACTGAGGTACAGATAATATCTGTAGCATATTTACACTTGGTGCACAGAAAATAATGCTATTTTCACAATTTCACAATTCTAAAATAACACTGTTGCGCGCGCGCGCACACACACACACACACACACACACACACACACACACACACACACACACGCAGCATCTCGCGCAGCATGAACACATTCATAAGGACAGTGCCCGGGCGTCTCATTTCTCAACATCAAGGTGGGCTAGCGATAGGCATCTCTGTGATCCCTGTTCTCATCTCGAGTCAGGGAGATTAGAAGCAAGGGTCCAAACTACAGGCCACCAATTACCCTGTAATAGAATCAATCCGTGCTGCACTTTGATACATGAGACAGTCAGACAGTTGCAGTGAGATGGAGAGGTGGATGAGAGCCGCGACGGCTCCTCACATGTGCCCGGAAAACTGGCATGAGTCATCTGTCGAAACCTGCCGTGAACGAGACGAGATGTCCGTCGCACACCTGATCGGCTTTAGTCACAGGTGAAAAGTCCCTGATCAGCAGCCGTATGATAGATATAGATTCAAAATCAACAGTAATGGCAACATTTTACAATAAGGACCTATTAGTGAATGCATTAACTAACAATGAACAACACAGTTACAATGATTTTAAGCTTTAGTTAATAAAAATACATTGCAGGGTTACAGTTAACCGAAACAAAATTTTTTTTTGATTTAAATAAAATAAACGTTGACTGAAATAAAACTGAAGTACTAACTAAAACAAAAACTGAAATAAAAATGAATAAAACTATATAGACATATAAAAAAAAAAATGACAAAAACAACAAAATTACTAAAACTTTAACTAAAATTCAAATTAATAATAAAAAAGTATAATAGTATCTGAATGATACTAAAATAGCACTTTATTGTTAGTTTATATTAGTAAGTCCATTAAGTAAGGAATCATTTTTTGAATAATTCAACGGACCGGAGTCAATTATTCCGCTTATATTACGGTTACCACATCTCAAAACATTGTTCAGATGTTGTATTTCAAGACATTTGTAAGGTTTTTGTCCTTAAAACACTCTTGTGTGTAGAACTAATTTCTTACGCATCTCATCCCACGCCTCCGTTGCTAATTCCAAAAAGTCATTTTAGAGCTAGTAACGGAGGCTTTTAGCTGCAGTTATTAGAGAAAGATTGAGTGATTGATTAAAAGTGTGTGAATTACCTGAGTCTGTGTCTCTCAACAGTGTTCGGCAGCAGCGTTTCTACTGTAAGTTTATCTGCTTCAAGAACAGCGCTGTTATTACCTCGCTAGTGAGAAATGGCATGTAGTTTTAAAGTTGCAAAACTATTTTACTGATAAAGTCACAGGGCAGCACTGACAACACGTTTCTGTTTTCCGTCTGTGTTTCCGTACGGCATGTGTATGTGTTTGAATGCGAGAGAGAGAGCTGGAGAAAGAAAGTGTGATTTCCATAGATAATAAAAGGTAATTTCGATGGAAAACCTGCTATATTTATTTGCTTTTACTAGGTTTTGGCTCTTTTGCTGTTGTCAGCTGTAAGAACCTTTTAAAATTATGAAATCATTTGGTGGAGTGATATGGAACTGTAATGCGGTCAAGACCTGCCTGGAACTACTTTAGCTGTGCGTTTCCCTGAAAACAAATGCACACATTAGAACATTCATCAACCAATCAGATTCAAGCATTCAACAGCCCGTAGTATAACTAATATTAACTGATACAACTTCTGATTTTAATAATATTTTGGTAAATGTTGAAATTAATATTAACTAAGATTAATCAATTCTATTTACAGTATTATTTTATTGTTAGTCCATGATAACTAATGTAGTTAACCAGTGCTGGTCCTAGACTTCTGGGGGCCCTAAGCAAAACTTTGCAAGGGGGCTCCTGTCAATGCATTCATGAAAACCCCAAAATGACCCCCAACCTCTAAACCTTTAAACACACACCTCGGGTCTTTGGTGAGCGGGGATGCCATTCACTACCCTCCTCCTCATTCATTTATTAAAGTTAGACATCAACCTTCTTAGTGTTCCTCAATCAATTCATTATAAACAATATAACAAAGAAATTTTTTTTTATAAAAGAATACTTGTTTTCTCATTAATTTTTTTTCAAAAGTGTGTGTAACGACCCGAGGTCGTTAATTGAATCTTTGATGACTTCAATTCACCTTCATTCCACAATGTCTGATACACAATGATGAAGTGACGTTTCACTCATAGTTACCGCAGGCAGAAAACAAAAGAATAGTAAGGATCATCAGCAAAACTTGAAATGGCTCAGTGATTTACTGTCCTGAACGCAATCAAATATTACTGTCACTGATGGTGGATCTGGTGAAGAAGCTGTCAGCATAATATCAGCAAAATATTGATTTTGAAGATGTTGAAAATGATAGTTTTGAGAATATGTTTGAGATGGCGAATGTGAGCCAGATGCTGAATGTCCTGGGAAATGAGCTCTGACGAGGACACTGATGATGGTGTAAAACATCTGCTCAAACTGAACCCTTCCAAGCTCCAAAAGCTAACAAAATAGGCTGTAATTGTTACTGTAATATCAGGAGAGTTTTATATAATCACATCCCTGTTAGATATAGATCCAGGTCGCTAAAGACCCAGATATGTAATAATGATTGGTGAAACATTCATGCATTTAAGGGTTAAACTGTTTTCAGAGCACTTTCACTGTTAACAAACAAACAAGTTGAAACAGTCAGTAATATCATACGTAAAAAAAAAAAAAAAAATTACAATCAATAGGACAAATACAATTGAAAAAAAAAAGATATAAATGACACAAACAGTTTAGTCTACTACTAATAAATACCCACCATATAGAAATTGAATTGAGTAATCAATTGTATCAGCTGTATCAATATCAACATCAATGGACTGAAGAAACTGAGGGCTCAAATACACAGGGATGGCAATCAACAGAACAACCAACAGGTGAGGACTACTCAGGAACCATAGTAACAAACAAGTGGCGGGAAAACTGAGAGAACTAAGTCAAACCAAAACACAAGAACTAAAGGCGGGCATACACTGTGCGATTTTCATCCAATTTTGTGTGACTCGTGAGACCCTTTTTTGGGTCGAAACAGGGGGAAACGAGAGGCGATATAGAGTCGCCCCTCGTGAGGGTATCGCACAGCTGAAGCAGAGCTGCGAACTGATTGCCCTGTTTTCCCCTCACTGCGCCTGCGTGAAAGCAGATGTTGAACCATTTCATCTTTAACGCAGCAAGAAAGAAAACGAAAAGAGTGGGATCTTTAAGTTCTGTAGGAAGCTATCAAACTAGCAGCAATTTAGCACACTGTTGCATGACTCCAGTTCGTGTTGAAAAATGCATAATCCACGTCTTCCAAACCATCCAGCGCCTTTTATTAATTTAGCTACTTGATCATTAATTTACTTGTTTCACTTTTCACTTTCACACTTTATTTACTCATTTAATATTTATTTCATTTTATTATCACGGGAAATGTGAACCGTTGTCCATCATTTGACAATTAGTGATAAAGAAAAATGTCACGTTGATATATTGTTTTTTTTTCCGTTTTAAATCATGAAGGCGAGTCAGTGGATATCACAAGCAATGTGAAACTTTGCGTGAGAGTTAAGTCGGTGAAGTCTCAAACCCAGTCAGGTATTCACTGCAGAAAGTGAAAGTAAAATCTGACGAGCTTTTGGTGCATATTCTCACAGAGACAACGAGAGATAAACTAGGCCTTCTTCAACATGTGGTTATAACGGTCTTAATTTACTTTCTTAATATTTCTCTTGTGGCCCAAGTGAAAAAATGAGAAGAGAAGTATTTTGTGTTAAACAAGTTGTTTTTGAAATAAAGCTGCTCTTAATTTTCATTGATGACTGATTATTGCAGTGTTCTGACATATTAAAGACTGATAATCATTTAGGCCTATAATTCATAATCGGCCTAAATGTTTTTAAATAGTTTAATTTCATGTAAGCTAATCTATAATCTTTTATTATACAGCGCGTCGGTTATGCAGTGATGCGTTATGAAATTGTTGCGATGCAAATTAATTGTAATATCAATTTAAAGGGGTCATGAACTGCGTTGTTTTATTGTTTTATGATGTTTCCTGGGGTGCACTTATAATGTTAGAATGATTTTTACATCAGAAATTGTCATAATTTATAAATAAAAGGCATTTTTCCTACCCTGATTTTAGCCTCTGATTTGAACGCTCTGTTTTAAGGGGCGTGTCTGCTGTGAGACTTCAGTGTAAACGCCCACTGCTGTGATTGGCTGCTGTGAGACTTCAGTGTAAACGCCCACTGCTGTGATTGGCTGCTGTGAGACTTCAGTGTAAACACCCACTGCTGTGATTGGCTGCTGTGAGACTCAGTGTAAACGCCCACTGCTGTGATTGGCTAATGTCTTTCCATTTGAAATAGCTAAGTATTACTCTCTCTTTTAGCTCGTTTTTTACTATTACAGCTCTCATGGTTAACTAATCGTGAAAAGTGTTGCATTACATTTAGATCTATGGCATTATATTCAGATGGCATTATATTCAGATCTATGGCATTATATTCAGATGGCATTATATTCAGATCTATGGCATTATATTCAGATGGCATTATATTCAGATCTATGGCTTTATATTCAGATCTATAGCATTATATTCAGATCTATAGCATTATATTCAGATGGCATGAAAGGTTGCAGAGATGAACATTGTAGCCGATCACAGACATGTTGAGCACATGAATGCAGGATCTCGTCATTGCAACTCAGTTTCTGCACACTAACGAATGCTTTCATCTTCACTAACAGTGCAAACGTGATATAGTTAAGAGATTCGCTGAATAAAACGGGAGTCACTGATAAACGCGTCACTGATAAACTCTCCTGTTTGATTGACAGCTCCAGCGCGCGCTGCTCCAACGATTGCAAAGGGAGCTTTCTTTGTTCGCTTTCTTTATAGAATTTCATCACCGTTAAATAACAGATTATTTTCATCCTACTAAGAGAAACAACGCAAGTTGACGTTTAGTCACTGGTTTGATTTACTGACACACAGACAAAGATCATCTGACTGTACATGAATCATTACATTTCAGATCAGGCATTAGAATGAACACAGTTACTTACATGTTGCATTACTGTCGAGTCCAGGCACTGCACAATATTTTGTAATCCTCAACGGCATGTTTATTGCTTGCTAGCTCGATCTGGTTTAACACCACGTAGGCCTATGTTACTTTTAGGCTACCTATTGTATTGCATGTCATGCGTGAATCGGTGGGCGGGGCTAAACAGGCAGTGATGAAGTGGGCGGGGCTAAACAGGCAGTGATGAAGTGGGCGTTGATCTTCTTCTGCAGAGGCGGTGCTTGCCTCCCTTTGACGTCATGATCCCCACTTTGAAAAACCTGTCGTTTGCTGGGCCTGGTGTCAATAAAAGCTTTTATTAGACTAACAAGGAAGTTTTCAGTTCTGAAACTTACAGGATATTCTTATAGTATGGTGACCTCTTATATGTCAAAAGCTCAAGGAAAATTTGATTTCTCAGTTCATGACCCCTTTAATATTCAATTATAAAAGTAGGCCTATCCTAATGATAATAATAATAATTTAATTTAATACATACACTGGAAATGCTAAATCCTCTTGATATCGATAGCTGATGCGTTTGACCATATGGCTATCTCTCTACACCATATCAACCTGGCACGGGGTTTTATCGCGGTCAAGTCGCGCTCAGCGATCGGACCGCACAGTGTGAGCACATAAATCCTGAGCTTTGGCTTTACATCGCATGTGATCTACTCATACAGTGTGAGTTGGTAACCTTGCTGAAATCGCACAGAAATCACAGTGTATGCCCGCCTTAAAGCAAAACAGAACATACATGTGACAGTCCACTTGTTTTAATCGCCCAAATACAAAATGCTGCCATCGTTTACTCAGTCATTTAAACAGGTTTTGACTATTCCTTAAAACTCAAGAAATCTCAAAGAACCATCATGAAACTCCATTAATATGGATAACCAAATGTTTTTACACCAGTTTTTCATGCTGTTTTTTTTTTTGTTGTTGTTGCAGTATTTGTAGTTTGTATAGTGTGCAAAGGATGAATAGTTTTAGTATGCATGAACACCCACATGCCCAACTACATCTGAGTTCAACATGACCTTCCTGCCAGTGTTTTCACATCTTTTTGACTCATTATTTGATCTGATTGCCAAATGTTGAAGCGCTCATATCGTGAGGAACCGAATTCTCCTTGACCCTTTGAAGAGTTCACTGTACTGTGAGGACTTACTGTATCTCAATACTTTATCAACCAATCTTATTCGGTGCAGTGATGTAAGGAGGAGGAGTAGGATGAATGAGAATAATAGTGTAGGAAGTTTAACTTTTCTTGGCTTTATTTCTGTTTATTACAATTACTGTTCTTGGCTGTCACATGACGCTCCGAATTTCAACTGTTCAAAAGTTTGGGGTCAGTGAGATTGTGTAATGTTTCTGAAAGAGTCTCTTCTGCTCATTTATCTGATCATAAATCCAGTAAAACAGTGAAATATTACTCCAGTGTAAATCAGCTGTTCTCTATGTGAATATATAGTAAAGTGTAATTTATTCCTGTGATCAAAGCTGAATTTATCATCATTACTCCAGTCTTCAGTGTCACATGATCCTTCACAAATCATTCTCATATGAGGATTTGATGCTCAACAAACATTTATGATTATTATCAATTCAGATTTCTGTGGAAACCGTCATACATTTAATTTCTCAGGATTCTCTGATGAATAGAAAGTTCAAAAGAACAGCATTTATTCAAAATAGAATCTTTTATGACATTATAAATTGTATTTAATGTCATGATCAATTTATGTATTATTATTGGCAGCTGACACAACAGTTGTACTACTGTAGATATTTAGATGCCACTGTCAAGCGAGTTAAGACAACAATGTAACATACTACTACATGAAACAATTATTTCTGCATACTGGTTAATATTTTCATACTACTTTCAGAAAATATTAGGCTTTATACAGTCTATACAGAATGTAATTTTCAATCAGTGGCGATCTCATACACATATAGAGCTGTCTAAAATAAAGAAAAGCCATCTGTTTATCTTTTTGTTTTAGTTATCAGCATATCTCAGGAGAAAATATAGTGTGACCAATGACCAGTGACCGTTCGGTTGGATATAAACCATAAGAGCAATTACAAGAAAAATAGTTCTAGACAGTAACAACTGTGAAGCAACTTTACATTTACAGCTTTATTTTTATTTTATTCAATTTTTTTGTGCACATAGCACAATGTTTTCTTCTACTTTCCTCAATAATGTTTTTAGAATATCAAGGTTGTTGGCATTGTTGATTCGCACACATCTCAAGGGAAACAGGGATGACGATGAAAATGGGAGGTAATTCACATCAATACAATTTTTTTTTTCCCTTTATTGGCCATAGGGGGAAAAAAAAGAATAAAAATAAGAAAAACATATGATATAGATTTTTTTATGTACTGACTTTTAGCTCTTCAGATGACATTAATATTATGAAGTATATAAACTCAAACCTACTGATTACTTCTTTATGTAAAGCCATATTCATATAATACACTAATTTACTGCAGTCTGCGTGTTTGCTTTCAATCAAGCCAATAAACAAGACGAATGAACTCACGAGTGGATGAGTGAATGAATGGTCAATAAACTATTATTGCACAGCCCTTGTGCGTCATAAAAAAGCCTGCGTCACCTTTATTACAGTGATTGAGGAGGACTATATGTCAAATATCTGAGCTGAACTCATACGGTCTAAAGTTCTTACACAATATCAATTCAGTGTTTGAGTTGTGTATTACAAATCTGCATTTCTCCTTCAGAGTAAGAGAATATGGCATTATCTGTGCAATAAAGAATGACAGATTTAATTGTGTCACAATTAAGAAACAGCTAAACATCCTGAAAACAAGATTAATTCACCTGAGAACCAACAGTGTATTAGTTGTTTCTTTTATGTGTTTCCTTTCTGTCTAGCAGTTGTGTTTAACCTTGTTAGTCACCTTCGTTACCAATTATTATATCAGCGGTGTCTAGTTTAGTGGCTTTTGTTCTCCCTTGTATGCACAGTATTTGTGTACTTTAACATTTGTGATGATTCCAGGTTTGCATAATGTTCAGAGTTTGCATTTCACTGTTTTTATTCATTCAGAGGAATACTGAATATGTTTTTGTGCACTTGAGACGAGTAAATGCATGCTAGAACTACAATACCCATCATGCTCACACACACACACACACACGCCTCTGCACTTACTCACGGTTTCACTCAACATGGAGACAGGAGAGCTGTCATCAATACATGGAAAAAGAAAGTAAGTTGCGCTACTTATTTGAAAAAGTTACTCAGATATTTAGTTTACTTTACTAGTTACTTAGAAAAGTAATCCAATTACATAACTCGCATTACTTGTAATGCGTTACCCCTAACACTGGCTGGACGGGCTGCCTTTTGCCTGTTTTCAGTAATTGCATGAATATCTTATAAAGGTTCTACAGAGAAATGGCACATTTTTTGTCTAGAAAAGTGGGTTCCTGAAAACTGTCAGAAACCTTTTGCTATGATTTGTGCCTTTTTGCATACAGATATCCACTTAGAAAAGACTGGAAAATGTCTCAAAATGGGCTGTCACTGTGGATGAAAGGCAGCTCTTAAAGACGGTCAGGGTTTTCTTGCTAACGAAAAATCCGGTCTCTGAAAATCCCCCTCACAGAGCTCATTTAGCCCATGCCAGGTGTCAGGGAGAATGTGCGAAGGTGGATCGATATCACACTTAACTATTACAAAGACAGATATGTTCCTGAAATTAGAAGGGACCCTCGCACGCGCACAATCAGCAGATCAGATAAAGCGGGACGGAGGTGCATTGATTTGAGCCGACTAATGGAAGAGTCTGCATACAGACAACTAGTGACGCTTTAGAGGTTTGTTTATAAATACTTTATTCCACTTGACAGGAGAAATCTACACCTTTAATGAAACTGTCAAGGGTGCTGTGGTCGTAATGAGGAACCAGACCTTACAAGCACACATATAAAGACATACACATACACACACACACACACACAGAACATTAATAGCACAAACCATGGGCCATGCCAAATATAATTATGTCCACATTACTACAGCTTGAGTTCCCTGTAGATCTGGCTCACTCTCTCTTCTTCTCTTTTCTTCCTCTCCCTCCATTCCTCCCTGCAATGCGGTGCCACTGCAGCGACACAATCTGTTATAACAAAAAATGAGTCTGGAATGGCTTCATTTTTTTTCTTTAAACCCTGAGGTGCCTAATTTCCCAAAACATATAGTAAAAGTAAAGGTGCTGGACCACATAATAATAATACATTTTAGTGCTTGAGATGGTTTTTGGTACTTGACACGGCCAAGTCGATGGCTCTGTTCCAAAACCTAGAAGGATCACAATGGAAATGACTAGAAATTGTGCGTTAGGGTGAATGAACTCCAATAAACTATTGGTATAATATATGTAAATATGCTTGTTCCACATCTACTGATTCCAATGAAGTTTGACATTAGCATAACACAAATATTGCACAAAATAGTAGATAATCCTTTTTATAGATTGCACCAAAAAGATTTTTTTTACCAAAAGTAATTCAATTTGTGTGATTGGATAATTGAACTCTTGATTGTTCTGAGGTGATCAATTAAAACTGTCATGATAAAATTGTATCTTATCCACATTATGTGCATGAAACAGATAAAACCATGATTTTGATTTTTTTTTTTTTTTTTTTTTTGCACAGTTTAAAAAATAAATACACAAGAAAATACAATTTATATAAAAAAGTATTATTTTTTTAAAAAAAATTATAGAAAAAAAACTAACTTAACATACAAAAATGAATATACAAGAACTACATCCCAAAAATAATAAGTAATAAAGTGTAAATATATCAGCGTATATGTAAAATGCATACATATATGCGTTCATCTGGATCTAAAACTATTTACAAAACAAATTTATTTTGTTTTGCTATTTTGGTCAAATATTTCTAATTGCTGAAATTTTGGTGCATCAATCACACACACACACACACACACGCACACATATACAGTCAAATCAAACATGATTCAGACACCAGATATAATGTTTCACTAGTGGGTCAGGACACTATAGTTCATTTCTGTAAGTGAGGAGAGCAAAATAAAGTAAACTGTGACATATTATACCCAAAAACTCTTCATACAGTGACTACCAGTAAAACTGATAAAAATTTCAGACCAAAATTATTCAGACACTTTGACCTGAGCATGTTTTGCTGAAGTGCTTTTTCCTAAATTGAACTAAATTGGTATTATAGTTATAATTATCTGACATTATCAAGATTAATTTGTTCTGACACTCTGAGTTCTTATATTTTTTTTTTTTTACCATTTTCTAAACTATAGTGAATAAACTGTGATAATGTGAGAAAATGTTGAAGGTGTCTGAATACATTTTGGTTTGATTTTGGTCTAAATACACCAATCAGGCATAACATTATGAGCACTGGACAGGTGAAGTGAATAACACTGATTATCTCTTCATCACAGCACCTGTTAGTGGGTGGGATATATTAGGCAGCAAGTGAACATTTTGTCCTCAAAGTTGATGTGTTAGAAGCAGGAAAAATGGGCAAGCGTAAGGATTTGAGCGAGTTTGACAAGGGCCAAATTGTGATGGCTAGACGACTGGGTCAGAGCATCTCCAAAACTGCAGCTCTTGTGGGGTGTTCCCGGTCTGCAGTGGTCAGTATCTATCAAAAGTGCTCCAAGGAAGGAACAGTGGAGAACCGGCGACAGGGTCATGGGCGGCCAAGGCTCATTGATGCACGTGGGGAGCGAAGGCTGGCCCGTGTGGTCCGATCAAACAGACGAGCTACTGGAGCTCAAATTGCTCAAGAAGTTAATGCTGGTTCTGATAGAAAGGTGTCAGAATACACAGTGCATCTCAGTTTGTTGCGTATGGGGCTGCATAACCTCAGACCAGTCAGGGTGCCCATGCTGACCCCTGTCCACCGCCGAAAGCACCAACAGTGGCACGTGAGCATCAGAACTGGACCACGGAGCAATGGAAGAAGGTGGCCTGGTCTGATGAATCACGTTTTCTTTTACATCACGTGGATGGCCGGGTGCGTGTGTGTGGCTTACCTGGGGAACACATGGCACCAGGATGCACTATGGGAAGAAGGCAAGCCTAAACTGCCAGTGTGAAAATGCCCTCACATTCCTACATCATGATATATACAGTATAAGCAATATCACACAAGTAACG
Organism: Coreius guichenoti; assembly: GCA_039654105.1. Lineage (NCBI taxonomy): Eukaryota > Metazoa > Chordata > Actinopteri > Cypriniformes > Gobionidae > Coreius > Coreius guichenoti. The sequence goes on along the minus strand of CM077189.1, from coordinate 1,097,095 downwards.
AGTGCAATATCACACGAGTTCTGTTTTTCTGTACATAATGCAAATGCGATACTGATCTTATACAACAGTTTAATAAAATAAATAAGTTAATATTGTGTTGTTTTAGACACAATATTGTCTCTTTTGCCAACGAAAATATAAAGTCAAAGCAGAACTGTTCGTCTCCAACTCCGAGCAATACACAGTGGCATTTCATTTCTGAATCCAAGTTTTGGACGAATCGGGTGAACCAATGATTCAATGGACCATAAAGAGAACCATTTACATTTACTATTTTCATGAATTTACTTCACTCCTGAATGAATCAGCCGTTTGAATGAATCGAGTGAATGAATGACTCAGTGACTTACTTGGCAGTTTTAGTTACTTATTTAGAGTATAATTTCATTAAAAATTGTTTCATATTTCCATATTAATAAAAACAAACATTAAAGGTATAGTTCACCCAAAAATATGTCTTTCTGAAGTTTTTACACAATAATGACTTTAAATTATCTTTTGGGAGTAAAGTCTCAGCCAAATCTGATGTGCAATTAATTAGATTAATTAATTGCCACATTGTGTAATTAATTAGATTTTAAATTTTAATCGCTTGACAGCCCTAATATATACAGTGGGGAGAACAAGTAGTTGATACACTGCCGATTTTGCAGGTTTGCCCACTTACAAAGCATGTAGAGGTCTGTAATTTTTATCATAGGTACTCTTCAACTGTGAGAGACGGAATCTAAAACAAAAATCCAGAAAATCACATTGTATGATTTTTAAATAATTAATTTGCATTTTATTGCATGACATAAGTATTTGATACATCAGAAAAACAGAACTTAATATTTGGTACAGAAACCTTTGTTTGCAATTACAGAGATCATACGTTTCCTGTAGTTCTTGACCAGGTTTGCACACACTGCAGCAGGGATTTTGGCCCACTCCTCCATACAGACCTTCTCCAGATCCTTCAGGTTTCGGGGCTGTCGCTGGGCAATACGGACTTTCAGCTCCCTCCAAAGATTTTCTATTGGGTTCAGGTCTGGAGACTGGCTAGGCCACTCCAGGACCTTGAGATGCTTCTTACGGAGCCACTCCTTAGTTGCCCTGGCTGTGTGTTTCGGGTCGTTGTCATGCTGGAAGACCCAGCCACGACCCATCTTCAATGCTCTTACTGAGGGAAGGAGGTTGTTGGCCAAGATCTCGCGATACATGGCCCCATCCATCCTCCCCTCAATACGGTGCAGTCGTCCTGTCCCCTTTGCAGAAAAGCATCCCCAAAGAATGATGTTTCCACCTCCATGCTTCACGGTTGGGATGGTGTTCTTGGGGTTGTACTCATCCTTCTTCTTCCTCCAAACACGGCGAGTGGAGTTTAGACCAAAAAGCTCTATTTTTGTCTCATCAGACCACATGACCTTCTCCCATTCCTCCTCTGGATCATCCAGATGGTCATTGGCAAACTTCAGACGGGCCTGGACATGCGCTGGCTTGAGGAGGGGGACCTTGCGCGCGCTGCAGGATTTTAAGCCATGACGGCGTAGTGTGTTACTAATGGTTTTCTTTGAGACTGTGGTCCCAGCTCTCTTCAGGTCATTGACCAGGTCCTGCCGTGTAGTTCTGGGCTGATCCCTCACCTTCCTCATGATCATTGATGCCCCACGAGGTGAGATCTTGCATGGTGCCCCAGACCGAGGGAGATTGACCGTCATCTTGAACTTCTTCCATTTTCTAATAATTGCGCCAACAGTTGTTGCCTTCTCACCAAGCTGCTTGCCTATTGTCCTGTAGCCCATCCCAGCCTTGTGCAGGTCTACAATTTTATCCCTGATGTCCTTACACAGCTCTCTGGTCTTGGCCATTGTGGAGAGGTTGGAGTCTGTTTGATTGAGTGTGTGGACAGGTGTCTTTTATACAGGTAACGAGTTCAAACAGGTGCAGTTAATACAGGTAATGAGTGGAGAACAGGAGGGCTTCTTAAAGAAAAACTAACAGGTCTGTGAGAGCCGGAATTCTTACTGGTTGGTAGGTGATCAAATACTTATGTCATGCAATAAAATGCAAATTAATTATTTAAAAATCATACAATGTGATTTTCTGGATTTTTGTTTTAGATTCCGTCACTCACAGTTGAAGAGTACCTATGATAAAAATTACAGACTTCTACATGCTTTGTAAGTGTGCAAACCTGCAAAATCGGCAGTGTATCAAATACTTGTTCTCCCCACTGTATATATATATATATATATATATATATATATATCAATCATGACAACTCTCAGAATAGTTTAAGCATGTTATTGACTATGGCAGTGTAAATGTATTTGGTCCTGGCGGACTGGATCTGCTGCAATAGACACACAAACATGAATCCTGTATCAGATCTAGGCAGGTGGAGCTGGGGAGGTGGAGGGGTTCAGAGGAACTCTGATAGGCTTACAGCGAACACTGAACCAGACTGTTTGAATGTTGAGCAAGCAATCTCATTGGCTGCAGGATCAGCAGAGCCAATCAGCTTGTGCCATGCGGTAATGATGTGATTGCTTGCACACGGCATGACTGAACTAGATTTATATACACCCACACGCACACACACACACACACAATCACCTCCATTGACTATACGAACAGCTTTTTACAAACACTCCATTAAAATTTGCATCTTCTGATTGTTTGCCTAGAAGTGAAATGGATTAAACTTGACGGACAGAGATTTCTGAGAGACATTCCAAAATGTTCCATCGGATTCCATTTACAATCCACTTCCTGAGTCAGCGGTTCTGTCACAATACTCAGTTTAGACAGACAAAGGCAGGGTCCAACCAACCATTAACAGCAAACAGAAGCCTTTATTGATTTGTGCGTGCTCCTGCTTTTGTGGTTTTGAAAGCAACATTAACCGATGCCTTGCAGCCAATCTATGCTTTGATCCCTAAACTTTATGCATGGTGGATTGATAATAATAGTCTTAAATGATTTATTCTGCACTCCGTGCTCTAAGTCGGTGATGCACAGCTCGGGTTTGGAGCCTCACATCTCTGTGGGGAGTTCAGTAAGAGCTCGCTGAAGACGCACAGCAGTAGAGTCGAATTCTCTTAAAGTCAAGTGCATATTCTTGTGTGACGTGACCTTTTAAAAGAGTCTGAGGAAATCTGATGCTTTTACTGTGATGACAAACAATCAAAATAATGCTTTAAATGCCAGGCATTAAGGGGAAAACAGAGAGAAATTAAACCTTTTTTTTTTTTTTAGTTTAGATGGCAGCATTTGAAGTCATATTCTTTGGAAATATAATATAACCTTCTATAATATTTCAGAAGAGAGCATAATTTGTGCTGATTAAGTTGCCTGCCTTTCCTGACCCGAGCAATCGGAACAATCTGGAATGTTTTCCACCAGTGCCCATTAACCCAAGCATTATGCAGGGTTAGTCTTGTGCGGAAACTTTCGCGCTCATAACTGTCTGCTAAATAACGGTTATTGAACTCTGCTATCATTGTGTGAACACAATAGAACAATACATTGGCACTGAATGGAGACCTTTATTACTTCAATTGCACATTCATATCATCAAACTGTCAGTCCATTCAAGCATCTAAGTGCACAACAACAGAGCATGCATTTCTCTGTCTTTTTTTTATACCTTTTTTTACAAGAATGGAAAATCACACGTGTAAGTGTGTGTGAAAAGGCATAGCTGCTCCTATTTTCTTTGCTGGACTGCTTCCCGTGGCTTTAGAATCCAACATGACTAACTTTTTTCTTTCTTCTGAAGGCTCAGCTGGGTTTTTTTATGTGCCATGGGGCTTGTTGTTTTGCATAAGTATATATAAGGCCTCCGAGTCACCATGACTGTAGAAGCTGGATTAATGGCAGCAGAGCTGTGGGACTGAATCAGGTGAGTAATGGGAAGGTATTCCCATTCATTTATCAGATCCACAAGAGTCTTGACACACAGGATGAGGAGAGAGCAGCTCCCATGGTGAAACGCATGTAAATGTTCAGGTAAACAATGCAGTTCTTTGCATAAATACAGCTCACCTGTCCAGCTCTAAAGGGAGGGATAGGAATAATGAGTTGGAGCTGTGTTATTCGTCTTGTGGACTTGATGTAATCAGAATATAAGGGATATATGCAACACCTGTCGGCCCTTAAAATAGGTGTTTAAAGGAATAGTAAAAATCAAGTCATTTATTCACCTTGCGTGACTTTCCTTTGTGGAACACAAAAACAGAGTTTTGGCAGAATGTTCATGCTGCTCTTTTCCATGTAAACAAGGGCTGTCAACCTACAAAAAGCACCATAAAAGTAATATGACACAAATGCTATATTCCAGGTCTTCTGATGTCATACGATAGCTTTGTGTGAAGAGGTCACCACATGGACTGCTTTAATGATACTATTATTGTGCTTTTTTGTACTTCTCAGAGCTTCACTATTCACTTTCACTGTATGGAAAAGAGCCGCATGAAAACAACTCTTGTGAAAAAGAAGTGCACTTATTTGTACCGAATGTGCACTTGTACTGTACTTCAAAGCTTAAAAGTATATTTGGTTACACTTTATTTTAAGGTGTCGTTGTTAGAGCGTAATTATATATTTAAGTACTGAGTAATATTAATTAGCTACATGTGCTTACTATAGGGTTAGGATTTGGTTGAGGGTTAGTTGCATGTAATTATGCATAATTTACTGTTATTACTATGGTAAGTACATGTCATATATGTAACAAGGACATTTATAATATTATTAACTAAATAAAAGACACTTAAGTGTACTTAGAGAGTAAACTTTCATGACTTTTTTTCTAAAAACAATTGGTTACACTTTATTTTAATGTTTCCCCGTTACAATGTAATTATACATTTAAGTACTGAGTAATAGTAAATTAACTACATGCACTTACTATAGGGTTAAGTTTTATGTCTAATTTATAGTCATTACTATAGTAAATACATGTAACATATGTAACAAGGACACATTAAAACTTGTTAAAAAATGTTACCAAACAATTATGTACACTTTTAAAAAGTGCACTTTGTAAAAATGTCAAATTAAAAATACATTTTGAATTATTATGTATTATTCTTACATGTAAAATACTTGATTAACTGTAGTTTGATTTTCAATATTGCATTAAACATTCATATATTTTAAATGTACTAAATTACAACTTCATCATTAAAATTGTGTAATTACAAATTACTATTTTATAGTAATTACTATTTTTAAATACATGAAATCAACAGAAATGACATTTTAGTTTACCATAAATGCTTGTCAGTACATTCAGCTGTACACTTTAACCATATTTCACTGACAATAGAAGTAATTATGAAATTGCATATAAAGATGTACTGAAGTCCCACTTAAATGGGTCCAAAAAAAAAAGCAATCTAAACTTCAACTAATTACATTTAATATAAATTTAAACTATAATACATTTACATTTAATTACAAAATCATAGTATTCATTTCACACTTAATTAGCCTGTATTATTTTGCACATATATTATAGATGCACAGGCCCGCTAGTTATATTCATCACCAATGGCTTCAGATGTAAATAATATCTTTGTGATCTTTGTGTATTTGCATTTGGGGGAAACCACTCGTCCCTGATGTTGCGATAGTTGAGTAAACAGTCTAGTTTTGCTTCCAGAGCATATGGAGCACAAAACCAGTCATGAGTCTCACGGGTATATTGTTCACATTATATGCACTTACGTGCCGATTGCCAACAAAACACACACATTTGATGCAGTTTCACTCACCGCCTGCGGTTTCCACTCATGACCGGGAACAAACACACACACTTGCAGAACTCCGGAAACACAAACTGCATCCACTGTTCCCTTAACGCTGGGTTATTTGGGAAGCTGAACAAGGTGATCTTTCCCTCACACCAGAAACACACTTCTTTAGTGACATTGTTGATCTCGTGTCTAAAAACACAACGCCAGCGCCGCCGACGGCTCCCGTAACCCGAGCAAAGCTCGTTGATGGACACATTCTTGCTCTCGCTCTGGGTGATGTGTGTGTGTGTGTGTGTGTGTGTGCTCATCCAGGAGAAGTGCCCATACAAGGAATTCCGCCCTTTATCACGTCATGCAGGCCCATACTCGAAAAAACTTTCACCAAACTTGTTCGAATCCTGAAGGAGTGTATTTGGCACCAACTAATTTTTTTGAAATGTTGTCCATGTTTATCATGAGAATCAACTCTTTAACAGTGTCAATAAGTCAGAATGCATGAAATAGCTTTAGACCCCCCCTTTAATAAACTTAGTTATAGCTTTCCTGGTGGTAGCCTTCAGTAAATTCACTTGTCTAAAATGATTCATAAAACATATTTCAGGGTGAATTCAGGGTGATTTATACGTTGAGATGACTTGGAAGAAGTGTCCCAATCCATCAGTTGACCCTATGTTTACTTTCTTCACTGATACAGACGGAAATGAAAAGACTGTGTCAATCAAAAAACAGGGAAATCTAAATTTTCTCGAACCCCCCTAGCAAACTCAATTTTATAAAACCCTGCATACGGCCCTGAATGCATCCATGCTCAACATTTCAATCCTGTTACCAAAGTTATTGTGAAACAAAAATGATTGGGAAAATGAACAAATATTTTTTTTCTTGAATGCATGTGAAATATGAGTTCATCTATATACAAACTATAAGCATTTGCTCAAAACCTATATTGAGTGACTGCTTAATTTTTGGGTTTTAAAATAAATGTAAAGTTTATTTAAGGTTATTCCTCTAAAAATGACAAAATCACAGGAATCAGGCTTCAAAACTATTTAGACATGGTTCAAATGTTGGTAACAGTGTTGCAAACCTCATGTAAAATGTACTAAAAATAAAATTGCTCGTATAATTTAGTTTTACTTTAGTTTCCATCCACCTATTTTTATGCACATTTTGGGATAAAAAACGCTGGATGGAAACACCAAGATGCGCATAAATTCTAAAAATGTGCATCAAAAAAAGTATGCACTCAATTGGGGTGGAAACCTTTTTTATCCTTTTTTTATAATCTTTAGATTATAAAATGTGACCCTGGAGCACAAAACCAGTCATGCGTCTCACGGGTATATTTGTGGCAATAGCCAACAATACATTGTATGGGTCAAAATTATCCATTTTTCTTTTATGCCAAAAATCATTAGGATATTAAGATCATGTTCCATGAAGATATTTTGTACATTTCCTACCGTAAATATATAAAAAATGTATTATTATTAGTAATATGCATTGCTAAGGACTTCATTTGGACAACTTTAAAGGAGATTTTCTCAATATTTCGATTTTTTGCATCCTCAGATTTCAGATTTTCAAATAGTTCGGCCAAATATTGTCCTATCCTAACAAACCATACATCAATGGAAAGATTATTTATTCAGTTATTATATAATTCTATTACATAAATGTACCCTTATGACTGGTTTTGTGGTCCAGGGTCACATTTGAGCTCATAAGTTTTAAAATTATTTACTAAACACTATCAATATTCAAGATGCTTTTACTAGATATGTAAAATGACACAAGATATTTTTTTTCTTGTTTTCTGGAAAATAAAATCAAAATGAAGTGAGTTTTTGCTTAAAACAAGCAAAATGATCTGCCAATGGGGTGAGAAAAATAATCTTTTTCCTGTTTGGAACAGAAACAAGAAACAAGATTTCAGACAGAAACAAGATTATTTTTCTTACCCCATTGGCAGATCATTTTGCTTAAGCTTATTTATTCAGCTTAAATCTTAAATCAGCTTAAATGAATGCATAAATCTCAATTTCAAAAAATTGACCCTTATGACTGGTTTTGTGGTCCAGGGTCACATATGACAAATGTTATCTTCAGTTGCTCTGAATCTCAGAACTCAGAAGCCTTAAGGTGTTCTGTTACACCGTGTCTACACCAGACGCAACCGTTGACCGCAACAGCTAGAAGCTGTCTACACTGGACGCGACAAAGCGACCGTTGCAAAGCATTTGTCCTTCATGTCAGCACGTCATAAACAGAACGAGGCATCAGCTTACTGTCGGGGATTGTCGTGTCGCGTCGCATCCAGTGTAGACACGGTGTTAGGATATACACCACTTTCCCTTATAATTCATAAATGAAATCCAACCCCAACGTCTCTGAAACATTTTTTGCACATTCAGTATCATCACATCAGTATTTGAACACTTGCTTAAATGTCTTAATTGACTCCTTGTGTTTGATGTATGCATAAGTAGACCAGTACATACAAGCCCGCCTGCGCATTATAACCATTAAATGCTTTGCTGTAATTGCAATTAGTACTGGAATAAATATAAACTTCGAGGAATAAAGTGCACTTGACAAGAGCACATTATCCAAAGTCATTCAAGCTCTACAGAATTAAACAAGTTGTGTTGAGGTTTTGATTTAACTGGAGGGGACGTGTGAAGTGTTACCTCTGACGGATCTCTCCACTGATGATGTTCTCTTACTGACGCATTCCCAACGCGTCAGCGAGTGACTAATGGTCAACCGCTAGCGTTAGCAGCTAATCCATTTCCATGTTCTAGATAGTGATAGTTCATTAACTGGTCCAAGGATGTGTAGCTGTTCACTGCTTTTATCCCCTACAAAACCCTCCCTTGACAGTGCCATCATTTCTCCAAGCACTCGAGAAGAGAGCGATCGTGCGTCGAGCACCACCACAACTTTGAAGGAATTAACAGATGGCGTTGCGCTGAGAAGGAGATTGCCAAGGTTAATGATACTGAAAAATTAGCGAGATTGATGCATAATTACAATGATGGATAGACTCAAACGGATAGACTTGAAACTCCTATTAAACTGATCACGTCTGAATGCTTGTTTGTGAGATCTGGAGAGCCGCGGCTGCTATCTAAATGTCAGGCGATAAGACATACACCGACAATTGAGATGTTCCCCAGTCGACGCCTCATCATGATGGGATCAAGCGTGAGCTGCTCTTACTGCTAATGTGTTTTTAAAGCTGAAGCTGCTGATCAATAATAATCTATAATATACCCTCAGGAGACAATGATGTATTCCTCAGTGCGTTAATATAAAATTCCCATTGCACGCATTTCCCTCAAGTGAGTTTTATGCACTTCAATGCAGATTGTAGTTCGTTATTAGTCAAACTTCAGTGAATTGGTCTCTCCCACAGGCTCCAGTTTTGTACATTTCCCCATTAAATACACTTTAAAGAGGACCTAATAAGCTTTTTCCCATGTTCATCTCTCTTTAGTGTTGTTGTTTGAAAATGAAAGGGTTCCCTCCAGCGGGAGTTCTTCTCTATATCACTGTTTCTGAACTCCTGAAACGCCTCCATTGTAGTCTTGAGTTTTCTTCAGGAACCAACACGTCACAATATTCCTCATTATAATAATTCATACGCAGAATAAAGGGGCGGGGCCTGGTTGAGTTAGTTAGTAGTGTGTTGAAACTGGCGGTTATGGTAATTTGGGTATGGTTATTTCCCAAACACCAATCACAACACACTGCTCCAGCTGACCAATCAGAGCACATTGTGCTTTTCAGAAGGAGGGGCTTCATAGAGACAGGAACTAAACAGAGTTACTGACAGACTGGGAAGAGAGGAGCCGCAACAATGGAGAATATGAGGAAATAATCAACATTCAAGCAGGAAAACCTGCTCTAGTAGAGCCAGAAACAACATCAAGACTTTATAAAAGGGCATAATATGGTCTTATAAAAAAACTTGGTAAGTTGGAAATTTTACCTGATTTAACCCATAAAAATGAGCTTTGCTGGTATAAATTAAAGAGGGCTATTTCATGCATTCTGCCTTATTTACACTGTTAAAGAGTTGATTCTCATGATAAACATGGACAAAATGTAAAAAGAAATTCAGTTGGACGTATGACGGAGTATTTCTGTGCCAAATACACTCCTTCAGGATTCGAACAAGTTAGGGAAAGTTTTTTTCGAGTATGGCCCTGAAGTCATAAAGGGCAGAATTCCTTGTATGGGCACTTCTCCCGGATGAGCACACACACACACACACACACACACACACATCACCCAGAGCGAGAGCAAGAGCGCGTCCATCAACGAGCTTTGTTCAGTTTATGGGAGCCGTCGGCGAAATCAACAATGTCACTAAAGAAGTGTGTTTCTGGTGTGAGGGAAAGATCACCTTGTTCAGCTTCCCAAATAACCCAGCGTTAAGGGAACAGTGGATGCAGTTTGTGTTTCCGGTGTTCTGCAAGTGTGTGTGTTTGTTCCCGGTCATGAGTGGAAACCGCAGGCGGTGAGTGAAACTGCATCAAATGTGTGTGTTTTGTTGGCAATCGGCGCGTAAGTGCATATAATGTGAACAACACCAACGTATAGTGAATCGAGAGTTATCCAGGGATAATGCCATGATGTGTGTGTGTGTGTGTGTGTCTCTTTAGCTCCGCGCACTGCACGCTTCCACGAGCTCGGCTGTTTTCAGAAAGAATCGGTACAGTGTATCTGTCTTTTATAAATATGATAAACTAAAGACTCTTGGGAGATATGAAGGATCAACACTACTCTATAGATACTCAAGATTAACATGAGACTGGCAGAAACTGTGTGTGTTATGGACCCTTTATTGTATTTAGGTTGACTCAGAGATGCTAAATAATATTTGTTTTGTATTTGAATAAGACCAGTTATAATTTTTTCCTTTAATGTAGCTGTAGCTGATCATATCTTCCCCAATCCTCTCGCTTTCTCGTGGCTTCATGAGTCTAAAAGTCTTGGTTTTCTCCCCATCTTCCTTCCCCATCACTCACTTAGACATCATCCTTAAATATAGCCTCTGTATCCAGACGTGTCCACCAAAGGTAATTGGCTCAGTTGATTTTTACTATTATTATTATTATAATCTTGAAGCTAGAGGATGTTGTGGAGGGCATGGTGTTATAGTGAGCAACACTATCAGCGTCTGTGACTCATTCACTCTTATGGGCTTAATTAATTAAGAAACAATTGATGGTGTCATTTATTTGTATGTGCTGTCTGTGTTAGAGCACCCGGTTCTGATAGGCCTGATATCTGTGTCACACACATTTAAACGTTCTTTGTTTGGTACAAATTAACCTCAATAGGCAATAATGTTGATTACCACAATTTTTTTATTTGTCTCTCCTGTTTTGTGGTAAGCAACATAATGCCACAAATGCTGTTGATTGAACTTAATTTTTCCCCATTAAATCCATTTATTTAAACCCAACCCTGACTATTTTCTAGGCTCAATATATAAGGACCTGAGAGTAAATTGTATGAATGCCGTGAAGTCGTACTGTTTGGCTAGAAAAAAATATAGCACATCATAAGACACGTGATTTGAGGCATCATACATACACTATACTGCCAAAAGTATTGGGACGCCCCTCCAAATCACTGAATTCAGGTGTTCAATCACTTCATGGCCACAGGTGTATAAATCAAGCACTAGGCATGCAGACGCTTCTACAAACATTTGTGAAAGAATGGGTCGCTCTCAGGAGCTCAGTGAACTCAAGCGTGGTACCGTGATAGGTTGCCACCTGTGCAATAAGTCCATTCCTGACATTTCCTCACTACTAAATATTCCACGCTCAACTGTTAGTGGGATTATAACAAAGTGGAAGCAATTGGGAACAGCAGCAACTCAGCCACGAAGTGATAGGCCACGTAAAATCACAGAGCGGGGTCAGCGCATGCTGAGGGTCACAGTGCACAGAAGTCGCCAACTTTCTGCAGAGTCAATAGATACAGACCTCCAAACTTCTGTGGCCTTCAGATGAGCTCAAGAACAGTGTGTAGAGAGCTTCATGGAATGGGTTTCCATGGCCGAGCAGCTCATCCAAGTCTTACATCACCAAGTGCAATGCAAAGCGTGGGATGCAGTGGGGTAAAGCATGCCGCCACTGGACTCTAGAGCAGTGAGACGTGTTCTCTGGAGTGACCAATCACGCTTCTCTGTCTGCCAATCCCATGGACGAGTCTGGGTTTGGCGGTTGCCAGGAGAACGGTACTTGCCTGACTGCATTGTGCCAAGTGTAAAGTTTGGTGGAGGGGGATTATGGGGTGGGGTTGTTTTTCAGGGCTTGTTTGACAGATGAGTGTATATAAATTCATATAGCACCAAGAAATCTAATTAACTTAAAACTCTGATACAGTGCAGCAACCGTGCAAAAGATCACGACGAACATATACAAAAATCCTGTAAGGGAAATTAAATAATGCCTATAAATGTTCCATGGGTCTCTCTGGGTCAAACTAACCCTCCCTGGGAGTGTGCTAATAATTAGGTGATATTGTTGTAAATAACACAATCCTTAGCAATTAGCATAATTACTGCCGCTTTGCAGTGATTGAATTGATTAAAATGCTACCACTCAACCTTTTTTCCTCTTTCTACATGCTGAGTTTTTCATCTTTAACTCTTCAAAGAGAATATTTGTTGCATTTGTTATTTTATACATTTCTATTGCTGCTTTTGTATTATTATTTCAGCTCAGACGGCCCTGCACAGTATTAAAACCATATCTCTTAGGAACAATAACAAGGAATATTTCATTTGCACAATTTCCAATGCACAAAGCAGACGTCATATTGAGTGTATTGTTGAGGTTGTGAACACCATAAAATATAACCTTGCTGATTGTTTTTGACCTACTGTTTGTTGTTGTTGTAATGAAAAAGTGTGTCGTTTAACACAGATTAAAATTAATACATGCATATAGTTTCAGTTTTACAGAAGTAGTCATTTCAATGACGCAATCTTTCGATTTTTGTATTATTTATTTATGAATGTATACTTTATATTGTAACTAAACATGTTTTATTCTGGTTATGGCAGTAGGAGACGTAGATCTGTTTATAAGACCTTCTGCATGAGTGTGAGGTGTTTGTATTCTGTCACTGAACACAATTTAAGGTACTTTGAAACTCAAAGACCGTATCATCTGTCCCTGGTGTTGCCTGGGCAGATTTCCCCCAATGTGTTTGATTCAGCAATAATTCATCTTAAACTCCGCCGCGAGTCCTTTGTGCCCTCCTGACCAGCTCGGGCTGCACTCCAATTACTCATAATGCTTCTACATGCCTTACGCTGAGAATTAAACCTGCGCGCGCTCAGAATCAATAGTCCCGAAAGCACTGTACTGTCCTAACATGATAAATTATGCACTTGATAGTTAATTTGCCAACAAATGGATTATTGGCATTGGTTTTTAGCTAAACTTGATACACGGTTTCTTTTGAACACAAATATGTCTGTGGATCCAAAAATTATCCTAATAACAATAAAAAAAAGATAATTTCCAATTTAAAAAATTGAAATGCTGATCTAACCATATTTCTTGGAAGGCCACTTAGTCTCCAGCCTTAGATGAGGATTGGAGTATTGCTCACTGTTGTTTGTGGACAGACTGAGGATGTGTGATTTGGGAGATTATTCATGTGACCTCATATTAGTTTCTGGCACATTCTACTGTTGTGTTCTCTCATTGTTTCCATACCTAAACACTAAACATCTAAACACACAATAACAATCACAATTATTATTATTGCCCAAACTTTGCTTTCTATATTTGTCTTTAGACATGAATGATATGAAATCATGCACCATATTTTTCTATGTCTTTATTTATACAGGACTGCACATAAAGTGGACTTTCTGTAAGAGAGAGAGGGAGGATTGGAGAGGATCACAAGCAGTGGCTCAGATTCGGGTTGCCCAAAGCACAAGTGATGCCCTCAAGGCAGATACAATTTTTGCATATGATGAATATAACAGTATTGACATACAGTGGGGAGAACAAGTATTTGATACACTGCCGATTTTGCAGGTTTTCCTACTTACAAAGCATGTAGAAGTCTGTAATTTATATCATAGGTACTCTTCAACTGTGAGAGACGGAATCTAAAACAAAAATCCAGAAAATCACATTGTATGATTTTTAAGTAATTAATTTGCATTTTATTGCATGACATAAGTATTTGATCACCTACCAACCAGTAAGAATTCCGGCTCTCACAGACCTGTTAGTTTTTCTTTAAGAAGCCCTCCTGTTCTCCACTCATTACCTGTATTAACTGCACCTGTTTGAACTCGTTACCTGTATAAAAGACACCTGTCCACACACTCAATCAAACAGACTCCAACCTCTCCACAATGGCCAAGACCAGAGAGCTGTGTAAGGACATCAGGGATAAAATTGTAGACCTGCACAAGGCTGGGATGGGCTACAGGACAATAGGCAAGCAGCTTGGTGAGAAGGCAACAACTGTTGGCGCAATTATTAGAAAATGGAAGAAGTTCAAGATGGCGGACAATCTCCCTCGGTCTGGGGCACCATGCAAGATCTCACCTCGTGGGGCATCAATGATCATGAGAAAGGTGAGGGATCAGCCCAGAACTACACGGCAGGACCTGGTCAATGACCTGAAGAGAGCTGGGACCACAGTCTCAAAGAAAACCATTAGTAACACACTACGCCGTCATGGATTAAAATCCTGCAGCGCACGCACAGTCCCCCTGCTCAAGCCAGTGCATCTCCAGGCCCGTCTGAAGTTTGCCAATGACCATCTGGATGATCCAGAGGAGGAATGGGAGAAGGTCATGTGGTCTGATGAGACAAAAATAGAGCTTTTTGGGCTAAACTCCACTCGCCGTGTTTGGAGGAAGAAGAAGGATGAGTACAACCCCAAGAACACCATCCCAACCGTGAAGCATGGAGGTGGAAACATCATTCTTTGGGGATGCTTTTCTGCAAAGATGCTTTTTTTTTTTGCATTTATCTGCAATAAAATGCAAATTAATTACTTAAAAATCATACAATGTGATCTTCTGGATTTTTATTTTAGATTCCGTCTCTCACAGTTGAAGAGTACCTATGATACAAATTACAGACCTCTACATGCTTTGTAAGTGGGCAAACCTGCAAAATCGGCAGTGTATCAAATACTTGTTCTCCCCACTGTAGAAACGCTCTGGCTGCCATCTCGCAACAATCAAGCAAACACACGGAACACCCTAGAAACATCCTAACAATCATTATTGCAATGCTACGGCAAACACCATAGCAACATCCTAGTAACACATACAGTATCTTACCAACACCTTAGCTGTATTCTCCAGAGCTGCTTTATAGCTGAATTGATAATTGATTAACTTTACACAGTTACTGAACTGAATCAACACTGAACTGACATCAGCTGAACAATAACACTATTGTCTTTTAGTGCTTCTTTACAGCAGAATTGAATTCTATTTGCATCAATGAATCATTATTTTCCTAGCAACACCCTAGCAACCACATATCAACACTCTGGCAACAACACCCTAGAAACATTCTAGCAACTACATGTGAAAAAACACTATACAAATAAACTTGAATTGAATATTAACATTTTGGCAACCACCCAGAATACCCTAGAAACCACATATCAACAATCTGGCAACAACTCAGAACACCCTAGAAACATTCTAGCAACTACATGTGAAAAGTGCTATACAAATAAACTTGAATTAAATTGAATATCAACATTCTGGCAAACACAGAGAACACCCTAGCAACACCCTAGCAACCACATATCAACACTCTGGCAACAACTCAGAACACCCTAGAAACATTCTAGCAACTACATGTAAAAGGTGCTATACAAATAAACTTGAACTGAATATCAAGATTCTGGCAACCACCCAGAACACCCTAGCAACACCCTATCAACACATATCAACACTGGCAACAACTCAGAACACCCTAGGAACATTCTAGCAACTACATGTGAAAATGATATAGAAGTAAACTTGAATTTAATTTAATTGAATGTCAACAATATGGCAACCACCCAGAACACCATGGCAACACCCTAGCAACCACATATCAACACTCTGGCAACCACCCAGAACACCCTAGAAACATTCTAATAACCACAAACATAAACCTAGCAACCACATAGTAACAATATGGCAACCACCAAGAACACCATAGCAAAATCCTAGCTACTACATACAGTAGCAACACCCTGGCAACCACCCAGAACATCCTAGCAACACCCAAGCAACCACATTTTTACAAACGCTCTGGCAACCAACAAGAACCAATACTCTGACAACCACCTGGAACGCCCTAGAAACACCCTAGCAACACCCTAGCAACCACCCCAGAACACCCTAGAAACATTCTAGTAACCACATATCAACACTCTGGCACACCTTAGAAACATGTTAGTAACCACATTTAAACCTATCAGCACTCTGGCAAACACCCAGAACATCTTAGAAACACCCTAGCCACCACCCAGAACATCCTAGCAACACCCTAGGAACCACATATCAACACTCTGGCAACCACCAAGAACACCCTTAAAACACCCTAGCCACCACATTTAAACACTCTGGCAACCAACAAGAATATATCAGCACTCTGGCAAACACTTGGAACCCCCTAGAAACATCCTAGAAACCAATGAGAACATCCTAGCAACACAACCAGACCAGAGCAACCAGACAGAGCATCCTAGCAACACCCTAGGAACCAAATATCAACACTCTGGCAACCACTAAGAACACCCTAAAAACACCCTAGCAACCACATTAAACACTCTGGCAACCAACAAGAACATATCAGCACTCTGTCAAATACTTGGAACAACCTAGAAACATCCTAGAAACCACCCAGAACATCCTAGAAACACCCTAACAACCAGTAAGAGCATCCTAGCAACACCCTAGGAACCACATTTAAACACTCTGGCAACCAACAAGAACATATTAGCACTCTGGCAACCACCCAGAACATCTTAGAAACACCCTAGCAACCACATTTAAACACTCTGGCAACCAACAAGAATATACCAGCACTTTGGCAAACACTTGAACAACCCTAGAAACATCCTAGAAACCACCCAGAACAGCTTAGAAACACCCTAACAACCAGCCAGAGCATCCTAGCAACACCCTAGGAACCACATTTAAACACTCTGGCAACCACCCAGAACATCCTAGAAACACCCTAACAACCAGCCAGAGCAACCATAGATGCACTGGCAAACACCACCCACATGTTTTTCTAAAAATATTTAAAACAAATAAAAGCTTAAGTTTTTGTTCTCAATTGCATTCACTAACATTACAAAATTGCCTAGAAAATGAGATACCACACTTCTATTAAAGCTACTCCCTACTAATTCTCTCCACATCTTCCCCACCCAAACAAACTTCCTATAAATGGACTCCAGCGTCATTTAAAATGAATTAATATTTGCACACATTTAACATTCCCATCAGCCGGTCAGGCCCGAGACGGTAGAGGCTTTGATTTAACTGGAGTGGCCAGGATAAGTGAGCATGGAGTGAGTGGACGGGGTGAATATTCACAGGCAGTATAATTAACTAATGAGCACACGCCCCTGTGAGCCCAGACATGACTGATGGCTCGCCTGATTGGCCGGGATGTTGGTAAGAGGGAAGGTTGCGCCCATCTGCTTGATAGGCCGGTGCTAAATGACATATCGCTGCCCTGTTGTTTCTCTACATTTACTAGAACCGGACAATGGGAAACGATGTGGGGAACTGAAGCTAATAAAATTAAGCAAACATTTGCCGATGCTGGAGTGTGTTTTAAGGCATTGCAGCTGGTGGGTCAAAGTCTGGTCCGAGGGCCTGTTTTGAATGCGTCACCCATCTCAGCTCCTCATCTGTTAAGCCCAGGGTGTGAGACATAGGCATGTTTTCACTGTGCTGTTGGATTATATCTGACATTTGACTATGTGGACTGAAGCTGAACCGACCTCGGTATCTTGAAGGCAATACTGAGAGCTTGCTAATCTTTTGGAATACAATATTAACCATGCATTTGTGCACTTGATAGTATAGCATATGTGTAAAGGTTAGACGGGTCACTTCTGTGACATATACACGGTGGAACCCCTATATCCTTCCCATGGCTAACAAAACATTTTTCTTTTTCTAGAATACGGCAGTCAGAGGGCATTTCTAACTTAGGAATGGAAATATAAATGAGCAGAATTTGTCAAACATATGTTAGAAATTCCATCCAACCCAGAATTCCAAGCGAGGGCTGATTTGAGTGTGTTTCAAGACACACTCAAAATGACGGCGAGTAAAAACCCAATTATTCCCAGCTGTCACACTAACTCATCTGTGACATCCCAAAAAAATGGAGGTGTCAGATGAAATATTGTGTTGCTTATTCTGCCAACACTCCGACCCATTTGTTTCAGACATGCTGTATAATGAGAGAGGGTCTCCTTCTCCCCCACGCTATCCACCACTAATCATATGTGTGAAAATAAATCGCTCAATGTGCTGGGGACTTTGTTGACTGCTAAATGTCTTAAATTTGCCAGGTTGCAGATTACACATGCAGTGGCATAATTTTAGGATGAGTGTAAATACGTCTTGACATATATAAGAATGTGCAGGGATAAAATGAGGCGCTGAAGAGGAGGTGTGTGTCATTTCACAAATCACATGCTTCTCCCAAACGGATGTACTACAAATCCAGTCAAATAAGAATCAGCACAGCCAAATCAAATCTTATGTTACTTTGTGACCTACTTATGAGTGAAACTGAATATTCATAAATAAATAAATAGCATTTTGGCTATTGGATAATATTAGGAAATAGCCTGTATGTGCTTTGTGACATCAAGTTGGGTCAATTTTAATTTCAAATGCTATTGCAATTTTACAATATGTCAATAGTTGTACAAACAAAAAAAATGTCCATTTGTGTCCTCGACTCAGAATTAGCCAGAATTAGAAATGCTTTTGCATGCAAGTTTAATGCACATTTTATTTTAAATGTACATAGCCATGATAGAAAGAAAGAAAAAAAATAATAATAATAATAATAGTAATAATAATAATAATAATAATAGGAATAATAATAAAACAAATAATATTAATAATAAAATAATTTAAGAAACATGAATAAAACAAATAAAAATAGTATTATTATTAGTAAAACAAATAATAATAATAATAATAACAGTAATAATTATAATAATTAAAATCATTTAAAAAGAAAAAAAATATTATTATTATTATTTATTGTTGTTTTATTCCTTATTTTTAAAATATTATAATTTTTATTATTATTACTATATGCAAAACTTATTTATTACTTACACTTTTTTTATCAGTTTTATTTGTCTTGATGTTTTTTCCATTGCATATTCCTGGCAAGATCTAGCAGTCTGAATAATTATGACTGTAAGTATCCCTAAATAACATTTGTGATGAATATAATAAGCCTAAATAAAGTATCCGAGATAGCCTATGTGAAAAATGATGCCAGGGGTGTAAATAAAAATTCAATGAAGAGCAGAGGCTGCGATCAGATTAGCGGCCCGCTGTGATGACTCCTCTTATCCTTCATTTCAGATCCCAGCGTTCCCCTCAGGCCGTTGTGCTCGATGGTCCAGTCCATAATCAATATTAAAGCAGCTGGGAGGGTCCATAGAGCCATTCGTCAGCCCGAGCCTGCAGTGTGTTTGAAGGAGCGCGTCCAGCATTCAAGATGAGGGCGCCGCAGCTCATAAACCTCCCGCAGAGCCTCCCGCCAGCACACAGATCCATTCCGGCCAATCTGCAGACTTCAGCGATCCACGTCTGGTGATGTACAGCCGTTTCCTGCGGCCTGGGTTCACTGAATGAAGAGCTGGCCTCCCCCTCAGAGCCACTAATGAAGATCAAACAGGTTGTGGTGATGGCTACACTGCCCCCCATGTGTGTGTGCTTCTCCTGCCAAACAAATTATTCTAATGCTGAGAGCATGAAATTGGAGCTGCGGGGAGAGATTAGAGCAGACAGCGCATCTGTATGTGCGAGACGTGCAACTTTTTGCTCTCTGGTAGATGCATGCACATGCGCTATTTCATGTGAGTCGCACAAATGTAGCAATAATTGCTAAACGGCACATTAGTGTGTGGCATTTTCAGTGATAAAACCTGCATTTACTACTATCACCTGCAGTCAAACTTAAACCTCTATAAGCACGGCTTTAGCACTGTGCCATATTTAAATGAAGTGCAACAGTTGTGTTACGGAAGTAAAAACTCATACAATAACTTTAAAGGGGTGGTTGATCAGCTTTTTTCGAAGGCTTGATTGTGTTTATAGGGTGCACTGTAACATCGGTTCATGCTTCGTTTAAAAAAAAAAAAAAACGCATTATTTTTCATATATTTTACCTTTATTCTACACCGCTGTGTCCCTTCTCATAAAAACAGTCTGACGAGCTCCTGGTTCTATGAAGCCCCTCCCTCAGAAACACGCAATGGGCTCTGATTGGTTAGCTGGCCCAGTGTGTTGTGATTCGCTAACCGCCTAGTGCACATTGTCCGGAAACGTCACGCCCCTTACCATTACGGGTAGTTGCATATGCTCAGGTGTACTGTAATAAACAATGGCGTCAATATGGCCTTATCAATCTGATCCCGAATCAGACCCAGAGAATATTAGTGAAGAGGATCGAGCAGAACCTGCGCAAGAACAGCTGTTACAGTTTCAGAATGGGATGTTATTTTGTTTGTAGTTCGTAGATACGCTGTTATTTGTAAATGCTACTAATGTTAGCTTTTGACATACGGTTTTAGCCTTAATAAAGCTTTAATACAGCAGAATACATGATTGCCTTTTTCATATAATCGTTCTAACAAATGATACTACAGTTCTTGAAGGGATTATTTGATTACAGGCTGGATCTATAGTGATCGCTACTGACTGTATAGCACCGTTAGTTTTGTCTTTATACAACAAGTGTAGCCAGAACGATGAGACCATTACGAAGACTAATCATGGATTTACTACAGTGGCCATATCAAACACAGAACCATGTTTAGCGTGCCTGCATTTACACTGATCACTTAAACGCCAACAAACACCAACATTCGAAGTTCGCTAGTGGGATTAAAAAGAAGTTTGTAGGTGTTTATCGGATAAATTTGAATTAGCAATTAGGTAACTGGCTACCGGAGCCAAACAGCGTTTGCCTTTGTTTATGTCCTTGCTACAGCATAAAAATAACCATAGAAACTATTCATGGAAAACAAATCAACAAAGAATAAAACATACTTATAGGTTGTGGCCCATAACAGTTTCTGCTTTTAAAGTGGGAACTGCTGTCCTCCGTAAAATGTGCCGCACAGAGAGCTATATTTGGATTATAATGTTCAGCGTTTCGACGGCATGGCAACAACACTACTCACTACTCCTCTTCTCAACATGGCCTTTGTGGTTGTGGTTGTGTGTTCCCGGGGGCTGGGTTTGTGTAAATTTTAGGGTTAGTGATGTCACTAACCCGTGAAGAAGCTCGTTGTAGTCCCTACCAGCCGTTTGTTGTAGTCCTTAAAAAGAGATTTCTGTAAAAGAAAATATCTCCCTTTGCTTTGAACTTTGAGCGTCGTAACTTTGCAGATGTTGTTTCTGCTCAAACAGCAACATCACACACTCACTGAAGTTAAACAAGTCATAATCAACCACCCCTTTAAATAACCACTAAAGACAGTCCTACTGTGAGCTGCGAGGTTGTTAATCGATGGTTTTTGCTTCTGTTGAACCTGTCAGCCCTCATTATTTTAGCTTATTTTTAAAATAATCATGTTTAACTGCAGAATTCAGTAAAAAACTACATTACCCATGATGCTGTACAGAAAGTTCCATCAATTAGAGTCGCTACAAGCAACTAAAAGAGCTCTTTAGCTCCTCACTGCAAATGACGTAATCGATTATGTCTCCCTAGCTCTTTATATATATATATATATATATATATATATATACATATACACCGATCAGGCATAACATAATGACCACCTTCCTAATATTGTGTTGGTCCCCCTTTTGCTGACCCGTCGAGACATGGACTCCACTAGACCCCTGAAGGTGTGCTGTGGTATCTGGGACCAAGATGTTAGCAGCAGATCCTTTAAGTTCTGTAAGTTGCGAGGTGGGGCCTCCATGGATCGGACTTGTTTGTTCAGCACATCCCACAGATGCTCGATTGGATTGAGATCTGGGGAATTCGGATCGCTCCCCACGTGCATCAATGAGCCTTGGCTGCCCATGACCCTGTCGCCGGTTCTCCACTGTTCCTTTCTTGGAGCACTTTTGATAGATACTGACCACTGCAGACCGGGAACACCCCACAAGAGCTGCAGTTTTGGAGATGCTCTGACCCAGTCGTCTAGCCATCACAATTTGGCCCTTGTCAAACTCACTCAAATCCTTACGCTTGCCCATTTTTCCTGCTTCTAACACATCACAACTTTGAGGACAAAATGTTCACTTGCTGCCTAATATATCCCACCCACTAACAGGTGATGAAGAGATAATCAGTGTTACTCACGTATAATGTTATGCCTGATTGGTATACAGTATATATATATATATATATTTTTTTTTTTTTTTTTTTTTGCATTAAACTTAAACATATTGTTTAATTGTATCATAAATTATGTAATCAGTTAGGTCTCCCTAGCTTTCAAAAAACAAAATGTAATTTTTGGTCTGATTTTCAAATACCTTTTTGCTTCAAATCAAACTTTGTAATGTTATGATTCATCTTGTGTCTGGTTGGTTTGGTTCATGGCTTATAACACTTTAATGAAGACTTTTTTAAAAATCCCTATGGGAGAAATGAATGGCTAAATACTTCCGGAACCAGCGCCACTGAAATAGTGGGCAGCACTAACACACTCTATTAAGTCATTGTCATTCTTTCCAGCACTTTCCAGCAGCTCCTGTGTAAATGAGGTTTATTATATAAACTGAGCCTTCTATTAATGCAAACGCTATTTGGAGAACAGACAGTACAGGACTTTATTTAAAAAAGATGTTTCCTATCAAATGATCAAACAATATGATTTCCGAACCTTTTGTCCCTCTTAAATAGAGTCTGAACCATAATAGCCCTTCTTTTGTCAAGCTTGAGCGAAATATTTGATTAACCCAGATGTGTTTTTACACAAGACTCTATAATGTTTAACCTGAGGTTATACGACTCAAAGTGGTTCACATGCTCTTTGACCTGAAGCATTAATGGACAATTGTGAAAAAGAGCATAAGGTTCAACTAGAGCTGTCATGTTAGCATATATTATTAATGCACTAAAGTCTGTTAGATCAATGGCAGTGGATATGTGTGCTGCTGTGTTGAATGTGGAGTTAGATGGATGATGGTATTGTGACAATTAGCATAAGGTCTGGTAAAGTGTAGAGTTCATAATCAGAGTTTTCTACTGAACGTAGATTATATGCCAGATTATAAGGGCAGATGGAAGGGATGCAAGGATAGATGGATAGATTATTTAGCTGGTCTAGCGGCGGGTGTTGGATCTGCAGCAGTGCAGCGTCAGCAGCTGCTTTTCCTCCAGAGCTGCATATGGACAGAGCGGAGAGATGATATGCATTTCTGATGTGGTCCAGCTGTTCTGTCCAGATGTAGCCTGGAGAGACACATACAGCCCTCTTTTCATAAGCGGGAAGGAAATAAGCCGGACATTCAATCTTCATTTTAAAGTCAGAAATAGCCCTTTACATAACGTTTTATTGTGCATGTTATTCCAAAGGATATGTCTTTCATCTTTCCTTTTTAGCTGTCATCATGTAGGTTAATTCTGAGTAACGGTTTAGACTACTCTTTTTTTAGGTTATGCAGCATTTCTAAAGTCCTAACAACAACAATAACAATACATATAACTGCGAGCAGCGATGACTACCACCCCAGTGGCTTTAGGGAAACTGTGCAAAATGGGCAATATGCATTTAAAGCGGGTTAATATAAAGGGACTATGCCAAAGCAGCATACAGCACATTTACTACAGCAGCTGGTGCCACCATGACCGCAAAACACAACAGCCACATCCATGAGATCCAGGCACGCGCACAGGTAGGGCTCAACCTGCACAGAGCACATGCCCTTTTTGCCCTTACTCTCCGAAGTGCCCTTTTTTTGGTGGTGGTGTTTTTTTCTTCTTCAATAAATCAATGCTATTGGTCACCCTTTACGTCTGTCTGTCTGTTTTACAAATATTTAGCCAATGAAAGGTATAAAAAGAGCTTGTGACTAATGCTGCCTTCACGTGCTATCGGAAATTTGTTAATTCTCACTTCTGAAGTCGTGATTATGAGCTTGTTGCATTCAAGCTTTGTTGTCGGAATGAACAGGAATCATGGAGGACACCAGGTTTATTCTTGCCTATTTATTGGGAAAGTCTTGCAAGGGTAAATAAAGATCTTGTTGTTTGAATAAGTACAGCGTTTTCTTTGCGCAAGAAACACTATGTCTATAAAGGCTCATATTTTATGTATTTGAGGTCTGAGACATGTGGGACTGGAGAGAGAGGGCTAGTATTTGTCATCTGGTCATAGCCTAACTTAAATAGCCTGTGCATACAGTAGCATTTCATCTTTTATAAAATGAGATTTTGGCCAAATGTATTTTACAACAGGAAAAACTGAGTGCCCATATAGCTACAAAACTCTGTAACCTGTTGATGAAAACGTAATGTGATGCCGGCGTTTTATGACAGACAAAATGCACATTTGCACACATTCGCTGGTCAAAAACCACGTAACTGCATTTGAGTTTGACTTTTGTAAAATGTTAATAATATATTGATAAGTAATACAACAACATATAGGTAATTTGTTTTTACCATCGGAAAATCATAAATAAGCACAGGTGCGCCCTGGAACTTACACAAAGCGACTGAGTGATCCTCGTCACCTATGTCAAATATACAGTGGTGGTCAGAATTATTGGCACCCCTGGTAAATATGATAAAATATGGCTGTAAAAAATAAATCTGCATTGTTTATCCTTTTGATCTTTTATTCAAAAACTTCACAAAAATCTAAACTTTCATTGAAGTAAAAGAATTGAAAGTGGGGGGTAAATCACATTATGAAATAAATGCTTTTCTCCAAAACACGTTGGCCACAATTATTGGCACCCTTTTATTAAATACTTTTTGCAACCTCCTTTTGCCAAGATAACAGCTCTGAGTCTTCTCCTATAACGCCTGATGAGTTTGGAGATCAGAGCCCATTCCTCCATACAGAATCTCTCCAGATCCTTCACATTCCCAGATCTTCTCTTCAGGTCATCACTCATTCTCTATAGGGTTCAGGTCAGGGACTGGGATGGTCATGGCTGAAGCTTCATTTTGTGCTCAGTGACACATTTGTGTGTTGATTTTGATGTTTGTTTTGGATCGTTGTCCTGATGGAAGATCCAACCACGGCCCATTATAAGATTTCTAGCAGAGGCCGTCAGGTTTTGATTTTTTATCTGTTGGTATTTGTTAGAATCCATGATACCATGTGTCTGAACAAGATGTCCAGGACCTCCAGCAAAAAAATAGGCCCCAACATTAAAGATCCAGCGGTGTATTTAACCGTGGGCATGGGGTACTTTTTATCCCTGTTTGCACCAAACACATCTGGTGGATTTGCTGCCAAAAAGCTCTTTTTATAGTTTCATCTGACCACAGAACCAGGTCCGTCTGAAGCTCCAGTCGTGTCTGATCTGAATATGCTGGAGTTTGTTTCTGGATGAGCGAGGAGGATTTTTCTTGAATCCCTCCCAAACAACATGTGGTGATGTAGGGGTTGTTTGATTTTTTTTTTAGTCTTTCTGAGCCCAAGACTCAACTAATCTCTGCGATTCTCCATCTGTGATCTTGGAGAGTCTTTGTCCACTCAAACGCTCCTCCTCGCCGCATTAGGACGATATCGACACACGTCCTCTTTCAGGCAGATTCATAACATCTTTAGTTGATTGAACTTCTTAATTATTGCCCTGATGGTGGAAATGGGGATTTTCAATGCTTTAGCTGTTTTCCTACAGACACTTTCTATTTTGTGAAGCTCAACAATCTTTCTCTGCACATCAGAACTATATTCTTTGGCTTTACTCATTGTGATGATGATTGAGGGAATTTGGCCTTTGTGTTTCCTCATATTTATCCTCCTGTGGAACAAGACATCATAGCTGGACAATTTCATGTTCCCAGTCACCCTGGTGTGCTAAAAAATGTAAATATAAATGGGAATATACTTCAGAGATATTTTACTCATAAAAATTCTAGGGGTGCCAATAATTGTGGCCAACGTGTTTTGGAGAAAAGCATTTATTTCATAATGTGATTTACCCCCCACTTTCAATTCTTTTACTTCAATGAAAGGTTAGATTTTTGTGAATTTTTTGAATAAAAGATCAAAAGGATAAACAATGCAGATTTATTTTTTACAGCCATATTTGATCATATTTACCAGGAGTGCCAATAATTCTGACCACCACTGTATTTCTAAGAAATTTGTTCTTTTATTTATGATTGCTGATACACTTAATTCATTAACATTTAATCATATTATGGTGTCATGTTTAATTCATGTTTAAGCTGTTAATATGCACGTATTCGCTAGAGCTATTTTTGAATCTAGTATTCTATACTCTCTGCTCGTCTTCACATGTATAAACGAAATGTTGTCGTTTACAATAAGTGCAAATAGCCCGCCTTGTTCACTAAAGGTCTGGTTGAGGCAGCCAAAATGATGGAAGACACCGAGTTCTTTACAGTACTGATAGCGTAGGGGTAAAGTATACAGTTCAAGGTTTTGACGCAAATCGACCTGAGCTTCCAATCCACCTTTTGCCGAATTCGCTCTACTCCCTTTTCCCATCACATAGAAGATCGGAAAGGCATTTATTTTAAATAAAAATGAAGAAAATATTCAAAAAAGTGGAAAGTATCTAACGTGTGTTTAATAATAGTCTTTATCGGTTAGGAGTAGGTGAACCAGGGGAGGAGCTAGGGGGTGTCCAGGGGTGGCCGTGGCCCTTGGCCACCCCGCTCACAACTGCTGCGTCTGTATTATTTTTTATTGACAAGAATTGCGTTTATTTAAAACGCAGAACTGTCTCTTTAAGACCACAAAACCGGGAGAGTTTTCAGGCGCGCACTCAAACTTCTCCTCAGCGCCAGGCGCAAGTCAAACGAGTACAGATTCCGAAATGAGCGAACAGCAGAGCAACAGTGAACGGCGAACAGTAGATATATAACCTACGTCAGTGTTTCTCAACTGGTGGGTTGAAGACCGTTTTGAGTGAGTCGCATTGTGTGCAGTCAAAGAAACAATAACAAACATAATTCTCAGTTTTTTCGATGCCATTTTTATTTTGAAAGACGTGTGTGAAAACTGGTGACACTTGTGTCAGATGCTGAGAGAAGCGCGTTGTCCTGATTCAGTATCTGCGGTCAGATGAGATGTTATCAGTCTATATGTCAGTAAAACTTAGAAAAACGAAATGTCCTGTCCTCAGTGTCCGCCGTTATACTGTGCTCGCGGCGCGCCGTATATCACTTCGAAAAAAGCACAAAAGAAACTACAAGCATGCAAAGTCGTAGTTCTGTCATTTATTAAGTCATGAAATAACCAAAAATATATTTTATTTTGCATTAGTGTATCATAATTTGCGCATGCAACAGAGAAGATGTGCATTTGTGGATCATGTGACACGCGTGCATTTATTGGCGTCTTTTCTGAGTCGATCTCATTTGATTCATTTGAATTTTGAGACTTTCTTTTTCGTTTTCAAGCATTTCACAACCCACACACACACACAACTACCAGTGAATACGCCTGGGGCCTGTTTCAATAAGGAGGTTCAACCAACTCTGAGTTCAAACTTGAACTCTGAGTTGACCTACCCTGAGATGGGAAACTGAGTTTTGGGTTTCAGAACAGCTGAATTGAGGTAGTTCAATCGACTCTGAGTAGACTGACTCTGAGTTAAGTGTGTGCACCACGACTATGAAAAGCCATGATCAATGGAGCTCCGAAATTACGATTCACCATGGCAACAGCACCCGACAAAAAGACGTCTGCATACTTCCGGGTAAAACGTAAGTTTAATTCTTAATTATTGTTATAATATCAGAGGTGAAAACTGGCAGAACAGTAAGTTATTGAACTAATATTAATTTTCATGTTATCCCACGGGCAAAAAAAGAAGAAAAAAGAATGTGGTAGCAGCTAAAAATGAAGTATAAAAATATAATTTAATCAGGTAACTCTTTAAGCATAAAAGGTTCATGGGTGTAGGATTCATAACTTTACAAACATTTGACATATTAAATAAATATCATTCAGTGCCTATTTCAATGTGCAGCAACTTTTCCCACATAGTCTAATGCTCTTTTCACATAATCTTCTCTAATTCAACATTTCTGAATTAGGGTAATGAAGTTAACATTTGACTTCTACTCAGCCAATAGCAAGAAGGCAGAGGCTCACAAAATGATGGGAGGACCTGCACCACCAGCACTGACAGAAGAAGAGGAGATGGAGGAAGAATATTAAAATCCAACAGGAAAAAAAAAGAACCTGTTGCTTTTGTATTTAGCAAATAAAGATGACCAAATAAATTGTGAATAATTTGTGTTTATTTAACACCTGTGGTGTATGGCATATATTTCAGACCCTTCCTTCTGGTATTATTCTATTCCATATAGTACTAGTTTCATTTTTGGAAGGTGCGATGATAGGAATATGCGTATCAATGCATCCAACCACATTGGAAATCCTAAAGGAAATTCTAATTATTAGGTTTCTTCCAGAGGTTGCAACAAGATGTCAAGTGAACGTCATTTAACCTGATTTCTACACCACTGCCCTGCAATCCTGTGAAACTCCTCTTTGATGCTCTCATGGGTTTGTGCCCAGGAAACAACACAAACATATTCAGAAAGAGCTCACGTGAGAGTGAGGCAAACTTCCCTTACCTTTCTGCATACAGCGGCCTTACTAATATGCTCTGCATCTCTGATATTATATAGAAAACTATTATTAAAACATGGTACTGCTCAAATAAATATGCATGTGGATATAGCAAGCAAAAAAATCCTCTCCTGGCATGAATGTAACTCCCTACAAATTACTGCTGCCTCCTCATCTACAGGATGCTGTTTGTGTCATTTTGACAGTGTCCTCTTGATGAAAATATTCGCAGTGAATGAATGTACCTGCACTGCAAAAAATGCTTTTCTTTTGTCTTGTAATTTCCTGTCAAAATATCTAAAGATTCTTAAATCAATGTGCATTTTCTACATAAGAAAAATTACAAGTATTTAGTCTTCTTTCCTGGGGGAAAAAAAAAGAAGCTAATTTAAGTGCATTTTTCTTATTTTGCAAATGATCTGCCAATAGGGTAAGAAAAAATATTCAGTATGAAAAGCATTTGTGCAGCGTGAATGAATGAATGAAGTATTTAAACACTGCTGGCGCTTTAAAAAGGGGGAGGAGACCGAAAGAAACTCTGGGTTTACTGAAGAAAACCTGCTCCAGACCAGGTTAGGTTCACAGAGTAACTGACCCTGAGTATAAGTTACCTCTCTTTCAGAAACAGGCTTGACTTACCCTGCTTTCTCAGGTTTAACATACCTCCCATTCTGAAATGGAAAACCCAGAGTTCCCCTCATTTCAGGGTTAACATACTCAGTTAACTTAAGTTTTCACTTAACCTCCTTTCTGAAACAGGCCCCAGGTGCTGATTATTAATGTATGCACAAATACCAAATGTGCATTTCTACATTTAAACTAATACCATCTAGTGGTAGCAGGTTTTCTTAGACAGCTGTGTGTGTGTGTGGATCGTGCAAGGCTAAACCGGCGAAATGAAAGTCTCAAAATCCAAATGAATCAAATGAGATCGACTCCAATAAATGCACGCGTGTCACATGATGATTTTATTCACAAAAATGTCAACATCTGTACAAATCGCTGCACATTCATGTAATTCTGTATTTTGCACACACAAGTTGAAAGGCATTTGTTTGTGGATAGTAAAACATATCTGCAACATTTATCAAGTTCATGGACAATTGTGCGTGCATTTATTAATCATTTTGATACTAAAATCATCCCATATTTTTCAACCCTGTTTAAAAATAGACATATTCCGCCATCTAGTGATTATACTATGTATTACATTTGATTTTATATATTTCATTCAACCAGATAGCACGAAATCTGCATATTTTTAACTTGCACATAATGCATTAGTTCATTCATTTTTTTTTTTTTTACTTTTTATTTGTATTATTTTATATAGAAATTGTGTATAATTTATTATTTACAATATACAAGAATCGTCCAGTTTCCATTTTTGTCATTTCTTTAATCCTTTGCCATGGCAACACCGTTTAAGATATCCAATACCCGTTCACAATCACTCCATCTTACTGTTAGATTAATAGAGAAGTGAAACAAAACACTGTGTAAAAATGTTGACTGTCGTAAAGCGTGTGATCGTAATATATGTGGTCTATGTGTGAACTTATATTCAACATTTAAATTTAGATGAATCGCATGTCATAGGATATAGAATCATCACAGGACGATTTCAGATTTCAAACTCAAAACTTGATTTATCTGAAGCATTTATATTTATTTCTATATAATATATGTAGCCTTCTAACATTATGCTTGCAGTTTAACACGTATTAAGTATTGTTGTATGAATAATAAAACCAATAATAATATATAATATAATAAAATTATTAAAATAACTTTATCTCTGATGACGAGGGCGGGCCAACCCGTCACTCACATGAGATCCACCAATAGCAAACCACAACCATCCAATCAATTCCCCACAGACAAAATCAAGCCCCGCCCTACATTTGTTCTTGTTTGAGAAGCGTTTCACTCGATATACGGCACAATAGAGAAGAAAAGACCAGTGCAACTTCCCTTTCATGCTGACATTAGTCAAGACCAGTGTCCCGTACAGTATGTGTTGCTTTAGGCCCACTGCACCCTAATTGTATATCAAAACAAATCAAAGCTTCGCTGAAGAGAGTGGCAAAGGCTGCATTTGAGCCTCTTCCCAAATAAAGCCTCCTACATCTGCAGGTCTTGACCTTGACTTCGCAGGCTGCTCTGCTAGTGCAGTAATACAAAGGCTCTGATATCTGGCAGAGCATCTCTCAATCTCGAAAGAAACTTCTTTGCTCCATTAACACGCCCCAGCGGAGGGATGAAAGCGGTGGCAGCTCATCATCTCCTCTCGCCGAAATGAGAGAAAGTGCCCTGGCTTAGTGCTCTTTGACGCCACGGCTATTTTTTAGCTGCTGCTCCAGGTCTTGTCAGGTGTAGATTTATTTTTCTTCTCCGTTTACTCCCCGCCCCCCCTCCCCATCTTCCTTATTTGCTTTCGGCCTGTATCTCTGTAAAGGTGTGGAGTCCTACTTGTGTGAAAATGATAAAAGGTGCATGGTGAAAATGGGAGAGAGGAGCTGATTGATGGTGCGAGCGGACGCCGCTGATGCACTGCCCCGTTAATACCCTATTGATTAATGTCTGTCACAGTCTGTCAAGGGGGGAAAACTATGTATGCATACATTTTCATCATATCTGTACATTAGGGGCTGTCAAGCTGTCCGGAATTCTTAGATGTCCTAAAAAAGTGAGGGAAACTCAAACACTGATGTGGAGGTGGATAAAGTGTGTCTATCTCTGATTTATGAATATCAAGATGTGCTCTGATTTAACAAGCCAATGCATAGTACACTATTATAAAATAGATATTGGTCAACATTGTACATGCTTTGGTATCTGCTGTATGCTGTTAGAAACATACAAAGAAATATGAATGTGTAAGAAGCAAACCACACGGAGTAATGTTTTGAATTATGCTCGGCACATCTGACATTCTTGAAAGATTCAGAAGCCTTGAAAGTTAACCCAAGAGAAGGCTCTTGTTGTGTTGATTAAGCAGCAGTCAAGGACCAAGACTACACATCTCCAGTGGGAAATATAGCCATTTTATTTTAAATTACAAGCTGTTGCTGTTTTATCTCAATCTTTAAGCTATACTTTTAAGCCCTAGTGTTACAAATCAGTGGTTGGTGGATGCAAACATTATCTGTGAGAGTAATCCTGGACTTCATGGCAATAATAGCATGCTTTAGCACTTAGAGGTGTTGCTAGCACGTTTTAGCATATTTGTAGTATGTTGCATGCAAAGTTTGGGGCAGATTGGACATTGCATGCCTGAGTTACAGCAACGTCCCATTTCATTGCATTAATAGCAAGCTTTAACACTTAGCTAAGTGTTGCTAGCATGTTTTAGCATTTTTGTAGCATGTTGCATGCTAAGTTTGGGGCAGATTGGACATTGTTTGCCTGAATTACCACCAGGGATACGCCCTTTGACAAAAACTCTTTTTTGCTGACTTAAACACCAAATTTAAAGATGATCCGAATAAAACTCTAGGAGGAGTTTGTTAAAGGTGTCATGACCTGGCTTTTTTAATTTTTTTATACTGTTGTCTGAGGTCAACTTATGACGTTTGCGTGGTTTTTACATTCAAAAACATCATAATGAATAAGTAATAGGCTATTTTCTATCCTGGTTTTGAGCCTCTCTCATGGAACGCTCGGTTTTTATGGGCGTGCCGCACCGAAGACTTGGAAGTAAACGCCCACTGCTACGATTGGATAAGCTTTGCATATTTAATGAGCTTCGGCTCCCCCGCGAGTACACGTGAGGGATTGTTTTGAAAGCTTGTGGGGAAACGGCAACCGGAAAGATTCGCCCACAGGGCTCGCAATATGTCTTTATCAAACAAACACAATGATTTATCTCTCATCCACCCGCAATTAATTGGAATGTTATTTTTTTTATTACTTGGCCCGCCCGATCGGTGGATATAACCGCGAACCGTGCATAAACTAACACACACACACACACACACACACGCACACACACACAAGCCTCACTGCAGAGTCAGACAAATCAAAGCATGATCAAAACTTCCGCGATTGCATTTTTCCTTCAAATATCAAGTCAAGAGAGAGAGAACAACACACTTGGTAGTCCATCTGGAAAACACATAGCACCGGGACGTTGGGCTTTGCGAGCCCTGGCCCATAGGCTACATGTCCGAGTCTGATCAGTGATCACAAATCGTAGCACAACACCTCAAATAAAGTATTCTCCAGCACTGTGACAGCGTGCTAAGTTATGTTCAGTTAGACACGTACACATAATCAATAGATATCAAACGATCTGTAACAATGCAATATCATCACATATAAAAAAACAAGTGTGTTGCTTCATTCATTCATGTAATCTC
Organism: Coreius guichenoti; assembly: GCA_039654105.1. Classification (NCBI taxonomy): domain Eukaryota; kingdom Metazoa; phylum Chordata; class Actinopteri; order Cypriniformes; family Gobionidae; genus Coreius; species Coreius guichenoti. Next base: position 1,063,944 of record CM077189.1, on the reverse strand, counting down.
ATCCTGTCTGCAAATCCAGTCTCTTGTTTACAAACGAATCCGTGGTGAAATGAAGGAACAAACGCGTCTTCCCCACGTGAGCTGGATATTCATTAAAAATAAAGTTCATCCATGCATTCATAATATTGGAATCTGAATGAAGCTTATGCGGCTTGTTTATTGCTTGGAAGTTCGATCCAGTTTAGCTCCAGGTAGGCCTATGTTATTTATCATGTCAGGCACGAGTCGGTGGGCGGGGCTACAGAATCAGGCGTTCTTCTTCTTCTGTTGAGGCGGTGTTTCGCCACACTCTGACGTCACAGCCTGGCACATTCTGAGATCTCTCGTTTGCTCAGCCTGGTGTCAATAAAAGCTTTTCTTTGACTAACAAGGAAGTTTTCAGCTCTGAAACTTACAGGATATTCTTATATTACCATGACCTTTTATATATTAAAAGCTCAAGGGAAAGTTGATTTCTCAATTCATGACCCCTTTAAATTAGGGGAGAGCGGGGCACAACGTAAGTTGTAACACACTTTCCAAACATGCCAGGATGACAAAACTTAGTGTATTTACTAGTTGCCATATCAACATTATTAAGAGAAAAAATTGCGTCAAAATGAAAAAATCTTTGGAAGATATCACTGAACATTTATTTAACCATAGCAAAAGTAAATTTCTTAAGTTAATTTTTCATCTCAAATCAAATCAAATCACCTTTATTTATATAGTGCTTTTTACAATGCCGATTGTTTCAAAGCAGCTTCACAGTGGTAACAGGAAAATAATGCAACAGAATTTGATTCGGCTGTACAGCCGCTCTGGTGAAAACGGTGATGTCATCAGCTCATTTCAGTTATCATATACTGTCAATGTGGGCAGATCAGTAATATAATTGAAATTTAAGTGTCCCCAACTGAGCAAGCCAAAAGCCAAAGGCGACGGTAGCAAGGAACCAAAACTCCTTCAGGGCCAGAATGGAGAAAAAAACCTTGGGAGAAACCAGGCTCAGTCGGGGTGCCAGTTCTCCTCTGGCCGACGAACAAATAGTGTATGATTATGATTCTGGCACATTACAGGTCAGAAGTCATATTAGATCAATAGATATTCGTAGGATTATTCGAAAGATTGGAGTCGTCACGCCGGGGATGGGTTTAATGAGGATGTCGTGTCAATGCAGCATTTACAGGGGGGAGTTTAATTGACACGGTCTCTACAGACACTTCAGGGATGCGTTGGTCAGGTCCAGGAGCAGGTCCACCATCTGATCTGGATACGGCCCGGATCCGGCTGACTGCAGTAAACCTCGGGATAAACAGAGAGACTAACATTAGCGTAGATGCCATTCTTCTTATGATGTAACGAGTACATCAGGTGTTATGGGAAGTGTTCCCGGTTCCGGTTGACCTAGTTAATGCAGCCTAAAACAATCATTTAACTGATTTGAATAATATAAATTAAAAATGTTTTATGTGTATGCCATAGTAAAGAGATATGTTTTTAGTCTAGATTTAAACTGACAGAGTGTGTCTGCTTTAGCAAGATTTTAAAATGTATACAATGTTTAATAGGGAGCCAATGCAGTGTTGCCAGAACCGGGCTAATATGGTCATACTTCCTGGTTCTAGTAAGAACTCGAGCTGCTGCGTTTTGGACAAGCTGCAGTTTATTTATTAAGCGAGCAGGGCAACCACCCAGTAGAGCATTACAATAATCTAGCCTTGAGCTCATGAACGCATGAACTAACTGTTCAGCATTTTGCATTGAAAGCATGTGCCGTAATTTAGATATATTTTTAAGATGGTAGAATGCAGTTTTACAGATGCTAGAAACGTGGCTTTCAAATGAGAGATTGGTATCAAAGAGCACACCCAGGTTCCTAACTGACGATGAGGACTTGACAGAGCAGCCATCGAGTGTTAGACAGTATTCTAGGTTACTACTTGTGGAGTTTTTTTGTCCAATTATTAAAAATTCAGTTTTTTCTGAATTAAGTTGCAGGAAATTACTAGTCATCCAATTTTTTATATCAGCTATGCATTCCGTTAATCTTGTGAATTGGTAAGTTTCGTCAGGGCGTGAAGAAATATAGAGCTGAGTATCGTCAGCATAACAATGAAAACTAACGCCATGCTTCCTAATAATATCTCCCAGTGGTAGCATGTACAGGGTGAAAAGCAACGGTCCTAGCACTGAGCCCTGCGGTACTCCATACTGAACTTGTGTTCGGTGTGACATCTCTTCATTTACTGCTACAAACTGATAACGGTCAGATAAGTATGATTTAAACCATGCCAATGAAATTCCACTAATGCCAACATAATTTTCGAGTCTATTCAAAAGAATGTTGTGGTCGATAGTATCGAATGCAGCGCTAAGATCGAGTAACACTAACAGAGAGATACAACCACGATCGGATGATAAGAGTAAATAATTTGTAACTCTAATGAGAGCAGTCTCAGTACTATGATACGGTCTAAATCCTGACTGGAAATCCTCACAGATACCATTTCTTTCTAAAAAGGAGCATAATTGTGAGGACACTGCCTTTTCTAGTATTTTTGACAGAAAGGGTAGATTTGAGATTGGCCTGTAATTGACTAATTCTGTAGGATCAAGTTGCGTTTTTTTAATAAGTGGTTTAATAATAGCCAACTTAAAAGTTTTCGGTACATATCCTAATGTCAAGGATGAATTAATGATATTAAGAAGAGGATCTATCACCTCTGGAAGCATCTCTTTTAATATCCTAGTCGGTATAGGGTCGAGCATACATGTTGTTGATTTTGATGATTTAACGAGTTTAGCCAATTCTTCTTCTCCTATAGCAGTGAATGAATGTAATTTTTCCTCAGTGACACTACAATGCACTGTCTGATGTGATACTGTAGTAGACGGCTGCATGGTTATAATTTTTTCCCTAATATTATCAATCTTACAAGTAAAGAAGTTCATAAAGTCATTACTGCTGTGCTGTTTACAAACATCAGAAGTTGAAGCTTTATCTTTGGTTAATTTAGCCACTGCATCGAATAAATACCTAGGGTTGTGTTTGTTTTCTTCTAAGAGAGTTGAGAAATAAGAAGATCTAGCTGTTTTTACGGCCTTTCTGTATGCAATCATGCTTTCTTTCCACGAAATGCGAAATTTCTTCCAGCTGCGCTCCATTTTTCTGGCTGCTGTTTTAAGGGCCCGGGTGTGCTCGTTGTACCACGGCGTTGGACTATTTTCTTTAATCTTCTTTAAGCACCGGGGAGCAACTGTGTCTAAAGTGCTGGAAAAGAGAGAGTCAATAGTTTCTGTTGCAACATCGAGTTCCTCTAGGCTATCTGGGGATGCTGAGGAGATGAAACTGATGAGGAAAATTATTTACAAAGAAATCTTTAGTGGCAGCAGTGATAGTCCTGCCATATTTGAAGCGAGGGGACGGCTTTGCAGCCTTTGCTAAATTAAGTGTACATGATACTAGGTAATGATCTGAGATGTCATTGCTCTGCTGCAGAATTTCAACGGTATCAACATTTATTCCATGTGACAGTATTAGGTCTAACGTATGATTACGGCGATGAGTGGGTCCTGACATGTGTTGCCTTACTCCAATAGAGTTTAGAATGTCTCTAAATGCCAATCCCAATGCGTCTTTTTCATTGTCTACATGGATATTAAAATCACCAACAATTAGGACTTTATCTGCAGCCAGTACTAACTCTGATAGAAAATCAGCAAATTCTCTGGTAAAGTCTGTATGGTGCCCTGGTGGCCTGTATACAGTAGCCAGCACAAATGTCAAACGGGATTTATCAATTTCACTACATAACGTTACATAAAGCACCAAAACTTCAAACGAATTATATTTGAAACTAGACTTCTGAGTAATACCGAAGATATTATTATAAAATTACAGCAGCACCTCCCCCTTTACCTTTCAGACGCAGCTCGTGTTTATAACAATAATCTTGGGGGGTGGACTCATTTAAAGTAATGTAATCGTCAGGTTTTAGCCAGGTTTCTGTCAAACACAGCACATCTAGGTTATGATCTGTAATAATATCATTAACAATAAGCGCTTTTGAGGAAAGGGATCGAATATTCAGCAGCCCGTTGAATGGTTTTGATGGTTTTTTGTATTTACTAATTCGTGGAACAGACACAGTCTCTATGTGATAATATCTAGGTGAAAGAGTCTCTATGTGCTGGGATTTATCTGACTTCTGTGATGTGAGACAGCTAGCAGGCGGTCGGGTAAGCCAATCCGTCTGCTTCCTGACCTGGGCCCCAGTTAGTCAAGGTTTAGCTCTAAGACTATGTGCAAATTACTAGAGAGAAGAGCGGCACCATCCCAGGAAGGATGGATGCCATCTTTTTTCAACAGGTCAGGTCTGCCCCAAAAGCTTTTCCAATTGTCTACGAACCCTATGTTATTTTGCAGACACCACTTAGACAACCAGCCATTGAGTGATGATAGTCTGCTAAGTATCTCATCACTCCTTTTAACGGGGAGGGGACCAGAGCAAAAAACGTCATCTGCCATCATACTTGCGAGTTTACACACCTCTTTAATGTTAATTTTGGTGATCTCCGACTGGCGAAGTCGAACATCATTAGTGCCGACGTGAATAATAATCTTAGAGAATTTACGATTAGCATTAGCCAGCACTTTTAAATTTGCTTTGATGTCAGGCGCTCTGGCTCCCGGTAAACATGTGACTATGGTGGCTGGTGTCTCTATTTTCACGTTCCGTGTAATAGAATCGCCAATAACTAGGGCACTTTCAACAGGATTCTCAGTGGGTGCATCACTGAGTGGGGAGAACCTGTTTGATGTTCTAATCGGAACGGAAGAGTGGTTTTTTGATCCGCGACTATGCCGTCTCACCGTCACCCAGTTGCCCTGCTGCACGGCCTCTACAGCCGGAACCGAACAATGTACAGAGTTCACTAAGCTATTCACATCCAAAGCAGTGTCTGAAGCTGTTACATTCTCACTACTCTCAAATAAAGTCTGGATGCGTGTCTCTAATTCTGAAATCTTCTCCGTCAGCCTGACTATCTCCTTACATTTATCACATGTGAAGCCCTGTTCGCCAATGGAGAAAGATATACTAAACATGAAACATGCAGTGCAAGTGACAATGACAGGAGAGGAAGACATGGCTTACCGTATTTGTTGATTAATCCAATTTACCACAGTTGTTTGATGGAGTCTATTTACTAATCCAACTCATCACAGTTGTTTAATGAACTCAGAAATCAAGAGACCCGAGTGCAGAGATGGCAAGCTAACAGGCTAGCGAAATGCTAACGCGTGATAGTGATTTAGATTAAAAGCTAGCGATGTCAGATTTAATGTGGTAGGCAATATTAGACAATATATGGTGATGGGTAAGTTATATTTAGCAGTTTAAACAACAGGGAATGATATCAAATAAAGATTCAAAAGCAAGAAAAGCACATGCGAGCACAGCAGCATCTCTGTTTTTTGTGTTTATTTAAAATAAGACAAATCTGATATTATTTTAATGTTTAATCTGTTATTTAACAGTTGATATAGTTCTTTAATACTGATCTAACAGCAGAAGACACGCTGTTAAATCCCAGTTGCGCAGGCGGGGCATGTTGTCACTGCGTTACAATGAGCCCCTATTAGATCTATGATATTATATTCTATTGAGAAACCATGAGAAAAAGGTGAATAATGACTGAGAGTCAATGTTCAGAAATGCTTAATTATTATTATGTTTTGAACTATGCTGTATAACTGTGTTTTGAGGTGTGTTTGTTGTCAAACTCAAAAAATTGTTTATTTTTAATGATTAAAAAATGCCATTATTTTATTTGAAAAAGTTAATAATTGTATTTTATTGACAAAATATTTTAGTTTGCCTTGGATATTTTTTTGATTATATCAGATAACATTTTAGGCTGTCATTTGGTCATGTTACAGTGTGCCCACCTATGGGGCATGTTGTCACATTTCACTTCTATTCTTTCGGGGTAAATCAAGAAAAAAGTATACACTGTATTAATGAAACAAAACCACATAATTGTACTAGACATGTGTGCAGTTACTGTGGGACAAAATAAATACTCTGAACCACAAGTCCCGCTCTCCCCTATGATACCTGGAAATAAAAAAAAAACGGCAAAAAAATCTAAATTCAAAATAGCTGTAGTAGAAATGTAATAGAAATGTAGTGGGAGGGGCGCTTCGTTGAAATTTTATAGGTGGCGCTATTGAGCCATTTTGCCACACCTAACTCTGAAACCCATATCAGATGTAAATTTTTGCCACTTCTGACAAGTGTGCAAAGTTTAATGAGTTCTCAAGCATGTTTAGGCCCTCAAAAATGGGATTCATTTTGGAGAAGAAGAAGAAGAAGAAGAAGAAGAAGGAGCGGAATAATAATAATAAACAGAGCAATTCCAAGAGGGTCATTGGTGCCCTAAAATGTCAAGTAAATAAAAAATAAAAAAAACACTCAGTAGTTGGCCAGTTATGTGACATACAAAACTGTCTGCTAAAGAAAACATCTAACATCTGTACCACAGTGGAAATGTATCATCAGAAGCTTGTGACAATTCATAACTATTATCCATTTTGGCGAATTGGTGGCTAATATGTGTGAATTCCTATGAAACTCATTTTTGCGTTTTCGTACATGTATCTAGTAAAGTATACACTTAAGACCAATTTTATAAACATTACAAATATTTAAATGTAATACAAACTGATAACAACTGTGCAGAAGCATAATGATTCCCCAAAAGATTTGATTCAATTCAACTGTATTGTGCTTTTCACAATGTATGTACTGTTCCAAACAATAATCCCTTACAGACCCGCAGCCAAATCCGACAATGGCACGAAAAAATAACTTTTTAAGTAGATGAACACAAACCCTGGGAGGAACAAAGACTCACCTGGGACATTGAACCTCCTTGGGCTGAGACATATTTAAACAATATTATACAAAGCATATATACATGCATGCATTTCAGTTCATTAGTTGGCATTAAATATTAGAGGGAATGCACAGCTAAGTACTAGTGCTACATAATAATCTACATAATAAATAAAGTGCATGCTTTGGAATGAATATTAGGAGTAGAGGTGAAATGGGACGGTGGATATATACAGTTACAGGAGGGATTGTCAGACGGCAGAGTTAAGCTCAGTCCAAGTCTTATGATCCCTGTAGCTTTAAAGACCTCCAGCTCAAAGGAAATGTACTGTATAAGAGGTCACTATGGGTTCACCTTAACCTTTCCATGCTCGTCTCAAGAGCCAGACAGACAGTGGAGCGAGAAAAGGTCAAGGAGCCTGAGGGGTGCAAACTCCCTGTTTGTCCTTCACTGGTTTCACTGTGGCTTTGGAGTTTAAAACACAAGGCCATCCCCATGTGGAGCAGTACAGAGCCTGGCCTCCAGCGGGTAAACTTGAATTAAGTGGGTAAGTTTGTGGCTGCTGCTGATGAAACGGACTGAAATTTGTGTTGTTATTCATTGAAAATGCCATCGCTGCCTCACCTTTAGAGGCGTTGCATCAGATTGAGTGTCTCAGCAGCAGACATCTCCAAAATATTCAAAAATTCAATAATAGTGTTCAGTCATTTGAATGTCACACTTTTGCGACTAGCAGTTAATCATAAATTAGTCATATAGCCAATGATACGACCCAAATCTGCCCCAATGTATAGGTCAGGAGCTGCTACTGATGTCAGTCACACTCAGACATCATTGTGTGTCTCGTGGTTTCATGGACATCAACTAAATGTGATGCATCTATGGCCCTGTTTACACCTGATCTGTTTGGAGCCACATTTACACTGCATGGTTCAAGTGATCCAATTCCGATTCCCAATTACCAATTTTTTCCTGCCATGTGGCACAGATCGGATATGACCCACAAATGTGTAAGCAGGCAAAAAGCGCATGGATTCTGATATTCTCAAATCTGAAATAAATCTGATATGAATCGGATACGGGCATTTGCACCCGCCGTGTAAGCGGACAGATCGGATATTCCCCTGTCAATGCGAGTCGTACGTCATTGAAAAAAGTGACTTTTTGAAACATTTCAGATTACAGACATTTCAGGTACAGATATATCTATAACAAATCAAACTTTGTATTAATTTCGTTCTTTTGTGTTAAAGGGTTCATGAACTGGGTTTTTAAAAAAATGTATACTGTTGTCTGAGGTCAACTTATGACGTTTGTGTGGTTTTTACATTCAAAAACATCATAATGAATAAGTTATAGGTTGTTTTCTACCCTGGTTTTGAGCCTAGCTCTTGAAACGCTCGGTTTTTATGGGCGTGCCGCATTGAAGACTTGGAAGTAAACGCCCACTGCTATGATTGGATAACAGTTTTGCATATTATAATGAGCTTCGGCTCCCCGTCAGTACATGTGAGGAATTGTTTTGAAAACTTCCAATGTGGAAAAACGGCAACCGGAATGTTTCACCCATACATGTTCGACCCAGAGTCTGATCCCGAATCGCAGGACGAACCAACAACACCTCAAATACAAAGGATACTCCAGCCTGTGACAGCGTGGGAAGTTATCGGTAATTATGTTTAGTTAGACACGTACACATAATCAGTAGATATCAAACGGTCTGTTACAATGCAATACTATCACATAAAAAAAATATTGTTTACTCACATAAGTGTGTTGCATCATTCCTGTGGGATCCAATATAGAAGGCACAGCATCGTTTTTTAATCTCATTCTGTCTGTAAATCCAGTCTCGTTTACAAAAGAATCCGCGGTGAAATGAAGCGAACAAACGCACAATGAGCTGGAACTTCATTAAAAATAAAGTTCAATCGCATTCCTAATATTGGAAACCGAAGGAAGTGTATGCAGCGACTGTGTTCTTCCACAGCCAGGCACTGCACACTACTGTGTAATCTTCAACAGCTTGTTTATTGCTTGGTAGCTCGATCCAGTTTAGCTCCACGTAGGCCTATGTTATTGACCTATGACATGTCATGCGCGAATCGGTGGGCGGGGCTACAGAATTAGGTGTTGGTCTTCTTCTGTTGAGGCGGTGTTTCGCTGCTCTCTGACGTCACAGGGAGGCAAATTCACAGATCCCTTGTTTGATGACCCAGCTGTCAATAAAAGCTTTTATTTGACTAACAAGGAAGTTTTCAGCTCTGAAACTTACAGGATATTCTTATATTACGATGACCTTTTGTATATCAAAAGCTCAAGGAAAAGTTGATTTCTCATTTCATGACCCCTTTAAACAAGAGGCGATCTGGAGCAGAAATGTGTTGCTTTTGAAATCATGCTGAGCGCTCGTTGTCGCTGTTATCAGTGACAGCAGCTCGTGCACAGTCCCGTTGTGGAGACTCTCTGTTCGTTCCAGTGAAATCACAAAATAAACTGCACACAAACATCTCCCTGCTCTTGATATACAATCACTGATGAACACATTTGGCTTTATGAGGGAAAAAACAGATTCGAACCCAGAACCTCTGACATGCTTAACAAAAGTTCTACCACTAGACCATTAGTACACACAAACTTTAACAGCGGATCTGTGTATGTAAGAATTTGTACTATATAATGATTTTGATATACGGATGAAACTATTGCATTAAAAACATTTCTATGAATTCCATGTCAATAAATTAAACTCAATGTACTATTGAAATTGATTTCTTGATCATAATGTCATTTTTTGTTCGTTTCGCCAAGTATAGTGTAAATGCAGATATCAAAAATATGGGTCACTTTTAAAAGAAGATGAAAGCGGGTCGTCCAAAAAATTGGATATAGTCAAAAAATCGGAAATGGGCATCAAGACCTGCAGTGTAAACGCGGCCTTGGTCGATCGGATCACAAGTAGATGAGGGAGACACATACCCGTTTACACCTGGTGTTTTAATCCATCTCTTTTGTCCACTTTCAACCACTTCTGTCCTGAAAATATGGGCTTTTTCAGAGCTTTCAGTCTAATGGACGAAATAAGATCACGCAATTTACATATGAATGCGACTGGAGAGGACATAAAAACACACAGAGAACAGCAGCTTCTGTTTCTGCCCTGACAGACACAAGACCAGCCGAACACTGTGAGTGTGTGTTAGAAATCAGGAATGGAGAGAGAACATTGTGCTTGGTATGTTTTTCATCTTCAAACCATACTTGGGTCTCCAGCCGACAAAGTTTAAATCATACGGTTTGGAACAGTGGTGTAAACTTGAGGAAATGTAATTAGTTACTGTACTTAAAGGGTTAGTTCACCCCAAAATGAAAACTCTGTCATTAATTCCTCTCCCTCATGTTGTTCCAAACTAACCCTTTAAGTATCTTTTTGGCTAGTTTTACTGAGTATCAAATATATTAGCAACTTTTACTCTCTACTTGACTACTTTTTTTGAATAAGTAAATGTACCTTTTACTCCACTACATTTGTGACGACTAATGCAATTACACATTACATTTTGCATAGCACCTAACCTAACTAACTTTGTTTCTGCTATAAAGAAGCGATATCGCCATCTAAGGGCATTGAAGCTACTTTATCTTGTGCGATTTGCCTTTACTCAACCAAACTTGTCAACAAGGCTACTTTATGCGATTGAGAGTGCATTAGCAGATAGTTGTGAATCGCAGGTGCTTGATTTATGAGATGAGGTCATGACTGCAGCCGAAACCAGCACATCCAGTGCAAATTGACTCTTTTATTTATCCGCTATATTAACAAGACCTTTTTGAAGGATATTGGTTTACTTATGGCCTTTTTGTGCACTTGAGCTTAACGGAGACTTTGTGAGTTTGTAGACGTTTAAGAGGCTGTTGTGTTGACCTTGATTTATTGCAGTATTGAGGGGTTCAGTTTTATTTTGATTTTAGAAAATAAACATGATTTCTCATCTTACAAATCAATTGTTTCTTATTTTCACTAGCATGTCTCTCAGGTGTTGAGCACAAGTGCATATTTGAGCCTACATTCAGTACGAGTAAAATACTCAAGTACTGTTAAAATCAGATACTCTAACCCCTGGTTTCAAAATTGGTGACTTGTAACTTGTAATGGAGTCATTTCCGCTGTAAGGAATCTGTACTTTTACCAAGCTAGTCTTGGTTTGGAACAAGATGAGGGTGATTAAATAATGACAGAATTTTCATTTATGTCATCTAAAAGTGCAAATCAAGTATCATGATCAATTTTAAGTGACATAAATGTAGAAAACATCTAAACAATGCCTTAAAAAGAATGGATGCACATCATAAACATTATCAAATGTGGAAATCTTCTGAATGACATACAAGAATATAACAGGGAATGCATTAGCACCATTTGATTAGAATTCGAAATTTGATTAGATTAGAAAATCTCACAAAATCAAATCAAATCAAATCACCTTTATTTATATAGCGCTTTGTTCAATGCCGATTGTTTCAAAGCAGCTTCACAGTGGTAACAGGAAAATAATGCAACAGAATTTGATTCGGCTGTACAGCCGCTCTGGTGAAAACGGTGATGTCATCAGCTCATTTCAATTATCATATACTGTCAAAGTGGGCAGATCAGTAATATAGTTGAAATTTAAGTGTCCCCAACTGAGCAAGCTAAAAGCCAAAGGCGATGGTGGCAAGGAACCAAAACTCCTTCAGGGCCAGAATGGAGAAAAAAACCTTGGGAGAAACCAGGCTCAGTCGGGGTGCCAGTTCTCCTCTGGCCAACGAACAAATAGTGTATGATTATGATTCTGGCAACATTACAGGCCAGAAGTCATATTAGATCAATAGATATTCGTAGGATTATTCGACAGATTGGAGTCGTCACGCCGGGGACGGGTTTAATGAGGATGTCGTGTCGATGCGGCATTTACAGGGGGGAGTTTAATTGACACGGTCTCTTCAGACACTTCAGGGATATGGTCGTCATGTCCAGGCTAAGGTCCACCATCTGATCCGGATACGGCCCGGATCCGGCCGACTGCAGTAAACCTCGGGATAAACAGAGAGACTAACATTAGCGTAGATGCCATTCTTCTTATGATGTAACGAGTACATCAGGTGTTTTGGGAAGTGTTCCCGGTTCCGGCTGACCTAGTTAATGCAGCCTAACAATCATTTAACTGATTTGAATAATAGAAATTAAAAATGTTTTATGTGTATGCCATAGTAAAGAGATGTGTTTTTATTCTAGATTTAAACTGACAGATTGTGTCTGCTTCCCGAACAATGCTAGGAAGACTGTTCCAGAGTTTAGGTGCGAAATAGGAAAAGGATCGACCGCCTGCAGTTGATTTTGATATTCTAGGTATTATCAACTGGCCAGAATTTTGAGACCGCAATAGACGTGATGGAGTATAATGCGTTAAGAGCTCGCTCAAGTACTGGGGCGCTAAACCATTTAGTGCTTTGTAAGTAATCAGCAAGATTTTAAAATGTATACAATGTTTAATAGGGAGCCAATGCAGTGTTGACAGAACCGGGCTAATATGGTCATACTTCCTGGTTCTAGTAAGAACTCTAGCTGCTGCGTTTTGGACCAGCTGCAGTTTATTTATTAAGCGAGCAGGGCAACCACCCAGTAGAGCATTACAATAATCTAGCCTTGAGGTCATGAACGCATGAACTAACTGTTCAGCATTTTGCATTGAAAGCATGTGCCGTAATTTAGATATATTTTTAAGATGGTAGAATGCAGTTTTACAGATGCTAGAAACGTGGCTTTCAAATGAGAGATTGGTATCAAAGAGCACACCCAGGTTTAAAAAGTTACCAAAAGTCACCATGAGTAGTGCAAAATAGGGCTGTAATATTCAACCCTGTTATCAAAATTGGGAACTTGGCTCTAAATGCAATGCAAATGCCTACTTTGCAGTACATTTAAAGTAATCACAAAAATTAATACAAAATATTTATAAAATAATAATTAAAAATCAAAGCAGGGTGAAGCAGGGTCTCAAATTTAACCTAAATTAAGCTGTCACTCACTTTGGGACAAAATGTTGATTTGTAGTTATTTAACTAACTTTTTAAACTTAGTTTTTTAATAATAGTAACTTGTATTGCTCATGAATTAAAGACAAAAATGACCTGAGCAACAGGGTTGAAGCGTGAGCTTGGCGAATACTCCAAAATTCATGGTAAACTTAAAAAACATGCATAAACTGATTTCCTTGTCTTCCTGCCACCCTGTAGAAAGAGTCCAAATGAGGTTCAGTACTGGATACAGACATAGTTTTCAACAAGAACGTGAGATTTGACTTTTTGTCAGTTGAGAGTGCCAAAACTGACATCTTGCAGATGCAATTGCACCAATCCAGTGCTAACCAGCAGAAACGGCCTGGACTAGCATGGCAATTTATATGCTGGTCTTTTCGGCATTGATGTCTGTCTTTTATACAACACAGACTGAACCGAGCCTCAGGAGGAGCAGATCAATGGAGACATGAGTTGACACTGCATCTTACAGTTAGCGTTAATATTTCATGCAGCCTTTGGAGTTTTTTTTTCTCTTACCTTTTACAGATCTTTTTATTTAGTTCTGAAAGACTATCAAGGTTAACAGCATTTAGTGATTTAGTTTTAGTGTTTGAAATGCTAAAGCCACTCCTAAAATATGACATGAATGCCAGAAAGGCAAGACTTTGAGTGCTGGTTTTAAGACCACGCATACAATTATGGCTGAATAGAAATGTTGGATTAAGAAATGGGACAGAAATATTTTTGAGATTGATTTGCAGCTGTAACACAGTGGACAAGGTCAAAGAACAACTGCACGAACACAAGCTCTCAATACAGTGACAATAAAGATGTTATTCCTTATTATTCCTTTCAACTGATCTCAGATGGCATGCACAATTGCTGCTTCAACATGATGGCTCCTGATGAAAGACTACATGAATAATCGCAAGCCAAGACCAGAATGAAAGAGACGAGTCCAGATAGTCCATCAGCCCGGCAGAGCGAGAATAATTAAGGCCTTTGACTCTCCTGACCAGCGCTTTTGACATCCAATGCAAACTCATATCAGAGAGCATGTTTTATGGACATACTTTTAGCCCCCCAAAAATAATGAATGCATTTGATCCGACATGAAAGAGACATGAGGCCAGCTCTTCTGACAGATAATTAATAATCAAATTATAGACGGATTTTACCGCCCCACCATCCTCAGGCGGATGTTAACACAAAGCAGTCAAAGTGAATGACATCTTACTTAGTACTATATATAGACTCTTTTATATGCTTTTTCTTGTGCTTTTTTGAATGGAATAAAACATAACTATATGCATGTTTAATAATTTAATATGCATTCATTATTTATTTACTATTAAATTATATTAGCATTTTTTAATGTAAATGAAGTGTGTATCGTGCTGGTACAGTGCCAAAACGATTAAATCTTAAATCTCAAAACGATCTTAAAGAGGCCATATATATACACTCACCTAAAGGATTATTAGGAACACCATACTAATACTGTGTTTGACCCCCTTTTGCCTTCAGAACTGCCTTAATTCTACGTGGCATTGATTCAACAAGGTGCTAAAAGCATTCTTTAGAAATGTTGGCCCATATTGATAGGATAGCATCTTGCAGTTGATGGAGATTTGTGGGATGCACATCCAGGGCACGAAGCTCCCGTTCCACCACATCCCAAAGATGCTCTATTGGGTTGAGATCTGGTGACTGTGGGGGCCATTTTAGTACAGTGAACTCATTGTCATGTTCAAGAAACCAATTTGAAATGATTCGAGCTTTGTGACATGGTGCATTATCCTGCTGGAAGTAGCCATCAGAGGATGGGTACATGGTGGTCATAAAGGGATGGACATGGTCAGAAACAATGCTCAGGTAGGCCGTGGCATTTAAACGATGCCCAATTGGCACTAAGGGGCCTAAAGTGTGCCAAGAAAACATCCCCCACACCATTACACCACCACCACCAGCCTGCACAGTGGTAACAAGGCATGATGGATCCATGTTCTCATTCTGTTTACGCCAAATTCTGACTCTACCATCTGAATGTCTCAACAGAAATCGAGACTCATCAGACCAGGCAACATTTTTCCAGTCTTCAACTGTCCAATTTTGGTGAGCTCGTGCAAATTGTAGCCTCTTTTTCCTATTTGTAGTGGAGATGAGTGGTACCCGGTGGGGTCTTCTGCTGTTGTAGCCCATCCGCCTCAAGGTTGTGGCTTCACAAATGCTTTGCTGCATACCTCGGTTGTAACGAGTGGTTATTTCAGTCAAAGTTGCTCTTCTATCAGCTTGAATCAGTCGGCCCATTCTCCTCTGACCTCTAGCATCAACAAGGCATTTTCGCCCACAGGACTGCCGCATACTGGATGTTTTTCCCTTTTCACCCCATTCTTTGTAAACTCTAGAAATGGTTGTGCGTGAAAATCCCAGTAACTGAGCAGATTGTGAAATACTCAGACCGGCCCGTCTGGCACCAACAACCATGCCACGCTCAAAATTGCTTAAATCACCTTTCTTTCCCATTCTGACATTCAGTTTGGAGTTCAGGAGATTGTCTTGACCAGGACCACACCCCTAAATGCATTGAAGCAACTGCCATGTGATTGGTTGATTAGATAATTGCATTAATGAGAAATTGAACAGGTGTTCCTAATAATCCTTTAGGTGAGTGTATATACACCAATCAGGCATAACATTATGACAGGTGAAGTGAATAACACTGATTATCTCTTCATCACGGCACCTGTTAGTGGGTGGGATATATTAGGCAGCAAGTGAACATTTTGTCCTCAAAGTTGATGTGTTAGAAGCAGGAAAAATGGTCAAGCGTAAGGATTTGAGCGAGTTTGACAAGGGCCAAATTGTGATGGCTAGACGACTGGGTCAGAGCATCTCCAAAACTGCAGCTCTTGTGGGGTGTTCCCAGTCTGTAGTGGTCAGTCTCTATCAAAAGTGCTCCAAGCAAGGAATAGTGGTGAACCGGCGACAGGGTCATGGGCGGCCAAGGCTCATTGATGCACGTGGGGAGCGAAGGCTGGCCCGTGTGGTCCGATCAAACAAGGTAAGCCGGCGGAGGCAGTGTGATGCTTTAGGCAATGTTCTGCTGGGAAACCTTGGGTCCTGCCATCCATGTGGATGTTACTCTGACACGTACCACCTACCTAAGCATTGTTGCAGACCATGTACACCCTTTCATGGAAACGGTATTCCCTGGTGGCTGTGGCTCTTTCTGCAGGATAATGCGCCCTGCCACAAAGCAAAAATGCTTCAGGAATGATTTGAGGAGCACAACAACGAGTTTGAGGTGTTGACTTGGCCTCCAAATTCCCCAGATCTCAATCCAATTGAGCATCTGTGGGATGTGCTGAACAAACAAGTCCGATCCATGGAGGCCCCACCTCGCAACTTACAGGACTTAAAGGATCTGCTGCTAACATCTTGGTGCCAGATACCACAGCACACCTTCAGGGGTCTAGTGGAGTCCATCAGAGATGGGTCAGGGCTGTTTTGGCAGCAAAAGGGGGGTCATAATGTTTAAATGTTATGATCTCTAAAGGTCTAGGAGATGGAATGCAACATTTAGAAAATTACATCACTGCTGGTAGATGGGAATGAGCAGAAATAATCATGAATAGAGAACTGCACAGATTGAAAAGTAATTACTTCATTCACAACAAGCCGAAGCCACTAGGTACAGTGAATGAGCTATGTACAATGTGACAGAAAAAAAATAGAAAAAAAGAATAAAGAAAGAAAAACGTTGGGGAAAAAAAGACTAAAGTGGCGCCAAAGCAAAGAACAAAATAAAACCAAATAATTATTTTAAAGCTACCCCCAATCCCTCTAACCTACCAAAAGAAAATAAACCGAAATCTTCGGCGCATACGACGCCCTGCCCCTACTTCAAATAAGAAAACAAAAATACAAAGGGTGGCGCACACTCCTTACCTAGTGTGTCTAACACTTGAAATCACTGCGCGACCTGCTTACCTGTTCTCTTTTCCCCAACAAAGAACAACTAACTCAGATCATCGACAAAAAAAACAAAACACTAAAGGGTTAGAATCACACATTCCCCAACAGGTTTCAATAACCAAATATAAATTAAACACAACTCGTGTCGAACAAATGAATAAATGTCTGAATAAATGAATGAATGAACGAACACACACTGCAATCCCAAACAAGGCATGCTGGGAGACTTTTAAACCCGCCGATTGGACGCCGAAGGGCCGCCCTAACGATGATTGACAGCTGCCATGGCTTCTCACAGGAAACCTGAGAGCGAGATAGCAAATAGAAGAGACAGAGAGAGGGAGAGAAAAAGAAAACAAAACACGCATAGAACGTACCAACGTCAAATACGAAAAGAATAAACACACAATTACTATAGTATATGGATTGTGTGTGATTTTCATGTGATTTATATATTCATATGCATAAGGAATATTTGCAGTATACATGCTAAGCAGGTGTAGCCATATAAAATGCTAAATATAACATATTTCAACAACATTATATGACTAAAATCTATATTAAATCGCAATCAGAAGTTATTACAAACACTCATTGGTGGTTTAAAGTGAGTTTTGAGTAAAAGTGTAATATTAATCTTTTAAATTATGTTATGTAGCTTGATGCTAATTGTAGCTCTAATGCGCCAGGAGCTATATTCTATTTCACAATCTATTTTGTTAAAATAATTCACATAAAGGTCCCACGAATATGCTCTTTTTTTCTAGAGAGACTTCAGATAACAGGTAGATTAATGTATAGTGGGATGAAAGTGGTGTAGATGGGCAAGCCATAATGCCAGAATAAAGGCTAATAATGGCTGAATACAAACAGAAGAATAATGATAAAAGAATAATGAAGATTAAGTCTCATACCGGCAGAGATGAGAAAGGTTCATCGAGTGAGAACAATAGAAACGTGAATGGAGCAGTTCACCTCGCCAGACATTAAACAATAGACTGCAAATGGGTGTTTACAGAGAAATAAAATATTTTATAACTATTAGTATTCATTAGTATCTTATCAGCCTTCTCTAAAAACGGTCACGGTCTTAGGAAATGCTTCATAAAATTCATAGTTTTAGAGATAACATCCTCAGATTTGAAATGAAGCATGAGCAGACTTGTGGCTTCATTTGAATTGTGGTTATAAGTTGTTATACCACATTTATATAATATTTTTATACATTTAAAATGTATAGTCTTAATATTTTTATGTTTGAGCTTATATATCTTCATATTAATAACAGTCTGAGTAATTCTGAGTCTTGAACTGTAAACTAGATAAGAACTGATCACTGAAAGGTTATTTGGGGAACTTATTAAAATGGTTCTTCTATGGCATTGCTGAGAAAAAAAACCTTTTGAAACCTTAATTTTTAAGAGTGTATTTGGCCTTGTTGTTTGTAATGGTTTTCATCCCACAATAAAAAAGGATATTTATTCTGTTCCTGCAGCTACAAGCCAGCAAACATGTTTCAAGTATTTTTGTTTTTTGAAAATATCCATGTTTATTCCAACCATCTGGCCAGTTGACTGATCCGTGCATTAATGCAGGTAGTGCACAATATTTGATTCTTTCCTCTCTGTGGCATTGAATCATTCTAGCATATCAGCTCACAACGGAGCGGTTGTCATAAATTATTGAAAGTGAAGGCTCGTGTAAACCATGCAACGTTACCTCAGAGGGCCCTCATCAGAAACCTGCGTCACACCGTGATAGAGCCACAACTCTCTGGGCTGCAGATTTTGTATGCCAAGCGCCCTGCCCGTGAGGTTTAGAGTCCTCTGATGAGGCTTCCCACCAAGCAATTACACTCTGGAAGTATGGCTGGAGTACTTAACAGGATCATGAGGGACCACTGTGTGGAATATGGAACAAACATGAGCACTGAGGGACAAGCTGAACCAATAGCGCAGATGGCGCAAAGTGTGAGTGTGTGGTCCTTTGCCTCTTTAGAAGGATGGAGAGCAATTACCAGAAGAGTTGAGAGCGTGCTACATAAGGAACTAATTAGATAAGGTTCTTGTTTTGTGATTGCTGATAAAATCTACACAAGTCTGATAGGCTACCGCATTAAAATGCAGAATCTGCTTCATTAGTGGTGGGGATTTTTTCAGTGACTCATTCTGCAGGTCACACTGTTACACCAGTAGGTGACGACACGAATCACGTTCAACTCGTTCAAAAGATTGCAATAATTATTCTGATTATTTGCTAAGAATTTCAGTTATTTTGACCGTCATTATTCATATACCCTAATGCACAGTACAAATGATGAACTCACATACAGAAAGTGTGTTATTTCACACATATCTATGGACAAACTGGCTTAATGTCTTAATCTATGTTTTTGACTATCAACATACTGGATTATATTCACGTCATGCAACGTTGTCAACATGAACTGAGTTTCTTCAGCACCCCAAAAATGTGACGCCTTCATTACCGCTATATTTACTAATCTGTGTTCGTCATACTTTGGTCAGAGTGGAAAAGATGCCATTTAAGTGTTTGCATGCCAGTTTATTGTGATTAAAATCAACATATTTTACTAATGTTACTACAATTATGAGCTAAATCACATCAATTTATTTGAAATATTGTGCTTACATGAGGTAAAGTTTAATCGCAATATTGCCTAAATCTCATTATGAGGGTGCATGTAAACGTAGTCATTGAAACTGGATTGTTACGAACAGTAATTCATGTTCTTTATATTGCAAACTGGCATTTGTTATCATATTACTTTAATTTATTCCTGTAATCATGAACACAATGGTTTGTAGTGCAAACAGTTTTACTGTTATTCTAGTTATTTACCTGTAGGGGATAATGAATTGGAAGTCTCAGAAATAGCTTATGTCCGCGTTGCAAAATAAGGTGGATAAAAGCAATATCATGCTGTTGCTGTAAGTGATGGGAGGAACGAAGCTTTCTGAGACTTTGAATCAGTTGAACCAACTGCTTTGCAAAGTTGCCTCCAAACATGCATAAAAACACCTTTTACAAACCAACTGCAACTGTTTTATTGAAGGTGTCATCTATTAAATGCAACAAACAATTGTGAAACGTTTTAAATAGGGGTGTAACGGTACACGTATTCGTACCGAACCATTTCGGTACAGGGCTTCCGGTACGGTGCATGTGTGTACCGAATGGTACCGAATGCAATCTTTAACCGTTAACAGTCGGCTTGTTTTACGCGCAGAACACACTTTAATCCGAGTTCCCACATGAACATATGAAGTATTCTGTCCATTTTATCACGAAATTCAAACGATAAATGCCGTTTTGACGCTCTTTAATGTGGCGTGAGAGATCACTGTATAGGCGAGTGAACACGATCGTCATAGTCAAAGAATAAACATGAATGAACATCTGAAGGTATGTTGAGGATACATTACAACTTACTGAAGCGTATCATATGTGGTGTAATCGCTCAATCAGTGTCTCAACGGCGGAAAGACGTCAATAAAACAGCTTGAGAACAATGTCGCGCAGCATCACATTTCCCTCAGAAGTCATTCAGTGTCCACAGCTGTGAGTTCACTAGAGAAATCAACTCTTTCACTAAATATATGCTCTATATTAGCCTATATATCATTATATTCTACTGAACCTGTTAGTGATGTCTGGATTATTTAATGTGTGTTTAAATAAATCTGTGAAATGACAGACACTGTGTATAAATGATTATATTTCGACAACGAATTGGAGTAAAAACATAATTTTATAGTTAGATTTAGAAGTTAATGCAAAAACTGCCTTATGTGAAGTTTACATGTTTGCATACAATGTGTTATTTGAGTGTTGATTATTATATCTGAAAATAAATAGCAACTGAATTTAGGCTAATAGTTTGTTCTCTGTTGTTATATTAGTAATGTGCAAGTAAGGGCTCCCTATAGAGTTTACAGCATTAGCAGAGATATTTTTTATCTTTAAGAAACTTTTAGCTCCAGACACAATTTGTTCGGTAAACCACCGTTTAATAATAAAAAGCTATTTTATATTTAGTTTTCTCTCCCCTGCTGTACCGAACCCGTAACGAACCGTGACTTCAAAACCGAGGTACGTACCGAACCGTCAGTTTTGTGTACAGTTACACCCCTAGTTTTAAAACAGTTATGATGTGACAGGGCTCCAGACTAACATTTGAGAGCAGTGACACTGGAGGAAAATTTATGATAAAGTTAATTTAAAAATTAAAATTACTATTGTTTTGCATTGTTTTGTTAATAAGTTGAATTACTAATAATATTACATGTTTGTTTATTGGAAATTTAACAGTGAAGCACTGAGCTTGAATTGATATACAGATGAAATTAACTTTTATTAACAACAGTAATGTGCAAAAACCTCATTTTTATAGGGAAAATGTAAATATTCTGCTTTTATTAAATGTACCATTGTTCTTCTCTAGTCTCACACTGAACTGACCGACAGCTTCACTGATTATAAAAGGAGCTCTTTACTTGTTTTCTGGGTAATTCAGTAACAATTCAAAGAAAAGTTTTTGCTTTTCATGAGACTTTCTTCCATACATTAGGAAAGGGACATGCTAATAAGTCAATATCTGCTCCTCTGCTGCTATCTACTGGTTATAGTGGTCATGTTTTATTTTTTTTAAAGTGCTTGTTTGCACAGTGTTAGTTTTCCTACATCTTTAAACTTTTAGTTTTGCAAATCATCACATTAAAATAAATAACATTAAAATTGGATAATATTTAGAGCTTTGAAATGCTGGGAAAAAGTGCAAAGCCCTTGAAAAATGCTTGAATTTCACTCTCCCTAAAATGATGAATGTAAAAAAAAAAAAAACATTTGACTATTTCTCCCACAATACCATGTGGTGTTACTACAGTAAATCATGCGGTGTCACTACAGTAAATCATGGTGAATGTTGGTTCCCCTGAAACCCCCTGATCTTCGCTCATGGCTCAGTGTTTCTCCTGGTCTCCACGTCAGCTCTGTTTGATCTGATATCTGTGGTTTATAACAGAGAATTCTGCGCCGAACGCTTCCACTAGATCTCGATGTTATTAATTCAGTGGTGAATTCAAACTCTGCCATTTCTATTATTAATGTTATTAATTCTGTGGTGAATTCAAACTCTTTCTCATTGGATCTCCAGCGCTGTGTAGTAACGGTGGGGTGTGATCGAGATCGGCCCGTGTGTGCTCTCGCGCTGCGCTGTCTATTATTGCTCCGGGCTGAGAAAACGGTCCGTGCAGTGCAGCTCAAATGAGTAGTGCGGTTCTGTTATCTTTCGTTTCGTTTGCCGTTTGATGTTTCTCATATTGAACAGAAATGGCAGCTCTTATCAGTTGGGCACCAGTGTGACCACCAGCAGGAAAAGAGGTCGCAAAATGCCACCATTTTGTCTCAGTCTGGAGCCCTATGTGATGATACCTCGTTTAGTGAAATCACATGACTTTGTCAGTTTGATAAAGGCTCTGCTGCGTTCACACCACATCGTAATTACACGTGACTCAAAGCTGTTCACATCCTTGGACTGGGAATTATGCGTTTTTATGGCATCTCTGTCAAAGACTAAATGAATCTGCACCGGTCAGGTGGTACAAGTAAGAGCTCTCCGAAAATTCCCAGGTTACAAGTTGTAATTACGAGTACTACAAACACATTTTACAAGTTGGAATCTCGTAATTACGTGAATGCACCGACTGGTTTAAAACAAATGATTCGCAAAGGTTTTGAAGCTTCACAAAGCGTGTTTCGAAAGCGGCCATCACTAGTGCTGCTGGTTTGAATATGAGCACGTCTGTGAACACTAAAAAAAGACAAAGAAAAAGACAAATTTTTAAAGTTAAGCTTCTTTTAACGTGAGCACCATGTTTTTAGAAATGCTATGTAATTTGTAAGATATTGCGAAAGACGTGAGATGAGCACAAGGGTCAAACACCACGTCCATCTAACACACGTTTACATAAAATAAAAACAATGCAAAAGCCCTGCAGTGGAAAGCCAAACCGTGTTGTTCTTGCTCCTGTAATCCCTGAAGAGCTGCAGGCTTACCAGTGATTATTATTAAGGATGGTCATATTAACATTATTTTAAATACTCTCTGTGGGTTCGCTCTGTATCTCCCACTGAGAATTGCTTTAGCATAAATTAAGTATTGATTTGTACAGTGCCTTGTGTACCTGTTAAAACTGATTAGCTGAAAAAAGAGCGAAGTTAAATTGCAAATGAGCTGGTGAATACCCTTGATGGGTCATTCTGTTTGCACAGAGAAGTAAATAATCGTTGTATTTTCTCATGAATTTGTAATACCTAAATATTAAGGATTTCATTTTGCCACGCTCTATTTCAGAGGTCAAACCAGCAGAAACATTTTGACCTGTAATAATAATTACAAGGAAAAAGATGCCAAAACAACCAGCCAAATGAAAATTAATGAGACATGATGAATAGTTCCTCCTGTCCTTGATTTATATGCAGAGGCTGTCAAGCTCCAAAATGACAGAAAGCATAAACATAAACATATGATGAAAGTAGCCCATATGATTGGAGCGCTATATGTTCCAAGCCATATGATAGATTTGTGTGTTATTCAATAGTGTCATTATAGAAATCTAGTATAGAAATGTATTTTTAAGCATATTATTCAGTCTCATTTAAATTCTCCTTTAAATTCTAGCTTCATGCTGACTTGCAAAAGAATCTTTTGCAAAGAGTTTTAACCTGTGCCCTCCCCGTCGCCTCTTATGCATGGATGGCTTAAACGGCGTTCCCTACTGAGTGGCCGACTCAGGCTCCGGCGCACGCTTAAGCCCCGAGGTTTACTTTTAAATTTGGGATTCCACCTCACACATTAGAGGAATGTCAGGGCTGAACAAACACATTAACATCACAGCAGAGTCCCTCCATCTCACCTCCTCCTGCCTCACACCACTTTCAGATCTATTTTTTAGCACACACTGAATTTACAGAGGCATTTTTTAAATAGAAAATGGTATGGCTGACTATGACAAGTAAATGGCTTTAAAGAAAAGAGATAATGTACAGTCGGCTGATCATAATCGCAAAATAAACCCTTTCAGTGATACAGCACTGATATGAAATACACTATATTGCCACAAGTATTGGGACACCCCTCCAAATCACTGAATTCAGGTGTTCAATCACTTCATGGCCACAGGTGTATAAATCAAGCACTAGGCATGCAGACGCTTCTACAAACATTTGTGAAAGAATGGGTCGCTCTCAGGAGCTCAGTGAACTCAAGCGTGGTACCGTGATAGGTTGCCACCTGTGCAATAAGTCCATTCCTGACATTTCCTCACTACTAAATATTCCACGCTCAACTGTTAGTGGGATTATAACAAAGTGGAAGCAATTGGGAACAACAGCAACTCAGCCACGAAGTGATAGGCCACGTAAAATCACAGAGCGGGGTCAGCGCATGCTGAGGGTCACAGTGCGCAGAAGTCGCCAACTTTCTGCAGAGTCAATAGATACAGACCTCCAAACTTCTGTGGCCTTCAGATGAGCTCAAGAACAGTGTGTAGAGAGCTTCATGGAATGGGTTTCCATGGCCGAGCAGCTCATCCAAGCCTTATGTGACGGAGTGGTACAGGTTTCAGACACAAGGAATTCTGACTATGCCACCCTTGGGAATTTCACCCAGGGAAATATAAATGACACCTAAAAGATTGTTATTAGGTCACATAGGTTTGACTCTCTTATTTAAGAAGGTAGACAGAAAACGTGGGTATCGTATAAAAAGTACAACATTTTATTAATACAAAGTTTAATTTAAAGAAGAAAAATCACATTTAAATAGCATCCGTTGTACAAGGCAGCGTCTGGCGGCTTTTTAGAGGTGCATGGCTGACAACGGTTTCAAATAAACAAAAACAAGAAAGACACAAACACTTTACCTAACTAATATTTGCACAACTCACAAAAACACAAAACAAACTACACAAACTTACAGGGCTGAGGTTCACCACAGGAGGAGTGATCACCAAGCTAGTTATCCACAAGCACACTCACACACACCACAGTGCACTCAGATCACACAACCAAAACACTTCAAAAGTGTCACACGGCAAACGTTGGAGGAGCACCACCACCACAAGAGATCCTCCACCCGTGGGACCCCAGCTCCTGAAAGGAAATCAAAAATTAATAAATCAACTTCAAACATAGTTACATTAAACCACAGTTTGATGGTGTCACAGTACAGTCATGGAGCAGACAATAATAATGATTAAACAAATCGCAAATCAAATCACAATAAAAAGATATACAAATATTCAGACGATAGAAAAAAAGAAAAGACAAATTAACTAAATTCAAACAACAGGGGAGACAGGGCTCGCACGGAGCAAACACGTAGTTCATGCTCCTGTTCCAGTAATCAGTGAGCGTCAATCCCAAAATAAAAGCAAACTATAAATCAATGAAACCAGACAGCAACAATCCCCTCTATTAGTTGAAAGATAACGGCGTTCTCGCATCGTGGCAACAGAGAAGCGACAGGGCTGTAACTAAAGCGACAGCAGAGAAAACGATCGCCACGAACGAGAGGGAGAATCCTGGGCCAAATACAAAGAAAGAAAAACAAAACAATTACTAAAATTTATGCATCACCTGCTAGAATTTCCAGCTCGTAACTACATACAAGACGACACTTATCGGAAAAGGACAATGTGACAATGCTAGAATGTAACAATTAATCATTAATACCACACGCACAGCAACTAAACTTAAGCCAAGCAAAACTGCTACATGCTAACGGCACATACCTGCAGCTACTGTCAACAACAGAAAGGGGAGGAGCCGGACAAGCCGGACGTGATGCATCACAGTCTATAGCCAACCAGCTCTTAAATAGGAGGCACGCCTCGCTGATAGGTTCTCACAAATGTCAATCACCACCACTTAACTCATTCATTCGGTTACACTTACATCACCAAGTGCAATGCAAAGCGTGGGATGCAGTGGGGTAAAGCACGCCACCACTGGACTCTAGAGCAGTGGAGACGTGTTCTCTGGAGTGACCAATCACGCTTCTCTGTCTGGCAATCCCATGGATGAGTCTGGGTTTGGCGGTTGCCAGGAGAACGGGACTTGCCTGACTGCATTGTGCCAAGTGTAAAGTTTGGTGGAGGGGGGATTATGGTGTGGGGTTGTTTTTCAGGGGTTGGGCTTGGCCCCTTAGTTCCAGTGAAAGGAACTCTTAATGTTTCAGCATACCAAGACATTCTGGACAATTTCATGCTCCCAACTTTGTGGGAACAGTTTGGGGACGGCCCCTTCCTGTTCCAACATGACTGCACACCAGTGCACAAAGCGTCGGTCCATAAAGACATGGATGAGCGAGTTTGGTGTGGAGGAACTTGACTGGCCTGCACAGAGTCCTGACCTCAACCCGATAGAACACCTTTGGGATGAATTAGAGCGGAGACTGCGAGCCAGGCCTTCTCGTCCAACATCAGTGCCTGACCTCACAAATGCGCTTCTAGAAGAATGGTCAAAAATTCCCATAAACACACTCCTAAACCTTGTGGAAAGCCTTCCCAGAAGAGTTGAAGCTGTTTTAATTCTCGTTTTAGACTTCTAATTCATGACCGGTGTTTTGTTTTGCTCTATCCTCTGCACTTCAGCGTTCGTCAATACGTCATGCGCCAGGTCAGAGGTCACTCTTTCGCTGGAACTTGACTCGTGTACGGCCGTTACCGGAAGCCAGTGATTATAGTTTATAAAGTTATAAATATGGATGTTTCTTCGCTTCAGAAGGCCTTTATTAACCCATGGAACCGTATGGATTACTTTTATGATGGATGGATGCGCCTTTTGGGCTTAAAATCTCAACCCTCATTCACTGCCATTATAAAGCTTGGAAGAGCCAGGATATTTTTTAATAGAACTCCAATTGTGTTTGGCTGAAAGAAGAAAGCGATATACACCTAGGATGGCTTAAGGGATCATTTTGGGTTAAACTAACCATTTGAGTCTTCTGAGGCATTGTTCAAACAATAAATAGGCTTTTTTTCAAGTAATTCTCAAAATTATGAAAATACACAGGTGTATCTTTCCCTCACATCCTAAGGGGGTGGAGCTAAGATGCAAGTAAAGGAAACAAGGATGCACAGATAAGAAATGAGACGCTCCCTCTGTCAAAATCAAGTGGACGAGGGCCTATGCACATAAACTTCCCTCGCCCACTTGACAAAGTAAAATTTCAAAGTGGCAGGGATTCCCCCGAGGGGAAGTGCTTAGGGAAGTTCTCGAGTGTATGGGTGCGTCTCAATCCTCCCTAGTTAGTAGTAGTTAAACAGTGCCCGAACTCGTGTACACGATATACTGATTCATGAGCTCGGGAGCTAGGGAGCGGATTGAGACGCACCCTATGTCTAAAAAGTGGAACACACCCTAACCTGTCTGGTTTATTTGTCAGACAAAATGGCGGATTCAGTGTTATGATTGGTCAGATCGCCTGTCAATCAAACTCCCGGCAAAGGGTGAATTACTGTACCAAGTGAACTGTTAAATAAGTGTATGAGTAATCTGGCCCATTTCCTTAAGAACACTAATTGTGTTTACTGCAATCACTGCTGAACAAGAGTATTCTATATTT
This sequence comes from Coreius guichenoti, assembly GCA_039654105.1. Classification (NCBI taxonomy): domain Eukaryota; kingdom Metazoa; phylum Chordata; class Actinopteri; order Cypriniformes; family Gobionidae; genus Coreius; species Coreius guichenoti. Next base: position 1,036,373 of record CM077189.1, on the reverse strand, counting down.
ACCAGCAAATTAAAAATTACTCATAAATTACCACTCTCATGTGAGACGCATTTTCACTATTTAGTTCCTTTAAGCCTGCATCTCTCTCTCTCTCTCTCTCTCTCTCTCTCTCTCTCTCTCTCTCTCTCTCTCTCTCTCTCTCTCTCTCTCTCTCTCTCTCTCTCTCTCTCTCTCTCTCTCTCTCTCTCTCTCTCTCTCTGCCGGTTTAGTTTCAGCAATGCATTCTATCAATGGGATGAACTGGAGCATTGGATCATAACAGACAAGAATTGATCCAATCACTACAGTCATAAATGTCATGTGATCACTCTATATTCTATGTAGCAGAAAGGGAAATAGCAGAATAATAAAATAAAATAAATGAATGGTCAGTGGTGAAAAATATTGTGTGCTATTTGCACTAAGTGAAAATAACATATTCTTAGGGATAATTGCTATTTACACTAAGTGCAAATAGTGATATATGCTATTTACACCGTGTAAATAGAAATTAGATTCTACTCAGTGAAAATAACATGTTTTCTTAGCGATAGATGATATTTACACTAAGTGCAAATAGCTGTAGATGCTATTTACTAAGTGAAATAGCACACTAAGTGAAAATAGTGATATATTATATTTACACCATGTAAAAGTAGCAGTTCTTTGCAATATGTGTAAACAGTAATTACATGCAATTTATACTTTATTTTGACAGATACATTCTATTTGCACCTCAGTATTGTTGTACATTAACAGGATGCAATAATAACATAGAGTGTAAATTATTATATTTATTAAAATTATTAAATGGATGCCGCCTTAATGGGACAATAAAAAAAAACCCTACCCCTAACCCTAGCCTACCCAATAAAAACTTTTATTATTATTAAACATTTCGCTAGGCACAATTTTCTTAATTTTTATTGAAAGTAAATGGCTTTCCGATGTGATATGTGATATGTGATGGGAAAAGGGAGAAGAGCTCTGCAAAGGCGGATTCGAACCCGGGTCGATCGCGTCAAAACCAAGATCCTTAAGCCTTACACTCTGCTGACTACACCACTGAAGATGCGGAAATATCAGCGGTGTTTTTTATCTTGATTGCTCCAACCAGGAGACGGAGTTAGATGGAGTTAGTGCAAATAGCACTTGCCAACAAGGTTATTTATTTGTATATTTAATTTGCTGCTGGCAAAAAATAAAAAATAAATAAAATACTCTTATACCAGGGCCGTAACCACCATAGGCATTGAGGGGGACAAGTCCCCCCGATTAATTAGAAATGGCCAAATTGCCCCCCCCCCACACAAGGAAAAACAGACTTTTAAGGAATAAACAAAGACAGGAAAACTCTGTATAACTCTGCTACTAAAAAAATCTTTCTGCGCATCCACCAGACAAGTCTGAACAAGTTTGACTCGATGTGTGAGGCAGGGAATTTTGTACAGCCGCCCCACAAATTTACGTAGGAAATCTGTAAATTTCACAAATTTACGTAGGAAATTTGTACGTAGTCCACAAAATGCCCCAGCACTACTAGTGCTGCAAACTAATCTTTAGGCATTTCAGGCAATACAATGAGTTTAGCAACAGGGCGGACATATGTATTGCCTTGAATGTCTACTTCCACGGCTCCATCGCACCATCGTCACTTGGTAGGACTCTGGTTACCTTACCAACCGGCCATTGGGCTCTGGGAAGTTGAGAGTCTGCAATCAATACAACCTGATCGACTGCTAGGTTTGGTGTGATGTTCTGCCACTTCTGTCGAAGCTGAAGACTGGGTAGGTAGTTCCTGAGAAACTGGGTCCAGAAGTGATCAGCAATCACTTGGCTGTGTCTGTAGCGTCGCCGTCCAAGTAGATTGCTAGGTCCATACACAGCCTGAGGTAGGGAAGCATCCCGCCGCCCCATAAGAAGCAAATTGGAGGTAATAGGATCCGGATCCGCTATATCAGATGATACGTACCCCAGGGGTTTCGAATTTAGGATGCTTTCCACTTCGATCAACACTGTGGTAAGGACTTCCTCAGAGACGGTATGATCTTTCAGAACAACTTGGAGCGAAGCCTTGACAGATTTAATTTCCCTCTCCCATACTCCTCCGAAGTGCGGTGCGTGAGGTGGGTTGAATTGAAAGGAAATTTTTTGTTTGGCTAGTTGCTCTTGGAGGGATGGTTCCATTTCGGCGAAGGCTTCAGAGAGCTCACACTCTCCACCCCTGAAGTTGGTGCCTCTGTCGCAGATGATCTCAAAGGGCTTTCCTCTCCTTGCGATGAAGCGTCTGAGGGCTAGTAAAAAGGAATCTGCATCCATGCTGCATAACAAGTCGATATGTAAGCATCTTGTAGTGAGATATTTAAATATTATGCCCCATCTCCTTTCTTGCCGTCTGCCAATTTTGATTATATATGGACCAAAACAATCAACTCCTGTCAACCAGAATGGAGGCTGGTTAATCCTCAGACGGGAAGCAGGCAGCTCTGCCATTTTAGGTACAATGGGCTTGCCACGCCATTTCCTACACTGAGAGCATTGTCTCTGGTGCTTTTTGACCACCTGGCGGCCTCTGAGAACCCAATAGGTTCGCCTTAACTCTGCGAAAACTCTTTCAGGACCTGCGTGCATCAGGCGGTTATCAAAGTCTTGGATTAACAGTTTTGTTATGGGGTGTTCTGGTGCCAACACGATAGGGTGAAGTGTATCCTTTGATAGTGTTGCAGCTTTGCGTAATCTACCACCCACTCTAATCAGATCAAGGTGAGGATCCAAAGTTGAAGCAAGGGAATGCAATCGACTGTTTGAATGCACAGATTTATTGGCTTTAAGGGCATGCACTTCATCAGGAAAACCTTCCATCTGTGCACGTCTGAGTACAGCCGTTTCAGTCTCTATGCGTTCTTTCGCAGACATAGGGGGTGCTGCCGCCCCATGAAGAGACTGATATGTGGTCATGATGACGTCGTCCCATGATTTGCAGTCATCTACATTAGGTAAAGAGGCATGACTGATTGAGATAGTACCGCAGAAAGAGGATTTACGGAGTTCTTCCGAATCTTCAATTGACACTGAAGGGTGGATTGGCCAGTGGTCTGAAGATTGTTGTAGAAATGCTGGACCTTGCTTCCATCTGCAGGGATGGGACAGATATATGAGGGTCTTACCGCGAGTGATATCGTCAGCAGGATTATTATCCGAGTCCACGTATTTCCAGTTCTCGTATCCAACGAGGTCTTGAATCTCTGCGATTCGTGTGCCAACGAACACTTTGTAATTACATGACTCAGACTGTATACAGTGGTTGAATCGGACCACATTACTGTCTGCCTGATATCAAGAGTAAGCTCTGTGTTCAGTGTTTTGGCAAGCTGAGCTCCCGACAATGCTGCACAGAGCTCAAGGCGTGGTATGGAGAGTTGCTTGAGAGTTCTTGGGTGCCACCCGTGACCTCGCCATGATGAATGCAACCTGGATGTCATCATCCGTTTCCACCCGTAGATAAGCTACAGAGCCATATGCCTTCTCTGAGGCATCACAGAAGACATGCATATCGATAATGGAGGTGTTGGTGTTGCATGCTGGTGTGTAACACCTGGGCAGTGTTATTCTCTGTAGGTTAGGAAGCTCTTCTTCCCAATTGTGCCATTCTGAGAAGATGTCAGCTGGCAGAGGTTCATCCCAACCTCCAACCCTCTTCCATAGTGTCTGCTCCAGGATTTTGGCCCTTGTGGTGAAAGGGATGATGTATCCGAGTGGGTCATACTGGCTTGCCAGGATGCGATAGACACTTCTCATTGAGGTTTCCCCAATTGTTGACACAGGCCTGTGTTTATAGCCTAAAGTGTCCTGAGAACAGTGCCACACGAGGCCGAGGGTTGATTCTTGCGGATCAGTTTTGTTTGCAGAAAGCCACCGCTCGCAGCCTACTGATTTGGCTTCGGCTGGTAGATGTGCAATCACATCGGGAACATTGCTAGCCCACTGCCTTATGTCAAAGCCACCAGTCGCTAATACTGCTCTAATTTTGTCGATGAGTTTCTTAGCCTGATGCTGAGACTGAAGAGACTGTAAGCATTTGTCCACGTAGAAAGACTGCTGAACGGACTCAACTACATCTTCATTGCCTTTACTGTTGTCTCTGACATGTCTCTGGAGGGCATAAGTAGCGCAGCATGGACTACAGGTGGTCCCAAATGGTAACACTCGCCATTCATAGATGTCTGGGCTGCGATCTCTTTCCATGTCTCTCCATAGAAAGCGGAGCAGTGGCTGGTCTTCAGGTAACAGTCTGATCTGGTGAAACATGGCTCTTATGTCTCCACTTATGGCCACGGCATACTCTCTGAACCTGAGCAGGATTCCCAACAATGGTGGACCAAGAGTGGGACCAGGTAGTAGATTGTCATTCAGGTTCATTTGATTGTAGGTGAAAGAACAATTAAAGACCACCCGGGCTTTGTCATTGTGGAGCACAATGTGGTGTGGAACGTACCATGAATCACTGGAATCGGCTGCTTCTGGGCTGGTTATTCGTACCGCATAACCTGCCTCCTCAAGTTTGTGTATCTCTTTGTTGTACACGTTTGCCAGGTCAGGATTCTTTACAAGGTTACGTTCTGTGGCTCTTAAAAGAACCATGACAGCGTTGGGTGCTGCCTGGAGTTTAACTGCGTCTCGCTTATGAAGTAGTGGGGTAGCATAGCGGGTTGTACCATCAACTGTAACACGTATCAATTTCTCCTCCAACATGTCAAGTGCATATTTATCTTGTCTGGAGCGGACTACTTCTTTCTCATTTCTCTGTGGCAGTATGTCAAGCTGCCACAACCGCTCAACATGTTGACGTAAATCTTGCGTCGGAGAAAGAAATGTGGTGTGGAGGCATATGCTTCCGTTTGAGGGTTGCTGGAGAAAGGTTGTTGGCCCTTGAACTGTCCAGCCAAGAAGTGTGTGTACCGCTATAGGGCTACCAAGCGGTCCCATACGGATTGGGCAGTTTGGTGTGATCAGCTGTGGATAATCTGATCCTATGAGTAGCAAAGGCTGCACTTTAGTGAACGCTAGCAAGGGAATGGCTCTGAGGTGTCCATATCTCCTCTTCAGTGTGTCCGCGGGACATGATTGCTCAGCAAGGTTGAGATCAGCGGCTGTGAACGCTTTCCGAATCTGGTTTTTAACACTTAGGTGTGACAGAGCAGATACCTCAAAGGAGACTGTGGTTCCTCTTACCTGAACAAGGTCTTGTCTTATTGTTCGAAGAGTCAAGTTTTCCTCAGATCCTTTCAAGCCCAGATGTTTGACTGCTGCTGGCAGGATGATCGTTCTTTCAGACCCATCATCCAGCACGGCATGGGTGTCCAGGAACCTTTTACCACTGCAAAGTCTTACCGGGACAACTTTCAGCATCACTCTGCCTGAATGACTGGCCTGATCCAAATAAACCTGAGAAGTGGTTGTGCTCACTGTGAGTATGCTTTGGTTTTCTTGACTGGCCTTGACCGCAACTTCATGCAGAACGGGCAGGTGGAGTCCTCCACAGGTAGAGCAAGTTTTCTTGAGCGTGCAGCTGTCTTGTTCGTGACCTCGTCCACACCTCCAGCATTTATTGTGCTCTTTAATCCAGCTTCCTCTTTGTGTGTGGTTCAACTTGCAAAAGGGTGCACAAGCATTGAGATAATGTTCATGGTTGTTGCAGTAGGGACAAAATGGCTTAAAGCGCTCTCGCTTTGTTGCTATAGCTGCCATTTTAGTATCTGTGAGGGAGCTGGAGGGCAAATTAATGGCTTTAGGTTGTTCACTGCCTGTGAGAATTGTGGCTGCCTTGGCTTTGGGATAAGAAAGAGGTTTCTGCCCTCGCCGGAAGGATTCCGTATGCACTGGCCCTGTAACATGCCTAGATATTTGAATGGCCTGAGCCTTCCTCTCCAGCCACTCGGCAAATTCTGGCAATGTGTAAGTGGAACTGCCACTCACAATGATGTGCTGGTTGAGACAGTACTCTATGAATGAGCCCCTATAGCTGACAGGCAGTTTGGTCAGTAAAGTGTCAACGTGGGAACCACATTGCCGTTCGTATCTAGAGGGCCCGTCCATTGTGTTCAACATGCCCACCAGTGTATTAACAGCTGCAGCAAAGTCCTCAAATCCCTGCGCATCACCTGGTCGAATAGCTGGTGCATTGAAGATAGCTCTCAGCTCACTCTGAATTAACTGTCTTGGTTGACCGTATCTCTGTTCGAGAGCCTGCATGGCACTGGTGTAGGGAAATGGGCTGTTAAGCAGTGGGCAGATGTAGATGATCCAAGAGCACTTGATATTTATAGTCCTCTGTTAGATGTCTGTGTGGGCCAAGAATGCTGTCCAGTCCCTTCTTAAGCATAAGGAAATCACTCTCTTTCCCTGAGGAGAAGACTGCCAGCTTTGGTTTGGGTATGCCATATGAGGACGCAATGGCCATTTCCATCAGTCCAGGTGTCACAGGGTTGGTGGGATAATAATACTGTGGTTGTGGTCCAGGCCAAGGAGGTAGAGGCAGAGGTTGATAAGGTCGTTGAGGAAGCATCAATGGTTGCGCTGGTACAGGCTGAACTGGAGCTGGCACCGTCTGCTGGTACTGTGGCTGCTGTGAGGCTGACGCAGATTGTACAGCAGCTAATTGATGTTGGGGTTGCACATAAGTGTGCGCAGGCTGTACAGCAGCTGATTGATGTGGTGGCTGTAGGCGGGCCGGTGCAGTCGGCTGATGCTGTGGCTGTCCCTGAGGATAGGCAGGCTGAACAGGCTGAGCAGCGGTGGGGGGCCATGAGTCTGATCGTCGAAGTTCTGCAAATGGTCTCTGAGGCTGTGGCCCTGGCAGGGAAGATACATGACCTATATTAGGTGGTTGCATGATTGATTGCGGATGCGGCTGTGTAGAGGGCTCGTGGTAAAGTGTCTCCTCATATTGTGGGGATGATGCTACAGTCACAGAGGGTTCTAATCCAGTGTTACTGAGTTCAGTGTGAGGAAGACTCTGGTAGTGTCTGTAAGCAGGAGATCTAGATGCCAAAGATGCCTGTCTAGCACTGTCCATTCTGATTTGAAGCTCTCTCATCTCACTGCTTAAATCTCTCCACCGGGCCTCTAAGTGATGCAGCTTTCCACGTTCAAAGTCTCTGACCCCGGGAGCAGGCGTAATACAGCCCCTATAAGGATCCTGTCTTGCATGAGATATTCCTTTAGCGACCTCTGCTGGTGAAGAAGGAACATGATGCGGGGGTGGATAATCAAGCACATAATCCTCCAAGTATGTGGGCACCCGCCGGGTACGACTTGGACGAGGATCTGGCTCTTGTCCTCCCTCATAGAAATCTCTGGATGTAGCCATAGCGCAGCTGATGTCCCGCTCCGGCTCGAAGGACCAATCTGTGGGATATTCTGCGCGCAGTGGGATGGTTGGAACTCAACTGGCCTAATTCTTCGGTTAGAAAGAACTGCAGCTACTCCAGAGTGAACTTTGATGATCGCAATGTTTATTAGGCCATCCAATTGCAAGGCATAAACAGGTTTGCGTGGACATTTACATAAATGTGGTTTCTGTTAGAGAACAAATAAGGATGATAAATATACATGACAGAAGATACACAGATAAGAACTGTGTAACTATACACTGATAAGTTACAATGGTATGTTACAACAGTAAACAAGAGCTTATTGTAACATATAAGCGCTAAATGCAGCTACATTAAACGGAGCGGGGCTGCTAACAAGCGGTGTCGGATTACAAAGTGCGTGTGCCGCTTTAGCACTGCCGTGCGCTCTTTATAACAATTGTTAATATGCCGATCAGACATTGGATACATATTTTCATCAACGTACATGACAAGCAACTATTTTTTATAAACGAATAAACATCATTGATAAAATAACCGGATGATTCTTCAAATAGGTGAGCATTACGCCGATTGTATATATATTGACACAATAATACTTCTGAGGTAAATCAACTGAATTACGTGCTGACACACTCTGAACCACATCTACAATGATAATAAATATTGTTACTTACAGAGTTATTGACGCACAGCAATACCACACAAGGAAAAACAGACTTTTAAGGAATAAACAAAGCCAGGAAAACTCCGTATAACTCTGCTACTGGACGCTGCAGAAAAAAAAAAACTTTCTGCGCATGCACCAGACAAGTCTGAACAAGTTTGACTCGTGCATGTGTGAGGCAGGGAATTTTGTACAACTACAGGGACGAAGAACAGGAACGGTTCTTGTTTCCTTTTCTTTATTTCCTTAAATCCCTTTTAGTCCTTTATTTAATTCCTTTAAATAAACCAATAAGACCAAGGAATAGATTGCTGAGAAGTGTACACTAGTGGTTTATGTAGAAATATATGGAAATAAAACAAGAAAATGACTTCTAAAAAGTTCTTTTTAAATGATTTAGCTACTAAAAAAACAAAATAATTACATTTGAATTATCTTAAAAATGATCATAATTATCAAATGATCTTAATAGTCACAATTTGAATAAATATGACACATTTTAACATTATTGTTATATTAGTTTAGAGTCCAATTCTCACTATTAACTAGTTGCTTATTATCATGCATACCCCTATGATACTGTCTGTTTATTAGTACTTATAAAGCACATATTAATGCCTTATTCTGCATGACCATATTCTACATCCCTTAATCCTACACTTAACAACTACCTTACTAACTATTAATCAGCAGTAATTAGGAGTTTATTGAGGCAAAAGTCATAGTTAATAGTTAGTTAATAGTGAGAATTGGACCATATTTATTATATACTTTGATATTATAAAATATGATACTATATATTATTTTTAGATAAATGCATACAAAAATGTTACACTCTTTAAATGTGCAAGCGACTCTCGTATCAGTACAAAAACAGCCCACTTAGCACTTATGTCTTCTAAAATAATTTAGAAATGTACGCTTTTTAACTTCCATCAGGACACTAAATGGATGCTATTCCTGCCTTTGGGTGCAACATTAAGCTTGCAGATCTAAATGTGAAACCTACTAGAGAACAAGCTACAAAAATGGAAGCCACATTGTTATTGCATTATGAAATGGCAGAGAATGCTCACTAATGTTCCTGATGCACTCAGTTCTCTTGCTCTCAGAAATCGTTGATTACGTTCAAAACAGCCTTGATTTGTTAGATGTTCACATGCTCTGATTCTCTGCTTAAATTCAACATATAATCTTTGCTCATAATCGAAAACTCTCTACAGCTTAAGATGTGGGCTAATTGTTTGTGTTTAATTACACCATGTGAGAAGAGATCAGGTCTGCTGACATTATGGCCAGTGTTTTTCATTGTGAGCGTCGATGGCAGGATTTTCAGAAGTGTGTTTGAGAATGCGTGGCAGACACCGCTCAGAAACTTGAGATACAAATGAGATTTTTAAAATTCTATTTCCTACAGTGACTCAATTATATTAAAATGACAGAGGTCGCATTCAGTGCTGATCAAGTACCAAACTCGCTCTGTGGAGTAAGCGAGGCTCTTCCCTGCAGCGATGAGTGTGTTTCTCACGGCAGTTCACAAACGCTCTCAGTGCGGCTGCTTAATAACTCTGACCAGACTGAAGGATTGCAGAGCAGCTTTTCCTTTACTCTCGTCAATCTCCACATCTTTTGACATTGTGCGTTCGGCAAATGTATATCTATAGTGTGTTTGTCTGTCTATCCATCCATTCCTCAATCTGTCCATCCATCCTTCTGTCTGTCTGTCTATCCATCCATCCATCCCTCAATCTGTCCATCGATCTGTCTGTCTGTCTGTCTGTCTGTCTGTCTGTCTGTCTATCTATCTATCTATCTATCTATCTATCTATCTATCTATCGTCTGTTTATCTGTCTGTTCATCTTATCTATCTATCTATCTATCTATCTATCTATCTATCTATCTATCTATCTATCTATCTATCTATCTATCTATCTATCCATCCATCCACCCATCAATCTATAGTCTAACCATCCATCCATCCAGTCCGTCCGTCCGTCCATCTGTCTCTGTCTGTCTATCTATCTATCTATCTATCTATCTATCTATCTATCTATCTATCTATCTATCTATCTATCTAATCCATCCATCTGTCCATCCATCATCCCGTCTATCTATCCATCCATTCATCCATCCATCCACCCACCCATCCATCTGTCTCTGTCTATCTATCTATCTATCTATCTATCTATCTATCTATCTATCTATCTATCTATCTATCTATCTATCTATCTATCCATCTGTCCATCCATCATCCCGTCTATCTATCCATCCATTCATCCATCCATCCACCCACCCATCCATCTGTCTCTGTCTATCTATCTATCTATCTATCTATCTATCTATCTATCTATCTATCTATCTATCCATCTGTCCATCCATCATCCCGTCTATCTATCCATCCATTCATCCATCCATCCACCCACCCATCCATCTGTCTCTGTCTATCTATCTATCTATCTATCTATCTATCTATCTATCTATCTATCTATCTATCTATCTATCTATCTATCTATCTATCTATCTATCTATCTATCTATCTATCTGTCCATCCATCATCCCGTCTATCTATCCATCCATCCATCCATCCATCCACCCACCCACCCAGCCATCCATCCATCCATCCATCCATCCATCCATCCATCCATCCATCCATCCACCCATCCATCTATAGTCTGTCCATCCATCCATCCGTTCGTCCGTCTGTCTCTGTCTATCCATCCATCCATCCATCCATCCATCCATCCATCCATCTGTTTATTCCTCCATCCAGGACAGGAATCACTGTGAGATCAAAAACTCCTCCAGTTTCATCCTTTGTCAGGTTTGTGACATTATGTTCCAGAGAATCGTGTCCTCCGTGTACCTGCAGCGGCACAGACTTGAGATTCAGTCTAAAGCCTGAGCAGGAGTAAACAGAGAGAGAAGTAAATAAATAGGAGTGGAGAGATGCTACTGTAGATTAGCATCTGAGGCGGGGGACGGCGGCATTTCCCAGTTAACTCTAAAGACAAGATGTGTGACAGCTATGATGCATTACTGGTGGAAAGCAAAAGTACCTGAAGGCGATCAATCTTCACTTTAATTCAAAGCTGCTCGCTTCATCATATTGTCAGAGAGCGCAGCCGTGTAGGTTTGAGCCGAAGCATGCTGATCACCAAAGCAGAAAAAAAGATGATCGATTAGCTAATGGCAGAAACGGAGCCATTGGAATCTACTCATTTGTTAGGATGCTAATGACGACCTTGATTTATTGCTGTTGACGGCGAGCAAGTGACGCACCCAGAAAGTTTTGTCACTTGTTTTGGCTCGTCATGGATTTCCATTGATATTCAAGGGGTAACCTTTAGCAGTAAGATGGAGTTCAGTGCCATGTGACATTTTCATTTCTCACAGTCGGCAGGAGAGTTGAGTGAGGATCTGAGGTGCAGAGAGGGCTCGGTTTGATTTGCTGCTCGCTTCTTCGGTGTATGAGAAGATACACTGAGCCAAACACATTAGGCCACAAAGGTCTCTTGAAACAGACTTCACAGTGAATGGCCTCCTGCTACCACAGGAAAAGCCTATGCAAATCACTACCTTCAAATCCACCCAATACTTTTATTATAATCCCCATCAATCATTATCAATCTCTCATATTTCCCTCTACTCCTACGTAAGAGTAGGGAAGCCCCGCCCATGCCTGTTGATGATTGGCCCTTTTAGCATAGACACGCCCCTGAGTGAGAAGCACAGAGACGCCATTTCTGTTTACTCGCTGTATCAGCGCTCGAGTATTACAATGTGTGCGCCAAAAACATTACTAATGTTCTGTTGTTGATGAACCAGCGAACACACGAGTCTCATAGACCCCAGCATCAGAGCCACTGAGGACACCGTGGGTGAAGTTCATTTATGAAGGAAATGTGCCGAAGAATGTCAGTCACAAATCATTTTACGCATGACTGCTTCACCATCGAGGGTCAGTAACGCTGAGAAAAGTTTGAGAAAAGTAGTTTCTGAAGGACGGGTCAATACCAACGCTTCGAGCTCTAACTTCATATCAGAACAAGTGAGGATGGCACTTCATATTCTGTGAATGTTTGCACATGTCCTTTCTGAATGAGCTTTCTAGAATGCTGTACGGCTAATATGGCTAAAGTTACCATCATCTCTGACTGTATTCACAGAGACTAGAGCTGTGGCGTTAGTTTTATCCTGAAAACGCTCACCGTCTGCGTAATTCATAAACACACATTTATTATGCATTGTATAGTCAGGTGACGGACGTGTTACGTTCCCACACGAGCACCGATACAACAATTTATAGATTAACATGACAGCACATGCTAGTCGATGAGTTGAATTAACGTAACTCCACAACTAACGTTACATAAATGATCCACTAACCATTCAGTCTAAAAGTTGAACCTCTTCCTGAGTCTCTCCTCTGTGTCGACTCCGGTTCAAACATGTACGGCTGATCCACAACTGCTTATTTCTGACATTTTGGCTGAGTGAGATTCGCCTGTTTTGTTGTTGACGGAGTATCTGAAGCTCCTGTAAAGGATCCGCCCTCTTTTGGAACACCCAAATAGGGGCAAATTTGACAAGCTATAATAAATGATCTGGGGGTATTTTGAGCTGAAACTTCACACACACATTCTGGGGACACCAGAGATTTATATTACATCTTGTGAAAAGGGGCATAATATGTTCCCTTTAAACCAAAATACTCTGTCTTTTAAAGATTTTATCCAAATTAAATGCCGTATATCCGAGTGAAACGCTTCTCAAACAAGAACAAATGTAGGGCGGGGCTTCATTTTGTTCATGGAGAATTGATTGGATGGTTGTGGTTTGCTATTGGTGGATCTCATGTGAGTGACAGGTTGGCCCGCCCTCGTCATCAGAGAAGAGATGAAGTTATTCTGATTCAAGATTATTAAAACAATAATGATGTGCATCCATAAATCATTTATAATTAACACTGCAATATAAAAAAACAAGAATTTTGATTTCATAGTAACTTTAAAGTGTACCCTAATGAGTTGCTATTCAATAATGCATATTTTATTAAACAAAAAGCTTGTGTTTTTAATATTTTATCAAAATGATCTTTCCATTTTAGCTGTCTATATTATTTGTCAATATATATTTTTGTCTATATATTTTGTCAATATATAAATTATCTTGCCACATTATGACAATAACATGTTTTGCGTTTCTCATTATTTGGCCAATGCATTTCACATTGACTTTAAGCTGCATAACAAAATAAATGTTTGTTTTCAAAGAAAGCATCAGACCACACGAGAGAAAGTGCCTCACTCGGCATGTGCCTGATTTATGCCTTCAATTATCCTTCATTTTAATTGGACTGATCGGAGGAGCGAATTGTGAGATATCATAAAGCAGAGGAGAAATATGCAAAACGTAATTCCATTAAGTTCAGAGGCATAACGGAACGGCGTTTTCTTGCAGGGTGAGCTGTGTCTGTTTATGGTCACATATTTAACAGGAGCGTTAGTCTCTTTCGAAACAACATCCTTTGGACAACTATAGAGGAAAAAGGTGGGTCTTTTCAGGTGATCATAAATAACGGAAAACAGCTAGATTAGCCTGGGCGAGTATTTAGCAGTGCCATAAGCAGAGGAGAGGCAATGATAACACGCTTAACTATATTCCCTTTCACAGACTTGCATCAGGATCCACACCTCAGAACGAGAGATTTGACCTCCACATGAAGAGCGCTGCGGGATCATAGGGGAGCGATCTCTGAATGTCAGGATATATCTTTGCACAACTCAAAATGCCCAGACACAGAGGGAATCTCATCTCGCTTTGTTTGTTTTAGACATTTGCCAAAAAGAAAAATGTAGCCCATCATAGTACCCTGTGTTCTCCCTCATTCTCAGTCCGTTCTCGTTGATGTTTGGTTGTGTGTAGTTTTGTTATCTCCCTATTATATATCCCTATAGTTTTGTCATTAAAAGACTGTTATCTTTATGCTCCGTCGACTTCATGCCTGACAATACCAATCGGAAAATACTTTTCTCTGATATATTTCAGCTGTCGTGTGTTTTCTGTTTAGAATCAGAATTAAATCAATAATTAAATAAACAGGACTGTTAAATAAAAGTTCTGAAAGAGTTTGCGATTCATTTTGATTCATTCGGACAGTTCACTCGTGCACTAAACGGGACACTTTATAAGACAGAAAACTTATCTTCAAATATTTTCAGTAATTTTGTCATTTTAGTTTTATATAACTGCTTGACAGTTTACATTAGACGATGAAAAGTTCTGAAAGTCAGATGTTTTTTTCTGAAACTGAAACTGAAATTGCATGCTGTTAGTGATGAAATAATGTGTCTTTCAACAACCATGTGACATATCTAGCACATTAGGTATTATTTAATTAAAAAAAAAAAAAAATTAAGTGTTTCAATTTGTTTCGAGGAAATAAACACGTCACCATAATGTGAAAGAGCCTTAAGCACTTTTTTTTTTCTCATCATCACCTGCTTTTGATCACTGGCTTCATTGTGCAGCTCATCACTGAACAAATCTGAACAAACACAATCAACAAAGGAATTAAGAAATAACCACTTTTGTTACATCTCGTTAAGCTGATGTTTTTCAAGCACAATGTTCTTTTATCTCAACTAATTTTCATGTAACACAAATAGGTAACATACTTTCAAAAGCATCGTCCAGCCTTCTGAATGTGCTACTAATAGGTCCCTGCTCATTAGATTACTGCTCTAGTCTTTACAAACTCTGTGAACGTCCATTTCAAACTGACATGATACACATTTCAAATGACTTCTTTTTGACTTTATCCTGAATTTTGAGTTGGTTTAAAAGTGTGCTCACCTCGGCTGCATTTATCTGATCATAAATACAGTAAAACAGTGAAATATTACTCCAGTGTAGATCATCTGTTCTCTATGTGAATATATAGTAAAGTGTAATTTATTCCTGTGATCAAAGCTGAATTTATCATCATTACTCCAGTCTTCAGTGTCACATGATCCTTCACAAATCATTCTAATATGAAACATTTATGATTATTATCAGTTCATATTTCTGTGGAAACCGTCATACATTTTATTTCTCAGGATTCTTTGATGAATAGAAAGTTCAAAAGAACAGCATTTATTTGACATAGAATCTTTTGTAACATTATAAATGTCTTTACTGTCACTTTTGATCAATTTAATGCATCTTTGTTTAAAGGATTAGTTCACTTCAGAATTAACATTTCCTGATCATTTCCTCTCCCCCATCTCATCCAAGATGTTCATGTCTTTCTTTCTTCAGTGGAAAAGAAATTAAGTTTTTTGAGGAAAACATTCCAGGATTTTTCTCCACATAATGGACTTCAATGGCAACCAACGGTTGAAAGTCCAAATCAATGCAGTTTCAGAGGAAGGGCTTCAGAGGCTCTGCACGATCCCAGACGAGGAATAGAGTCTTATCTAGACAAATCATTGGACATTTTCAAGAAAAAATAACAATTTATATACTTTTTAACCACGAATGCGCAACTTCAGTGTTGTGCTTCTTCACGGCGTATGACGTCATCATGTCGGAAAGGTCACGTGACGTACGTGGAAGAACCGACCCAGTGTTAAAACGAACGTGCAAAGACTAAATCAAACGGCCTTTACAAAAATAAAGGTAAAACAATGATGTTGGACAATTTTAAAGTTGGAGGAGAACATGAGATGGAGTTTTTCGGCACTGGGTCGGTTCTTCCACCTACATCACGTGACCTTTCCGACCTGATGATGTCATACGCCGTGATGAAGAACAACACCGAAGTCACGCATTTGAGGTTAAAAAGTATATAAATGTTTATTTTTCTTGAATGTTTTCCTCAAAAAAATAATTTCTTTTCGACTGAAGAAAGAAAGACATGAACATCTTGGATGAGATGGGGGCGAGTAAATTATCAGGAAATTTTCATTTTGAAGTGAACTAATCATTTAATACAAATATTTATTTAAAACAAAAAAAATTTTTTTGAATGGGATATATATAAAACAAAAAATTGTAAACATTACATTACATATATTTTATACGTATAATTTTATTATATATATATATATATATATATATATATATATATATATTGAAAACCAAATTAACAATACACTTTTAAGAGCTCTTAATACTGTAATATACAGTGGGGAGAACAAGTATTTGATACACTGCCGATTTTGCAGGTTTGCCCACTTACAAAGCATGTAGAAGTCTGTAATTTTTATCATAGGTACTCTTCAACTGTGAGAGACGGAATCTAAAACAAAAATCCAGAAAATCACATTGTATGATTTTTAAGTAATTAATTTGCATTTTATTGCATGACATAAGTATTTGATACATCAGAAAAGCAGAACTTAATATTTGGTACAGAAACCTTTGTTTGCAATTACAGAGAACATTTGTTTCCTGTAGTTCTTGACCAGGTTTGCACACACTGCAGCAGGGATTTTGGCCCACTCCTCCATACTTCTCCTTCAGGTTTCGGGGCTGTCGCTGGGCAATACGGACTTTCAGCTCCCTCCAAAGATTTTCTATTGGATTCAGGTCTGGAGACTCCAGGACCTTGATATGCTTCTTACGGAGCCACTCCTTAGTTGCCCTGGCTGTGTGTTTCGGGTCATTGTTATGCTGGAAGACCCAGCCATGACCCATCTTCAATGCTCTTACTGAGGAAAGGAGGTTGTTGGCCAAGATCTCGCGATACATGGCCCCATCCATCCTCCCCTCAATACGGTGCAGTCGTCCTGTCCCCTTTGCAGAAAAGCATCCCCAAAGAATGATGTTTCCACCTCCATGCTTCATGGTTGGGATGGTGTTCTTGGGGTTGTACTCATCCTTCTTCTTCCTCCAAACACGGCGAGTGGAGTTTAGACCAAAAAGCTCTATTTTTGTCTCATCAGACCACGTGACCTTCTCCCATTCCTCCTCTGGATCATCCAGATGGTCATTGGCAAACTTCAGACGGGCCTGGACATGCGCTGGCTTAAGCAGGGGGACCTTGCATGCGCTGCAGGATTGTAATCCATGACGGCGTAGTGTGTTACTAATGGTTTTCTTTGAGACTGTGGTCCCAGCTCTCTTCAGGTCATTGACCAGGTCCTGCCGTGTAGTTCTGGGCTGATCCCTCACCTTCCTCATGATCATTGATGCCCCACGAGGTGAGATCTTGCATGGTGCCCCAGACCGAGGGAGATTGACCGTCATCTTGAACTTCTTCCATTTTCTAATAATTGCGCCAACAGTTGTTGCCTTCTCACCAAGCTGCTTGCCTATTGTCCTGTAGCCCATCCCAGCCTTGTGCAGGTCTACAATTTTATCCCTGATGTCCTTACACAGCTCTCTGGTCTTGGCCATTGTGGAGAGGTTGGAGTCTGTTTGATTGAGTGTGTGGACAGGTGTCTTTTATACAGGTAATGAGTTCAAACAGGTGCAGTTAATACAGGTAATGAGTGGAGAACAGGAGGGCTTCTTAAAGAAAAACTAACAGGTCTGTGAGCCGGAATTCTTACTGGTTGGTAGGTGATCAAATACTTATGACATGCAATAAAATGCAAATTAATTATTTAAAAATCATACAACGTGATTTTCTGGATTTTTGTTTTAGATTCCGTCTCTCACAGTTGAAGAGTACCTATGATAAAAATTACAGACTTCTACATGCTTTGTAAGTGGGCAAACCTGGAAAAACGGCAGTGTATCAAATACTTGTTCTCCCCACTGTATATATATATAAAAAATATAGCTTTCTCCATGTCTTAAAAATGTCTTGTACTTTTTCAAGTGCTTGTCAATAATAACAGAGAAACATACCAATGTTTCTTTTAAAATGACTACTTCCACGGATGGATGCATTTATTGCTAATACAACTGACACAGCTTTTCTGCACCTAGAAAGAAAATCCATTTACTTTTGTGAGCCAGAACAGAAAAAAAAAACTGAAAGCTTGAAAAGGTGGTAAAATGCCATTAAAAGCTAAGAGGCAGATGCACCGGTGCATCGTAATTGGACTGTGAGTGTAAACCGGGGAGTTGAGAGTGCATTCACACACTTGTGGAGCTAAAGCCAAGTGTGCAGAACAGCAGGCACGTCGTGTGTTGTGTGTCGTGTGCCAGGAAGCAGTTCAAGGCATCAGTCCTCCGAGAGCACAAACACAGCTCTTCGGTGATCTCGGGACGTCGGTGCGTTGAAAAACATGCTAGATTTGGGTTTCACCACCGAGCAGCGTCTCCCTTAAGTGACGGCCCACGTTCAGCTGTATTTATGCGAGTGTGTTTGTGTGTACAACAGCACACTGCAAAAAATGCTTTTATTTAGTATTTTTGTCTTGTTTCCAGTCTAAATATCTAAAAATTCTTAAATCAAGATGCTTTTACTAGATGAGTAAAATGACAAGATATTTTTTTTCTTGTTTTCTGGGGAAATAAATCAAAATGAAGTGAGTTTTTGCTTAAAACAAGCAAACTGATCTGCCAATGGGGTGAGAAAAATAATCTTGTTTCTGATTGGGACAGACACAAGAAACAAGATTTCAATCAGAAACAAGATTATTTTTCTCACCCCACTGGCAGATCAGTTTGCTTGTTTTAAGCAAAAACTCACTTCATTTTGATTTATTTCCCCAGAAAACAAGAAAAAAAATATCTTGTCATTTTACTCATCTAGTAAAAGCATCTTGATTTAAGAATTTTTAGATATTTAGACTGGAAACAAGACAAAAATACTAAATAAAAGCATTTTTTGCAGTGCATCTGTAGCATCTAGTGCACAGAACGCTCTGGCCAGTTGTTAAAAAGTTATGAACAAACGTTCCTCCAGTAACATTAATAGAACGTTCGTTCAGAGTTATCTGGCCTTTAATAATGTTCTCAAAACATTAGCACAAAAACATTATTTATACACTGACTTGGTTTGATGTTTTTTTTAAATGTTGCTACTTGTTTCAGAACATTCAAAAGTAACAATCCCATAATGTTTGAAGAATGGAATGTTCGCAGAACTAATAAAACTTTTTTAAACATTTAAAAACTGGACGCTTTCAGAGAACATTCAGAAATAACGTTTTCATAAAAATATTTAGATCATATTTCTAAATTTTAGATCATATTTTTGTGATCTGGGTTTTTGTGTGACTCAGAAACAAGTTAGGTACCATCTCACACTTGTTGTTTTCGGTTACACTTTATTTTACGGTGTCATTGTTACAGTGTAATAATATATATTTAAGTACTGAGTAATATTAATTAGCTTACTATAGGCTTAGGGTTTGGTTGAGGGTTAGTTGCATGTAATTATGCAGAATTTACTGTACATGTAACATACTGTGTGTAACAAGGACACTGTAAAATAAAGTGTTACCTTGTTTTCTAAAGTGAAATGTTATGATGTAATTAAAGTTATTTATTTTAAGTTGCACATAGGATACGCTTCAGCAGAGATTAATATCAGGTCCACGCATATAATTAAGAATATACATTAAGCCTTTGCTGGGAACATTAATAGTCTGTTTTAGCCTGTAAGAGGCAGACACTTACACAATTAAGGGAGGATTTAAATTAATGAAGGGAGATTAGCAAATCGAGAAGGAAATCTATCAAGATTGTTGCCCTGCGTTTAACTTTGTCTTTAAACTAGACTAACTCCTTTGCATGTTCTTCTTTCAGTCCATTATGGAAATGTACAGTAAGCTATATTAAAGTAGAAACTACACTGTAAATTAAGAAGCCAATTTAAAAAAGTGCTCTATATATAGATGAACTCTGACCCTTTCTGAAAGCAAGCAAAATGTGTTGGTGTGTGTCAGGCCTCAATTAACAAATGAGCGACAGTGCAAAATATACTCGCGCTCATAAATACAATGAGAAATATGACTCTGTGCTCCCTTTAAAACACGTGTGTCGGTAAATCAGCTTGGTTTTCACAGTATGAGAGCAGAGCAGAGTGTGTTATCATTGAGAATCCACCGCAGTCGTTTCAATGGCAGCCAACCAACATCAGCAACATCAAAACACACACCGTGACATCAGAAACAGCTGCTGTTAAACTATACACACATCTCAACCTTCAAATCTGAGACTTTTGCTTTTTATTCTTAGGAGTCGACACATTTTCCTTCTGTAAGCTCGCCTGATGTGTTCATGAGTGATATTTAATGAGGACTTGATTTTATCCATCTGGACTCGACCAGATCATGAAAAGAAAGCGGTCATGAGGGTTCCCTTTCAGTCAGTCGTGTTCGACGTTACGTCGATGACTGACGTAATGAGATCTCGCCTGAGAGTCTGTTCCTTCAGGAAGCAAGGGTTACATACCCAATGGTTTATCTGTGTTCTTCAAGCCATCTCAGGTACAAAGTATTTTCATTATAAGAATAATGTAAAATGATTGTGATTTTAACGGTAAAAATGCTACGGTGAAAAATAGTTAACTAGTTAACAGAAAGTTTCCGTACTATATACGGTGAATAACTGTAATAGATCTAACCTTACATTTACAGTAAAATACCGTTAAATGTACAGTTTTTGGAAGTTAAAAAGAACAAGTCGTCGTGTAATTTAAAGTGAAAAACCGTAAATTGACATTCCCAGAATTCCCTGCATGACACTTCACATTTGATGTATTTTCGTTGAAATAACTATGTTTCTTCTTATTTTCTATTCACTTATGTACATTAGGGTTATATGTTACATTTAATGTTGTTAAATTAATGTTTATTGCATTTTTAAAATGTCATGTGTGTTCCCATGATGGTATTTAGTGTGTGTGTGAATGACACTGTGCACCTTCTCTATATGAGTATTGTCCTCCTGAGCTTTGATTCATCATGTGACTCTCATCTCCACTGTGATTGGTTGTCGGTATATATCAAAGGTACATAACAGATATTAGTATTTCAATAGGTTGGTAATTTAACATTATTTCATAACTTAAATCTGTGAAACCTAAAATGTTGCTACTGTATTTTTTACGGTAAAGTTCTGGCAACCACAGCTGCCGTTTTTTTTCCGTAAATTTTACTGGGATTTTTTTTACAGTGAGCCTTTATCACAGAACTGACTATAAAATAAAGTATTTTCTGCCTCATTCTGTGAAGGGCACACATTAACAAAGCCCAAAATGTGGATGATTACTATAAAAACGCTTTTGTTTGGCTGAATAACAAAGTAAGAACAAAATAAGAATCAACTGAATATAAATAAAAAATGAGCTACAAAATGAATAACTGAGTCTTTAAATCTCCTTTATGAAAGCTTTATGAGGCATAAATCGTCCTCACTTTAGATGAGTTCACTGACAACTACTTAATGTTTCATAACTACCTGAATTAATCATGAAATACAGTAGGAATATGTGTTAATAAAGCATTTATTAACACACTGAGCAACTAATACTATACGTCTAAATAATAAGATGCATAAATGTATATTTAAATAGTTTATTAATCATTTACTTACACTTTATAAATGATCTTATGAACCACTGACAACTCCTAAATAACTGCTTTGTAAATAATGTAATACTTAATTTAGAAATTATAAATTGATCATTAATAAAGTATAAAAATACAATTATTAAAGACATTATAGATATGCTTATAAATCAAGAACAAAGCTTTTATAGCTGTATTTATAAACTGCTTATTAATGTCTATTAATGCTTTATGAATGATGAATTAACTGTTTACTAATGCTTAATGATTCATAGCGTGAGTTATTATAAAGTGTTACCGACCATTAATATTCAGTAATATCATCTATTTGACTACATTGACACTAGATGAGAACAAAACTCAGTATTGAGCTGGATGATGCCAATATTGTCTTATGTAGATCCGCTTATTGCTGAAATTGAATTTGTTTCATAATTGATGAATTCTGCAACATTAAGACTGTTATTGTCCTGTTTGTTACTGTATCTGTACTGTATAAAGCGCTTTAGAAATAAAACTTACTTGACTTTAACAGAAATTCTTACAGCCAAACAGAAGATGGGAAATACCGTTCAATATTTGATTTTAAATGATCTCACTCACAAACTCTCTGAAATTATCACATACAAAGCCATATTTATGACATGGTCAAAATTATGACATACTAAGCCATATTTATGACATGAAGTCAAAATTATGACATACTAAGCCATATTTATGACATGAAAAGTATGACATAGTAAGCAATATTTGACATAAAAAGTCAAAATTATGACATACAAAGCCATATTTATGACATGAAAAGTCAAAATTATGACATAGTAAGCAATATTTGACATAAAAAGTATGACATAGTAAGCAATATTTGACATAAAAAGTCAAAATTATGACATACTAAGCCATATTTATGACATGGTCAAAATTATGACATACTAAGCCATATTTATGACATGAAGTCAAAATTATGACATAGTAAGCAATATTTATGACATGAAAAGTCAAAATTATGACATACTAAGCCATATTTATGACATGGTCAAAATTATGACATACTAAGCCATATTTATGACATGAAAAGTCAAAATTATGACATACTAAGCCATATTTATGACATGAAAAGTCAAAATTATGACATACTAAGCCATATTTATGACATGAAAAGTCAAAATTATGACATACTAAGCCATATTTATGACATGGTCAAAATTATGACATACTAAGCCATATTTATGACATGAAGTCAAAATTATGACATAGTAAGCAATATTTATGACATGAAAAGTCAAAATTATGACATACTAAGCCATATTTATGACATGGTCAAAATTATGACATACTAAGCCATATTTATGACATGAAAAGTCAAAATTATGACATACTAAGCCATATTTATGACATGAAAAGTCAAAATTATGACATACTAAGCCATATTTATGACATGGTCAAAATTATGACATACTAAGCCATATTTATGACATGAAAAGTCAAAATTATGACATACTAAGCCATATTTATGACATGGTCAAAATTATGACATACTAAGCCATATTTATGACATTAAGTCAAAATTATGACATAGTAAGCAATATTTGACATAAAAAGTCAAAATTATGACATACTAAGCCATATTTATGACAACATTAAGACTGTTATTGTCCTGTTTGTTACTGTATCTGTACTGTATAAAGCGCTTTAGAAATAAAACTTACTTGACTTTAACAGAAATTCTTACAGCCAAACAGAAGATGGGAAATACCGTTCAATATTTGATTTCAAATGATTTCACTCTCAAACTGTCTTAATGATGTTTGCATAATCAAATCTGTGACCATGTGGAAACTCATAAACTCACAAACATCCCTGCTGAGGCACTGATGAAGAAATGACAATGCATGCGTTTTCAACTGCCGTTGCACATGCTCTGTATTTTTTCATTATTAATGCACAGCTTGATTTTGATGATGCTGAACGTGCCTTTGAATGTGGCGGAGGAAAGAAGCTGAGTGTGGTATCCGTTCTCATTCTCGTTCTAGGCCTGTAGATTGGAAGCTTGTTCTAATTCGGCCGGCTCTGTTTGCCCTACAGAGGGAATCTACATGAGACTCCAAGGCAGCTGGTGGCCAATTTGAAGAAAACTTTTTCACGAGGAGTTGTCTGGCACTCTCTCGGGGCCACGGCAGCCGCGCACTCAACAATGAAACCAGCCAATAATTGCTTTGCCCGAGGATCTCGCATGTCTCTCGCCCACACCAGCATGCAAGCACTGACAACACACAGCCTGGGGAAAAGCCAGACGCTTGTGTCTGGAGGGCAAGAAGACGGCTGACAAAAGCACCGCGAGGGTTCCTGCCGCACTGTCAGCGTGCCAGGGGAGAGAGAGCAGTGAACACTTCTGGTCTTTTGAGAATATGCCTGGATTTATTGTGCTAAATGTGCTGTTACAGAAGATGTTTCAGCATATCTGGAGTCAGAACCAGTTCAAGCGCACATTACTGCATGTGGGCCAAATCCAGGAAGGGTCTGACGAGGTTTAATATAGACTTCCCTGAAGAAATCATATCATACTTTTATTCTGTGATGTTCATTTACAGGTCAAGGGATCAGGACCACTTTGCACCGTCTCAGAATTAAACAGCCTGTTTGTGTTCTTTGCATGAATAAATGTTGTTTTTTTGTATTTATATTGACAGTTAAAGTATTATTAAAGTATAATAAAAAGTTTTAATCTCAAGTTGATATCTGTGTTTGTGCATTTCAAGCAAACTGATGTCCGTCTGTTATGGAAGCCCTTTTCCACCACATAAGAAAAAAAATCATAATTATATTTATGACATGAACAGTCAAAATTATGACATACTAAGCCATATTTATGACATGGAAAGTCAAAATTATCACATGCTGAGCCATATTTGACAAGTAAAGATTATCATATAATAAGCTATATAATAAGCCATAATACATACTAAGCCATATTTGACAGGAAAAAAAATATGATACACTAAGCCATATTTATGACATGAAAAGTACAAATTATGGTACACTAAGCCATATTTATGACATGAAAAGTACAAATTATGATACACTAAGCCATATTTATGACATGAAAAGTACAAATTATGGTACACTAAGCCATATTTATGACATGAAAAGTACAAATTATGATACACTAAGCCATATTTATGACATGAAAAGTACAAATTATGGTACACTAAGCCATATTTATGACATGAAGTCAAAATTATGATATACTAAGACATATTTATGACATAAAAATTCAAAATTATGACATACTAAGCCATATTTGACATGAAAAGTCAAAATTATGACATTGAAAAGTAAAAATAACTGACAATATGTTGTCTAAGATGTTATATATACTGTTATATAAAAGCTTTTTGGTCACACTTTAGATTAAGGTCTCATTTGTTTAACATGAATTAACAGTGAGTAATATATTTTTTTACAACATTTATTAATCTTTGTTAATGTTAGATAATAAAATTACAGTTGTTCATTGTTTGTTCATGTTAGTTCAAAGTGCATTAACTAAATGACAACTAACTAATTAACATTAACTAATATAAACGTAATAAACGCTCGAAGTATTTTTCATTGTTAGTTCATGTTAACTAATGATAACAAAGGAAACCTTATAGTGAAGTGTTACCATGTTTTTATAAAAGCTGGAACATACAGTATTCTTTGCTTCTTGATGATCAACAGAACATCAGACTGCTAACCATTTTTTCCATCCGTATGAGACATAATGAAAATATAAATAAAAGTCACACAGTTGCCACATCACATGAGAAGCAGAAAGGAGGAAGCAGAACGGTTTGCCAAACCCACAGTCTGTGTTCAAAACATTATTTTTGAAATGACCATGGGAAAAATGAAACGCTTTGGACAAAGAATTCATGTGCTCTGCAGGTGATATATTTTGAGCAGAAGCACCTGTAAAGGTTATGGAGGGAAGAGGAGTGTGTGGGCCATGCCGTGATGAGGCAGATACACACAGACTCGTGTATGAACATCAGTGTACGGTGCTGTCAGAGGCAAAGGCCTGGAAATTGCTTTTAAACCCCAAGGTGCATGCTTATTTCACAGTCATGTTTAAAAGTCAAGAACCCAATCCTTCTGACTCAAAAACAGCCGAGAGGCAAACACATCCAAATCAAGAGCCAGGGATGAGAGAGAGTTTAAAACACTGACAATCGCCGGTATACAATATATTTCCATATATTTATGATCAGTATATTAAATATATTGAATAATGCATAAGGAATCGACGCTTTTCATATATTGAAAAATATATGACAATATATTTACTAATGTGTATTCACATGAGTTACTCAACTGAGTTATGTTTCTGCTACACAAAGTATTTGAGTTGAGTTACAAGGAAAGTTGTGTTTACTTAAGGGGACCTAGTATGCAAAATTCACTTTTATAAGGTGTTTGAACACAGATGTGTGTAAACAACCAGCCTATAATGTTAAAAATCCACCTAATACTTTTATTATAATCCCCATCAATCATTATCAATCTCTCATATTTCCCTCTACTCCTACGTAAGAGTAGGGAAGCCCCGCCCATGCCTGTTGATGATTGGCCCTTTTAGCATAGACACGCCCCTGAGTGAGAAGCACAGAGACGCCATTTCTGTTTACTCGCTGTATCAGCGCTCGAGTATTACAATGTGTGCGCCAAAAACATTACTAATGTTCTGTTGATGAACCAGCGAACACACGAGTCTCATCGACCCCAGCATCAGAGCCACTGAGGACACTGTGGGTGAAGTTCATTTATGAAGGAAATCATTTTACGCATGTCTGCTTCACCAACGAGGGTCAGCAACGCTGGATTTGAGAAGTAGTTTCTGAAGGACGGGTCAATACCAACGCTTCGAGCTCTAACTTCATATCAGAACAAGTGAGGATGGCACTTCATATTCTGTGAATGTTTGCACATGTCCTTTCTGAATGAGCTTTCTAGAATGCTGTACGGCTAATATGGCTAAAGTTACCATCGTCTCTGACTGTACTCACAGAGACTAGAGCTGTGGCGTTAGTTTTATCCTGAAAACGCTCACCGTCTGCGTAATTCATAAACACACATTTATTATGCATTGTATAGTCAATGTGTAATCAACGTGTAATCATTATATGTAATCAACGTAACTCCACAGCAACTAACGTTACATAAATGATCCACTAACCATTCAGTCTAAAAGTTGAACCTCTTCCTGAGTCTCTCATCTGTGTCGACTCCGGCTCAAACATGTACGGCTGATCCACAACTGCTTATTTCGGACATTTTGGCTGAGTGAGATTCGCCTGTTTTGTTGTTGACGGAGTATCTGAAGCTCCTGTAAAGGATCCGCCCTCTTCTGGAAGGGGGGCGGGGAGCAGTAGCTCATTTGCATTTAAAGGGACACACACAAAAACGGTGTGTTTTTGCTCACACGCCAAATAGGGGCAAATTTGACAAGCTATAATAAATGATCTGGGGGTATTTTGAGCTGAAAATTCACACACACATTCTGGGGACACCAGAGATTTATATTACATCTTGTGAAAAGGGGCATAATATGTCCCCTTTAAGGTACACATTTTGCAAATTTTTTTCCATGTACAAGGTTATCCTGGAAGAAAACATGATTTCTTCTGCTCTGACAATGTTCCCCAACTAGAAGGATTGGTTTTCCCGCAGGACAATGCTCCAATCCACACAGCCAGGCCAGTCAAGGTGTGGATGGAGGACGGCCTGAACCCCACTGAAAACCTCTGGAATATAAGCAACAGGGTCGCCAGCCATTAAACAAAGCCGAGCTGCTTGAGTTATTGGAGTGGCATAAAGTCACCCAACAGCAATGACAGGGAGCATGCCAAGACGCATGAAAGCTGTGATTGGAAATCAGGGTTATTCCACCAAATATTGTTTCCTGAACTCTTTGCTTGTTTTATATATATATACACACACTGAACAAAATTATAAAAGCAACACTTTTGTTTTTGCCCCCATTTTTCATGAGCTGAACTCAAAGATCTAAGACTTTTTCTATGTACACAAAAGGCCTATTTCTCTCAAATATTGTTCACAAATCTGTCTAAATCTGTGTTAGTGAGCACTTCTCCACTTCTCCTTGATCCCCAATAATAGCTGCGGTTTATTCACAATAAAACACGGCTATGACCGCTTCACCCAACGGTTCTGTGTATCACTACACAACACCCTTAGTAACCACTCTTAGCAACGTAAACATATGTTTGTTCTCATTGATATTGTTCATTGAAGCTTACTGTATTATGTAGAGTACAGTAATGTGAGAGAGAGCTCGAGTGAGCTAATGTAGCTATTACCTCCATTTAGACATAGCATTTTTTCTTTAGGTCAGTCCTATGTTCATAATAAAAATCTGTTTGAATGTCTGCTGCGATATCTTGTCCTTTTAACAGTTTAGGGGTTTTCCGCGTCCTGACACTGAAAGGGCTAGTCAAAGCATTTGTCAGTTGTTCCGTGTTCACAACAAGTTTCAGTCCTTTCAATATAAAAGTCTTCGCTACTGACTGACTCGCTTATAAAGACAGGCTTTGCCGGCATCTAATGGCGTAATAACATAACTTCTGTTGCTGTTCATGGTCAGGGACTATTTTTTCCAGCGGAAGAAAGGCTTTTAGTGATTTTACTTCATGAAAGTTGCATTGATACATATGTTTTGGCTTTAATATTTGTATTGTGTGGTAACCGTTTTTATAAAAGCAATAAGGTTTTTATATAAATAAGGTTTTCTTTTTTCTGACAGTGTAGGCTACTTTTATATTTTCAGTGAAGGTTTTTTTAGCCTTATTTCACGCAAATGTATGATTATTATTATTTATTTGATTTATTTTTCGAAAAATAAAAATAATATAGACGTCTGGAGAAATGCAAATGATGGCAGAAAGCATTGCTTTGGCTGTTATAGAAAAGGTAGTTTCACAGTACAGTCTGTATTATTGCAAAAACAAAAAAAAAAAAAAAACCTTTGACCTCAACTGACAGATGTAATCAGTTATGCACTCTGGTTATGCATGACTATAAATATTGGTGCAAATGTGTGGGTCCCGTCCTTGAATTTTCTCACTACACTAATGAGTTTATTGGTTTCTGAGCCCTTCTGTCCTGTTTTATCTGGGCTTCTGACACTGACAAAAGCACACGGCTGGTGTTTGGAAGTGCCTTTCAAATAACTTTTAAATTAAATTAAGAACCTTGCTTCTCTCTTGACGGGAAGAGTGGGGCAAGGTGAGCCACCCTCTCTATCTAAGAAACTCTTCATCAGTGGACAGCAAGCCAAATAAGTTTAACCTAATATCTTAAAGATTATATGGGCAAACAAACTTGTTAACTGGCCTGCAAAGTCCCAGGACTGATAATCGCAGATGCATGGACACATTTATCAAATTACATGTTACAGGTTTCTTTGAACCACTCAATGTGTTACTGAAACTCTTTAAAATTATTTTAGACAATTTATTTTACCTGATTAAAATGCATGAGCAAAGCTTTAATCATCATTTTGTCATCACATTCTGCCCATCTGTAACCCCACATCCCCAAACACACACACTCTCTCTCTCTCACACACACACACACACACACACACATTCTCTCTCTCACACACTCACACTCTCTCACACACACACTCACACTCTCACACACACTCACTCACACACACACACACACACACTTTTATTTGTTTTTATTTATTTATTTTTTGCCTGTCAAAGAGTTTTATGTCAATAGATCACATTCTGAGAATATCTAGGCCTATATCATATGCATTGGTAACATACACTATATTGCCAAAAGTATTGGGACGCCCCTCCAAATCACTGAATTCAGGTGTTCAATCACTTCATGGCCACAGGTGTATAAATCAAGCACTAGGCATGCAGACGCTTCTACAAACATTTGTGAAAGAATGGGTCGCTCTCAGGAGCTCAGTGAACTCAAGCGTGGTACCGTGATAGGTTGCCACCTGTGCAATAAGTCCATTCCTGACATTTCCTCACTACTAAATATTCCACGCTCAACTGTTAGTGGGATTATAACAAAGTGGAAGCAATTGGGAACAACAGCAACTCAGCCACGAAGTGGTAGGCCACATAAAAATCACAGAGCGGAGACATCCATGGGATAGCCAGACAGAGAAGCGTGATTGGTCACTCCAGAGAACACGAGTCTGGGTTTGGCGGTTGCCAGGAGAACGGTACTTGCCTGACTGCATTGTGCCAAGTGTAAAGTTTGGTGGAGGGGGGATTATGGTGTGGGGTTGTTTTTCAGGGGTTGGGCTTGGCCTCTTAGTTCCAGTGAAAGGAACTCTTAATGCTTCAGCATACCAAGACATTCTGGACAATTTCATGCTCCCAACTTTTTGGGAACAGTTTGGGGACGGCCCCTTCCTGTCCCAACATGACTGCGCACCAGTGCACAAAGCGTCGGTCCATAAAGACATGGATGAGCGAGTTTGGTGTGGAGGAACTTGACTGGCCTACACAGAGTCCTGACCTCAACCCGATAGAACACCTTTGGGATGAATTAGAGCGGAGACTGCGAGCCAGGCCTTCTCGTCCAACATCAGTGCCTGACCTCACAAATGCGCTTCTAGAAGAATGGTCAAAAATTCCCATAAACACACTCCTAAACCTTGTGGAAAGCCTTCCCAGAAGAGTTGAAGCTGTTATAGCTGCAAAGGGTGGGCCAACTCCATATTAAACCCTACGGATTAAGAATGGGATGGCATTAAAGTTCATGTGCATGTAAAGGTAGGCGTCCCAAAACTATCATCCCACACATCTTTACGAGGAGGATGAGATCTGTACAAAAAAGGGAAATGGTGTAGCCACTTCTGTGACTTATCACTTATAGTGAACTATGATATCACACACAGGAAATGTCATTGATTGCGAAACAGGCAGCCGTCTTTGAGCAATCTAAGGGAGGGGTTTCATAGAAAACAAAGCAGCGTGTTTGAGGTGTGGTGACGAAGACTGACAGAGCTGTAGAACTTGTAACTTTTATTTTTTATTTTTAAATCTGCAAATGTATGTAATAATATTCAAGGGTTCTCTCAGTTTTTTTTCTTCTTCTTTTATTAGCTCTATGTATCTCCATGAAACTTTGTTCACTGTCCATAGATTTGAATGACAAAATGTCTCGCCTCCATGGGGAAAAAAAACCCCAAGCCAAACATGTGGCAAATCGAGCCACTGCTCATATTTTATGGCATAATTCAGTGGAGACACCTTGAAATATAATTAAGTGCATTAGTTTTACTTCGGTGTCATTTCTCTGTGGCTGAAAACAAAGGAACACAGGCTTGTCTGTTCCCAGCCTCAGAACATGACTGTGTGTCACTAATCCAGACTTCACTATTCTGACCACTGACTCACCCGATCTTCTGCTTTCCTCTGAACAGCGTTCCCAGCTTGCTCTCTATTCCCAACACTTACATTATCCCAAATGTTTCCAAGAATGTTTAAATCCAGAGAAATAAGCGATTTTAACCAGGACACGGCCCGTGTGTGTGCGTCGCCTATCAGTGACATCATACCCGCGTTACCCTCCGGTTTTATTTTGTAGAAACCATGGAAACACAAAGCCGCTTTAATATATGATGTGTTTTATTAGACGGTGAGCAACTGTTTGGATCATTCATGGACAGAAACTAATCATTGTTCTCCAGCTCAACACAGTTAGTCTTATTGTTTAGATCTGGTGTTCTTGATTTACCGTGAGTACCATGTTTTACCATGCCTAATATGATCTCGCTCACTGCAGTGTGAACAAGTGAACACACAGAGTAGCATTATAACATAACTTTAACACACTCAAATGTGTGTAATATGATAAAACAGCGCTGCGTTCCACCACATACACATGAGCAGAAGAAGCGGAAGCGCTCATCTGACAGAATTAAAGCTCCGCCCAATCAAGGAGTCAAGACACGCCTTTGTTTTGAATAAGAGATGAAAAATTACATATTGTGCCTTAAAAATAGCATTGAAACAAAGTAACTCCCGTGCACAAAAAAAACAGAAACAAATACATATCTAAATTGGATGAGTTGTTAAGGAATGTTTTATAATGCTTTCACATTAAATACATTGCTGACTTGAGTTATGTTATGTTGTGTTATGGCGTAATGTACAAACTATAAAGCCTTTCAGATCAAGCATCAGATATGCAAACGTAACATGGCTTCAGATTGAGTCAGATCTTACGGCTTCATTTAATCAGTTTGTTCTCACGATCACAAATCTCAGGAATGAAAACCACACAAGAGGAGCTGTTCATTTGTGTTGTAGTGATGCATAACGCAGAAATCAAACCTTTGATATTGCGCAATCATATGAAAGACATGCACCATTATTCAATATTAATGCACTTGCTTTGACTAGTGATGAAAGACATGAAGACCAAACTCTGCCAATCAACTGTGCACAGAATATTTGTTCCATATGATCACAAGTTCATAATCAAATAGTGTGGCTCTAGCACATTCATTTTTTTAACATTTGGATGCACAGACTTAAATAAACCCTTTACAAACACTCTCTACTCTTCAGAATTCACCGCAGTTTATGTTACACGGTCCATGTTTACATTACAGTACAAAGTGGTGTAATTAATCATTTGATACTGTAGTTTATATCTTCATGAGGCCGACAAATGAAACATTACATAAAATGTGACCTCTGAGGGCACAGCCTTCAAAATGAGACGGCTAGAGTCGATTTAAAAGAAGAAGAGCTTTAGTAAAATAATTTTAATGTAGTTTTCATTGCATTTATGGAAGCTTGTTCACGCTATGGGATAAAAAAAAAAGCATTTTTTCTTGCAATTTAGAGTTTCTCTCACAATTCTGAGAAAAAAGACAGAACTGCAAAATATAAATGCACAATTCTTACTTTTTTCCTCAGAATTGTGAGACAGAAACGTGCATCACTGCAAAAAATGCTTTTCTTATTTAGTATTTTTGTCTTGTTTCCAGTCCAAATATCTAAAAATTCTGCTTTTACTAGATAAGTAAAATGACATAAGATATTTTTTCTTGCTTTCTGGAAAATAAAATCAAAATGAGGTGAAAATAATCTTGTTTCTTGTTTCTGTCTCAAACAGAAACAATATCTTTTTTTCTTATTTAGATCATTTTGCTTGTTTTAAGCAAAAACTCACTTCATTTTGATTTTATTTTCCAGAAAACAAGAAAAAGTGTCTTATGCAATTTCAGTATTTCTAGTAAAAGCATCTTGATTTAAGAATTTTTCGATATTTGGACTGAAAACAAGACAAAAATACTAAATAAGAAAAGCATTTTTTGCAGTGCAATTCTGAGATAAAAAAATTACTTTTTTTTATTTTTTCTCTGTGGCAGAAACAGGCTTTCATAGTTCAGTGTAATTCATAAAGAACTAGTTTGAACAACTATTACAACAAATCAGTAAATAAGTGAAACAAATCTCTGAATGAAATCACAATGATTTATTATATAAACATACCAAGTCAAATCACCTTTATTTATATAGATTGTTTAACAAACTTCATCACTCAACATCATCAGCTCTTTTGGTTACACTTTATTTTAAGGTGTCATTGTTACAGTGTAATTATATATTTAAGTACTGAGTAATATTAATTAACTACATGCACTTACTATAGGGTTAGGGGTTGCTTTGAGGGTTAGTTGCATGTAGTTATGCATAATTTACTGTGATTACTATAGTAAGAACATGTGACATATGTAACAATGACACTAAAATAAAGTGTTACCGCTCTTTTGCTAGTTCATTGTTTTTTTTCTTTAGAGGTATGAAGAATAAAAGCATGTGTTTGCAGCCCATAACTATCAAGCTAGCGTTCTGCTGCTTCCGCTGACAATCGTAACGCTCGATAAACATGACACGTGGTTCGCCAACACTCCTCGCACATGGTTCTGAAACTTCCTCCCAAGAAAGGTGTAAAACACAGGGTTGATGCAGAAGTACAAGCGCGCGACGTTCCAGGTGACGTACTCGGCGTACGGGAGGCTGCTGTCACACTGATTAGGATCGCGGTTCTCGTTTAACATGAGTATGATGTTATACGGGCTCCAGAAAACGAAAAACATCAGGACTATTACGAAAATGAGCCGGACGGTGCGATGCTTCCCCACCATCCGCGTGGCCAAGACGGTTAGTGTTATCCGGAAGTAGCAGTAGATGAACACCACCAACGGGAAGAGGAAAAACAGCACGAACTGCTTGTAGAGGCCGAAGACCATCCACCGCGAGTTGCTTGGGTATTCGCACACCAGGCTGTTCCACGGATTCTCTTTGACGGTGAAGTGGATGAAGGAATCGAGGCTGGCGAGAAAGCTAACGGTCCAGACAGCACAGGACAAGGCCACGGCGTAGCAGCTTTGGCGCTGTTTGCTGGCCACCACACAATGGACCACGGCCAGGTAGCGGTCGAACGTCATGACCGTGAGGAAGAGGATCGAGCTGTAGAAGCCCAGATAGTCGGCGCTGTTCACCAACTTGCAAAGAGCTTCTCCAAAGATCCACTGGTCGGAATGGTAAACGGCCTGAAACGGGAGCGCGAGTGTAAAGATGATGTTGGAGGCCACCAGGTTGATAAGAAATATATTTGTGACCGAGTTCAGCTTTTCGAACTTGTAGATGACCAGCAGAACGATGCCATTGCCGAGGATGCTGATGATGAAGATGACGTAGTAGAAGGGTGGAAGAAAGTGTTGGGCGAAATCATTGATGTCGTTGGTGTTGCACATCACAGATCCGTCGTTTAACGGCAAGTACTCGTTGTCGTCGTAGTTGTAGTATGTTGTTGCAGTAGGCGTTGCCATCATGAAACTTACCTACAACCTGAAGGATTGAGCTAGATTATTAAAATGAAACACTAAATCATTACAAGTAGGTACACTCTGAAAAATGCTGGGTTATTTTTTTAACCCAAATGCTGGATTCAGCCTGCTGGGTCATTTTATTGAGTTATTTTTAATATTTTTACCCAGTGCTGGGTAGTTTTTCTGTAACTCCAAC
The DNA here is from genome assembly GCA_039654105.1 of Coreius guichenoti. Taxonomy (NCBI): domain Eukaryota; kingdom Metazoa; phylum Chordata; class Actinopteri; order Cypriniformes; family Gobionidae; genus Coreius; species Coreius guichenoti. The sequence continues at coordinate 1,001,811 of CM077189.1, read as the reverse complement.
ACGTTCTCACTCTCAGCTCGTCACATATTGATGCTTGGCCCTTCGGCGTCACTTTTTAACGCACAGGGTACAACTTTAGCGTCATTTTCCGACGTGCAGGTGCTCCATTGATTTCAATGAGAAACCTTTGGCGTCATACACAGACGTGTTGGGCATGGGAATGTTATCGTCATGATGAAATTATATATTGGGTTATGGTTTTGCCATTATGACATGTTGGAGTGTGATTCCCAATTTAATCAGCCAGCATAACGTTACTTTTATTTACATTTTATTTTTTTATTTACGCTATTTAGACACGTTTGAACACATAACCCAACCCCATCCCTAAACCTACCCATTTGTGTATTATATGATATAAAACACAGGATATAACAGGCAGATACGACTGCAGGCACAATTTATTCAAAAAGTACAAATACTCCAAGTGTTCCGAGGCCAAACGATTGAGCTGTGTGAAGAAAATCCCCAAAAGCGATCAGCGTCTCCATCCGCAGAAGATCATGCACACATTCAAACACTGCCGCCCGAAGAAACATTACGCCAGCTTTGATAGTGAAATGTCATTGGCTCTCGTGTGTCTCGTGACCGATCGCGTCATGCTAAAGAGTCGGTGTATCTCTCGAATGAGATCTGACTGAGTGTGTGTGTGTGTTCACGGAGCGGTGGGATCATCATCTCAGCGATTAAAACATTAAGATCAACTCTGTTCTTTACTTAAAGATATCGTATGACTTCAGAAGACTTGGAATGCAACATGAGTTAATACTTTTATACTGTTTTTGGTCAGTTTTTGCAATAAATACCTGTGACTGTGCTTTTATTTTCCTGTTATGTGCTTTATATTGTTGAGAAGTGGGTAGGTTTAGGGTAGGAGTGGGGTTAGTTGCTCCAAAATATAAAAGTAGCCTATAAATATGTATAAAATCATGTCTACTTTTACAAATGCAAAGAATTAAATGCATCTTGATCTGAAATGACCTGTGCGTTAAAAAGTCACGCCGAGGGGTCCTGACCAAGAGTCAATATGTGACGAGTTGAGCGTGAGAACGTGTAACTCAGCTGCTGGGTCATCACACACTGCTGGGTCATCACACACTGCTGGGTCAATGTAACCCAATGTTGGGTAGTCTGTGCCAAACCGGGTAAAACTTGATATATTTGTCAGCGGTCATTTTCTGTTTTGTTCTGAGAGAAAATGTCCCGAGGGAACCTTCCTGAATGAAATTAAGGTTTGTATTATAGTATTCCTATCAAATTATTACTGTACAAAGAGGAAAATTCTGTAGTCTCACATTTGACCTTTTTTGTTTGATGTAAGTCACAGCTAACGTCTGCTAGCCGAACGACGAGCCAGCACCACCAGGAAGTTTACTAAATGAGTATTTTATGACTGTAAAAGACTGACTTGAATAAAACATGTTGTATATGAACTGCTCCAGTCTTATATAAATATAACAGAGATTTTAGAGTGCATTTTTATTATTTAAAATGAAAAACCTTCAATATCAAATTGACTGACCCAGCACTTTTTGCAAAAAACAACCCAGCAAATGGGTTAATGTATAAAACCCAACAAGCTGGGTAAAAATAACCCAGCATGTGTTCTGTTCAGTATTTACCCAGCGCTGGGTTGCCAAATAACCCAGAAATTGTTGTTTTTAGCCTAGCATTTTTTAGAGTGTATGAATTTTACACTTACCGCAAAACACTTCAACACTTCATCAACAGAAACGACAGGCTGGAGCAGCAACACGGCATGTGTGTGTGTCTACTGCTGCACAAAACTGAATCATATCTTTAAATGATCCATAACTTCCTTTTAATGTAATGACATCAGAATTTCTCAAGACACTTACTCACCAACAACATACATGATCATTATCATGAAACCGCATATTTTATTTGAAAGAGCAATTGATAGATTTTTCCAAAGATAAATTAGACGTACATTTTCCAGAATCACTGCCGTTTTTAAATAAAACCAACAAGACACTCAAAGATACACAAGCTTTAAAGTTCTCTGAATCTCATCATGTCTGAAGTTACAGTGTTTCAAACTCACTTTAAAATGTAACGAGTGAATAAATCAACAGATTAGAACTGAATGTTGCAGTGAAAGATTATATAACAGCAAACATTGTAAAATGTGACCCTGGAGCACAACACCAGTCATGCGTCTCACGGGTATATCTGTGGCAATAGCCAACAATACATTGTATGGGTCAAAATTATACATTTTTCTTTTATGCCAAAAATCATTAGGATATTAAGATCATGTTCCATGAAGATATTTTGTAAATTTCCTACTGTAAATATTTCAAAAATGTATTATTAGTAGTAATATGCATTGCTAAGGACTTCATTTGGACAACTTTAAAGGAGATTTTCTCAATATTTAGATTTTTTTGCACCCTCAGATTCCAGATTTTCAAATAGTTCGGACAAATATTGTCCTGTCCTAACAAACCATACATCAATGGAAAGATTTATTCAGCTTTCAGATGATGTATACATCAAAATTGACCCTTATGACTGGTTTTGTGGTCCAGGGTCACATATATCAATTTGGAAAGAGCAATAATATCGAACAATGAAAGATTTCACTGGAAAAAAAATACTTATAACAAGCAGTTTGTATGAATTCACAAATAAAATAATTACATCTGTTAAATTTGTATCTCATACCTTACACATCTTAAATATTTTATTGCCAAAAAAGAAAATATAAAATTCCTGAACACACAAAATGGAATAAATAGTTTTGATTTAATGGTTAATATTCCCTTTGTTTAATTAAATAAAAATCAGTGATGTGTGTGTGTTTGTGTGTGTGTGTGTGTGTGTGTTTGTGTTTGTGTGTGTGTGTGTGTGTGTGTGTGTGTGTGTGTGTGTGTGTGTGTGTGTGTGTGTGTGTGTGTGAAAATTTGCCTTCCCTTCAGGCAGTGCAGATCACATAAAATACGTAAATAATATAAAATAATAATAAACAATTATTAATTCAAAGAAATGTGAAATGATGATGTCTGTTGTGTCTTAAAAAATTGTCCAATCAGACATACTTTTGCCAAAAACAAACAGAAACATTTTCCCCGTAAAGTAATAAAGGCACTTATTCTTAATATTCATTAGTAGCAAATGACAAACAAACTAATGTTTTTATTATTGCATTTCATATAATGGTGCAAAATGTCCTTGTTTTGCAACAAAATAGCCATTTACTTTATTAATACTTAATATTCATATGCAGTTGTGCTAAATATTAATGCTAATTGCTATGTTTATGACATTTTAACAGTATTATTTCCCAAATGGCCTTATGCATGTGTTTCTGAAAGCCGTTGTGCGTTGAAAGGCAGGTTTGACGTCTATGAATGTCTCTGTTTTTCATCTAAAGGCCACTGATGTTTCATTGCACAGACAATGTCCCAAGCCACGTCTGTAAATTCCTCTGGATTTGCTGGCGCTCCTGGCAGTCCGAGAGCTGAGCCCGTGTGTGTGTTAGAAATCCGGCCCTTTACTGTAGTGCTCGTCCCTGAAGTTGTAGGATTGGTAGCAGATGGACATGTCACACACGCCGGCCGGCCCCGGTGGACCTGGCTTCCCTGGAATGCCCGGAGACCCGGATTCACCCGCTATTCCCGGAGGACCCGGAACACCAATGCCATCATTGCCGCGAGGACCCTGGATCCCTGTTGTGTTGTGGAGGGAACGCACAAGCTGACAGTTACACAAGATTCACTCCCAAACGCTGCCTGGCCATTTTGTACATTTGCACGACAAATCACTGACAAAACACATGCTAAGATGAACACGATAAAAACTGAAACTAATAAATATCACCAGTTAATTGATTACATTACGAATTGCAAACATTTTTTGCATTACAAGTTTCATGAATTATGTTTAAATGTGCAAATGAGGCATTATCTAATTTGACAGTCTCTTTCATAATTATGGCTTATTTAATCATTTTGACTTTTTATCTCATAATTATGACATCATAATTTAGATATTTTTATCTCATAATTATGGCATGTCATAATTTAGATTTTTGTTATCTCATAAATATGACATTTCATAATTTCGACTTTTTATCTCATAATTATGGCATGTCATAATTTAGATTTTTGTTATCTCATAAATATGACATTTCATAATTTCGACTTTTTATCTCATAATTATGGCATGTCATAATTTAGATTTTTGTTATCTCATAAATATGACATTTCATAATTTCGACTTTTTATCTCATAATTATGGCATGTCATAATTTAGATTTTTGTTATCTCATAAATATGACATTTCATAATTTCGACTTTTTATCTCATAATTATGGCATGTCATAATTTAGATTTTTGTTATCTCATAAATATGACATTTCATAATTTCGACTTTTTATCTCATAATTATGGCATGTCATAATTTAGATTTTTGTTATCTCATAAATATGACATTTCATAATTTCGACTTTTTATCTCATAATTATGACATGTCATAATTTAGATTTTTGTTATCTCATAAATATGACATTTCATAATTTCGACTTTTTATCTCATAATTATGGCATGTCATAATTTAGATTTTTGTTATCTCATAAATATGACATTTCATAATTTCGACTTTTTATCTCATAATTATGGCATGTCATAATTTAGATTTTTGTTATCTCATAAATATGACATTTCATAATTTCGACTTTTTATCTCATAATTATGACATGTCATAATTTAGATTTTTGTTATCTCATAAATATGACATTTCATAATTTCGACTTTTTATCTCATAATTATGGCATGTCATAATTTAGATTTTTGTTATCTCATAAATATGACATTTCATAATTTCGACTTTTTATCTCATAATTATGGCATGTCATAATTTAGATTTTTGTTATCTCATAAATATGACATTTCATAATTTCGACTTTTTTATCTCATAATTATGACGTCATAATTTCAACCTTTTATCTCATGACGTCATCATTTCGACTTTATCTCATAATTATGACATCAAAATCTGAACATTGTATAAAGTTTTGTTTAATTTATAGTTAAAGGTCTCTTTTTATCACTGTATAAATCAGAACATACTGTCAACAGAAAAAATGTTCACCATGTTTTTAGGAATTAAATTGTTAAATATATAGGCTATCAGGGGAGTGATATATGAACGAACAGCTCTGTAAAAACCGTCAGAATATATATAGGAACAGAACTGTAACGTTTGATAAGTGCTGCTGAAATGGAGATTTCAGACTGATATGTGTTGTAACTGAAATCTACCGACGCAAATAGATAAAGTGCAATACCATAAACACTTAAAGGGGGGGTCTAAAGCTATTTCCTGCATTCTGCCTTACTGACACTGTTAAAGAGTTGATTCTCATGATAAACATGGACAACATTTCAAAAAACGAGTTGGACGTTTGACGGAGTATTTCTGTGCCAAATACACTCCTTCAGGATTAGAACAAGTTTCGGAAAGTTTTTTTCGAGTATGGCCCTGTGTGACGTCATAAAGGGTGGAACTCCTTATATGGGCACTTCTCCCGGATGATCTCACACACACACACACACACACACTCACACACACATCAACGAGCTTCGTTCGGGTTACGGGAGCCGTCGGCGGCGCTGGCATTGTGTGTTTAGACACGAGATCAACAATGTCACTAAAGAAGTGTGTTTCTGGTGTGAGGGAAAGATCACCTTGTTCAGCTTCCCAAATAACCCAGCGTTAAGGGAACAGTGGATGCAGTTTGTGTTTCTGGAGTTCTGCAAGTGTGTGTGTTTGTTCCCGGTCATGAGTGGAAACCGCAGGCGGTGAGTGAAACTGCATCAAATGTGTGTGTTTTGTTGGCAATCGGCGTGTAAGTGCATATAATGTGAACAACACCAACGTATGAATCGAGAGTTATCCAGTGTGTGTGAGTGTGTGGGTGTGTGCTCATGACTCTTTAGCTCCGCCCACGGCACGCCTCCACGAGCTCGGCTGTTTTCAGCGTATCTGTCTTTTATAGATTTGATACATTTTTCCTTAATCATGTAATAATGTGACTGTACCCGTGTCTCCAGGAGGCCCTGGGTATCCCAGTCTGCTCTCTCCTTTATTGCCCTTAAATCCCCGTGGGCCTGTGTCCCCTAAAAGAGTGCCAAACATGTTATGCAAATAAAATACAAACCCAAAGCCAAAGCCATTTACATAATTTGGAAGCATTAGAGCCGGACATCTCTGTCACCTTTGACTCCTGGGGGTCCTTGGACGCCTGGAAGCCCTGGGTAGCCCTGAGCGCCGTGTCTGCCGGGATAGCCAGGAGGCCCGCTGGAGCCTTTGGGCCCTGGAGCTCCGGGGTGTCCCGGGGGTCCTTTAATGCTCTCACAGGGCTCACAGCGCTGAGGGCCCATCGTCTGCAGGAGCCGGGGCAGCTGGTCTGAGGACAGATGAAGTACAGTGGAGATTACATCACATGATGAGAAACACACACAATAACTTTCCTCCACAGAAAGAGCATTTAAAGTCGGCATCTTTCTGGATTCATATGCAGCTTATTGATCTCATTGTACTGTAAGTGATTCATGCATAAATGTTTTGTTTTAAAATTATGATTTGTCATGATTATGACATAAATCAAAATTATGAAATACTGACTTTATAAATCACATTACATTAAAAATCAAAATGATGACAGAAAAAAGTCAAAATTTAAAAAGTCGTTTATGACATACCAAGACGAAATTATGACTTAAAGTCATTATTATGACATTAAAAAGTCATAAAAAGTTTTTGATTTTTTTAATCTCATAATTATGACTTGGTACGTCATAATTTCAGCTTTTTATTTAAAAATTTTGACTGTCATTTTTGACTTGGTATGTCATAATTATGACTTTTTATGTCAGTCTCATAATTATGACACCATTTTTATGTCATAATTTTGACATAGTATGTCAATTATGACTTTTTATCTCATAATTATGACGTTATAATTTAGACTTTTTATCTCATAATTATAATGGTGATAATTTCGACTTTTTATCTCAGTGATGACTTGCGTCATCATTTCGACTTTTTATCTCATAATTATGACTTATTTCATCATTTTGACTTTATCTCATAATTATAACGGTGATAATTTCTACTTTTTATCTCATAATTATGACAGTTCATAATTTTGACTTTTTATCTCATAATTATGACTTATTTCATACAAGTATTTTCAACTTTTTATCTCATAATTATGACTTCATTATTTCGACTTTTTATCTCATAATTAATCTCAAAATAAATAAATAAATAAATACAATTATGACTTCATAATTTTGACTTTTTTTCTCAATTATGACATCATAATTTCGTTTAGGATTTATGACTTAGTATGTCCTAATTATGATTTATCAGCGCGTGGTTATTTTTCCTCATGTAGCAGAAATGGGCTTCATAAATGACCCCTTTAATTCAAAGCAAACGGTAAATACAGTGATAGCTCAGCAAGTTTCCGTAACAAAAGCTCTTTTCTAGTGAACTTGGCTTTTATCTAACCGCTTTAATTGGACGGCGCACACTATTCTTGGCTCTTTACATATCAGGCATGTTCGTGATAAGAAGAGAAAAAGCTCCTCGGATTCTTTGCTCTGGAGAGACGAATGACCTTGAGGACGGCCGGATACTCACTCCTCAGAACGTCCCCACAGAGTTTCATTAAGTGCTCCTCAGAGGGAGGCTTGCCCTGAAACACACAGAGTCACTCATTAGATGGCGTCTGTACATGAAACACACACAGACATCAGACACACATCAGACACACACAGCGGCTTTCAAAGACATCATAAGGCCTCCTGGAACATAAAGACAGAAACTCGGTTACACAGTGTGGACCTGAGGTCGTGTGGTTTGGTTCATGAATCAGCCGGAATGATGCGTCCTGACATTGCCCCGGCCCATGCCGTGGTTTGTTTACCATTGTTTATGTCTTGCGAAAGGAAAGACCTGGTGGCTATAACACACATTTTAATTGCTATCATGTAAGAATACTCACAGGCTTCCCTGGAAAGCCCGGAGTGCCGGGTTGCCCCGGTAAACCGTCCTGGCCAGGGAACCCACGCGGTCCGACCACACCGATGTGTCCCACGTCTCCCTTCCGCCCATCAGGACCTTTGACCCCAGTCTCACCCGGCGTGCCTTTCTAGTGGATTAAACACATGATCAACACTCATATCAGCCTATAGCTGTGCAGACTGCATTCATATTCCTCATGCAAGTGAGATTATTGCATTTAACAGCAGAGTGGAGCTGCACCATTAATTCAACTAAAATGAAACTCATGATGTGGCCTTGATTACTGAACTGCTTATTATTGCATTGATTATTACAGGATGCGATGATCTCCACTTCATATTCATATCATTTCTAATATGTTTTATGTTTATGCAGGACTATCCTATATTGGATAATATCATTTGAATAAAAATTATATTTTATTTTATTTTCTATTACTGTAGTATAATATACAGTATATACACTCACCTAAAGGATTATTAGGAACACCTGTTCAATTTCTCATTAATGCAATTATCTAATCAACCAATCACATGGCAGTTGCTTCAATGCATTTAGGGGTGTGGTCCTGGTCAAGACAATCTCCTGAACTCCAAACTGAATGTCAGAATGGGAAAGAAAGGTGATTTAAGCAATTTTGAGCGTGGCATGGTTGTTGGTGCCAGACGGGCCGGTCTGAGTATTTCACAATCTGCTCAGTTACTGGGATTTTCACGCACAACCATTTCTAGAGTTTACAAAGAATGGTGTGAAAAGGGAAAAACATCCAGTATGCGGCAGTCCTGTGGGCGAAAATGCCTTGTTGATGCTAGAGGTCAGAGGAGAATGGGCCGACTGATTCAAGCTGATAGAAGAGCAACTTTGACTGAAATAACCACTCGTTACAACCGAGGTATGCAGCAAAGCATTTGTGAAGCCACAACACGCACAACCTTGATGCGGATGGGCTACAACAGCAGAAGACCCCACCGGGTACCACTCATCTCCACTACAAATAGGAAAAAGAGGCTACAATTTGCACGAGCTCACCAAAATTGGACAGTTGAAGACTGGAAAAATGTTGCCTGGTCTGATGAGTCTCGATTTCTGTTGAGACATTCAGATGGTAGAGTCAGAATTTGGCGTAAACAGAATGAGAACATGGATCCATCATGCCTTGTTACCACTGTGCAGGCTGGTGGTGGTGGTGTAATGGTGTGGGGGATGTTTTCTTGGCACACTTTAGGCCCCTTAGTGCCAATTGGGCATGGTTTAAATGCCACGGCCTACCTGAGCATTGTTTCTGACCATGTCCATCCCTTTATGACCACCATGTACCCATCCTCTGATGGCTACTTCCAGCAGGATAATGCACCATGTCACAAAGCTCGAATCATTTCAAATTGGTTTCTTGAACATGACAATGAGTTCACTGTACTAAAATGGCCCCCACAGTCACCAGATCTCAACCCAATAGAGCATCTTTGGGATGTGGTGGAACGGGAGCTTCGTGCCCTGGATGTGCATCCCACAAATCTCCATCAACTGCAAGATGCTATCCTATCAATATGGGCCAACATTTCTAAAGAATGCTTTCAGCACCTTGTTGAATCAATGCCACGTAGAATTAAGGCAGTTCTGAAGGCGAAAGGGGGTCAAACACAGTATTAGTATGGTGTTCCTAATAATCCTTTAGGTGAGTGTATATATATATACATAAAACAACATTTGAAGTATTTGTATATTTTATTTTACTTCAGCTTTTTATCAGTTAATGAAAAGTATTTTTAATAGTTTTACTGATAAGTATTTGTAAAAATACAGCAGTTTATTGTTAGTTCGTGTTCGCTCAGATGCATTACATAAAATTAACAGATATAGCATTATTAAATTTTACTTAAAATTGAAATGAACATTAGCTAAATTAAATTAAGGTATTGAATTAAATTATTAAAGCATTATTAAATGCCATAGAATATTTGTTTAGTGTTAGTGTTAACTGTTAATATTAACAACCTGATGTAAAGTAGTTTTAGTTTACAGCAACACTGACAATATTCCACAATATTCATGTAGACTGAAAAAGCAAATAGGAAGCTTGTTGTTAAGCAGCAATATGAATTATTAAAGATTAAATCGCAATCACAATATTTGACTTTCTGACCGAAGCGTGCAGCTCTACTGTGGAGTAAACACACCGATTGGGAATATTTAATAAACCTCTCTGGAGGGAAAATGCATTCTTTTACAGGAAGCGAGTGATTTGCATATATGTCTGGTACTGATTTGAACAAGTCATGAAATAATAAATATACATAGAGAATGTCCTGTAGTTTGAACAGCAGCGCTGCGCCTGACAGCTCACTGAGACCAGTGTACTGAAGCTGTCAGAAGGTTCATCCCATGCCTTCAGGAGGAGGAGACCGGCTTGTTTCTTGTGTAAAATAGGCAGGAATGGTTTAAATGTGACTGAAGTGTGTAAGTCTACAAACCTGTCCTTTGCTCCCCCTGGGTCCGACTTCACCCTGGTTCAAAGAGAGGAAACTTTATCAAATCAAGAGGTTTTTAAAACACAGGCTCAATCATCACAGTGGGACAAAGATGCCGTTCCTCAGACTCAATCACATCGGCAAAGGCTAGACTTTCAGTGTGGGCATATCTTAAAGGATTAGTTCGTATTAGTCCTCGCATGTTCTCTTGGGGCAGTACTTCCGCCTACATCTAGCGTGACCTTTCCGACGTGATTACGCAATCCGTGGTGTGTCGCAGAGCAGCGCAAGATGAGCAATTTAAGTTAAAAAGTATATAAATGTTTATTTTTTGAAAATGTCCGATGGTTTGTCTAGATAAGACCCTATTCCTCGTCTGGGATCGTGCAGAGCCTCTGAAGCCCTTCCTCTGAAACTGCATTGATTTGGACCTTCAACCGTTGGTTGCCATTGAAGTCCATTATGTGGAGAAAAATCCTGGAATGTCTTTCCGACTGAAGAAAGAAAGACATGAACATCTTGGATGAGATGGGGGTGAGTAAATGATCAGGAAATGTTCATTTTAAAGTGAACTAATCCTTTTAAGAAGAATGTCTCAGACTACAATACTGTGTGCGAGTTCATACAAGCAAGCAGTGAAGAAACTAAAAATACACACTACTAATGCACCATTGTTTTCAGAAGAATCATTTTCTCATTTTCCTAGAATCCAGCAGAAGCACAGCATCACAAAGCTCTATTGTGCATGCAACATTTGTGCCAGATAAATACTGCTCTGATGGTAGACATAAGTCATATAATCAGTTATATATTCCCTCCTAAATGGCTTTGATGATGAATCATATCATGGACTTTTTTGTCATTTTAGAAACTAACTTTATCTCATCTGAAGATTTGCGACTGTCGTTCTCTGACACAAACGGTTTGTGACTCAATGTCTGTGACTAAAGTTTCTGGGCACTTGTTGAGCTTTTCCCCAGAAATCAGGAGTATATTCTGCAGATTCTAGAAAGATTCAACAGAATAAAAGCATCTGAATGTGGCAATTCAGTTCAAGAGCTTTGCTTCATTCTTAGAAGAGAAGATTCTATTTGGAACTTTAAAGGCTTCCGTCAGGCGACATGCAGAGCCTTTTCCCTTCATGGGATCATTTTATGGATTCTGTTTTAATGAATTAATTTAGTTTTAATTTATTTTTAATTTTAATTAAATGTTGTGTATTTGTAGCAACTCATAATGTAATAACTGCACATAATGTAATAAGTATTACATTATTATTATAATAATAGTTTTTAAAACATAAATAAAATTAATATTACCTTACAGTACATTTTGAAAATTTTTAATCCAGATAAATAAATAAAACTTTTGCACCTTTAAACTGCTGCTACTGCTACTACTATGTTTTAAAAACTATTACAATAATGAAAATATGACATGTTTTTGGTGAGTTTATAATGTAATACATTTCACATAATGTAAAAATTGTTATTACATTATGAGCTCAAGATTTTATTTCATTTTGAGGAAATTATTACATGATTAACATTTTATTATAATAATAATAATGTAATATGTATTACATTATGTGCAGTTATTACATTATGAGCTGCTACATGCATTGAACAGCTCATAAACATACTTTATCATTAATTAAAAAAAAGGTGTAAAAACCAGTTAAACATGAAAGTAGACATGCAATCATTTAAGACGTTGCTCCTTTTTGGCATAAAGTGTTCTTTAAACGCTAGAGTTCCATATAGAGCCACATTGAACCTTTTTTCTGTACAAATTAATGTAATTATTAAACACGATGCAGGATTATAATTCAAATACGAATGGAATGAAATCAAAGAAATGCACATGCAATAAGTGTATAGTTTCATTTTTTGGTGATGTGATATTCATGGGGTATTTCCAGAAAGGTTAATGATGTAATTATCTATGTTGCAAAACATCCTGTGCGTGAATTCATTTGAATTCCAGTTCCAGTTCGCTGTCCGTGTTGAGGTGCAGTGCTGTAACAGGAGGCGCCCCCTGGTGGATGCAGGTGTTTGTGCACTTACTGAGAAGCCAGGCATCCCAGGGAACCCTTTGCTGCCTTTTTCACCCTGTAAACGGAAGACAGTCTGAGTTAGCAGGGGTCTCAAACTCTAAAAGGTTATCATTAGCATTCATAATCAACGGGTGGTTCCCTATAACCTTTACAAGACTGTGTCGCATCCCGTTTACTGAGAGATACTGAGCTAACGACGCTTACGGTGATGTTCCCTACAGAGATTGTTACGGTAAAGTACACACATCATATTGCAAGCATAGGAGAAATCACTAGTAATATCAGTAAACATTCTAAGTAAACGCTTTGATATTATTCGTAATATTTCAAGATGAACACTTACTGGACTGGAGCAACTAAAGTTCAAATATGATCATCATATTTGTTCATCTCTCAATTGCATTGCATTATATGTTTTAAAACTACAGAGCTTTGTGCATAAAACTAAGCATTTAAATATCATCTTACTGAGACATATTATTGGCAGATATTCATATGTATATGCAGAAGATCTCATTGATTTACATCACAAGCATCAGAATTTCATTTTAGAATTGAACAGGATTATAAAGTGATAAAGTTCGCCTTTTCCACCAAACACTCACACTAAAGCTATCATTACGCTTTGAAAACATCTAGGTTAGAGTTCTGAGATCTGAGACCAATCTGAATTTGTGTTGAAACCATAACCAAACCTTTGATAGATCACACACGGCATTAGTCAAAAGCACTTTTAAAATGTGAAAGAAATGACGAGGGATCTACCTGAATGCCTTTGGGTCCAGATTCTCCTCTCTCTCCCTGAAAAACAGAAATATCAGCATACTTCTGTGTTCTGAAGCACATCAGTCAAAAACTCACTTTAATGGGATAAAAAGCCTGTATAACAAGTATATATTCCACACAAAATCCAAAGTGACTTACCATAGATTTGCACTGCCACCTCTCATACACATCTTAATACTGCATATACAGCAATCAGGCATAACATTATGACCTAATATTGTGTTGGTCCCCCTTTTGCTGACCCGTCGAGACATGGACTCCACTAGACCCCTGAAGGTGTGCTGTGGTATCTGGCACCAAGATGTTAGCAGCAGATCCTTTAAGTCCTGTAAGTTGCGAGGTGGGGCCTCCATGGATCGGACTGGTTTGTTCAGCACATCCCACAGATGCTCGATTGGATTGAGATCTGGGGAATTTGGAGGCCAAGTCAACACCTCAAACTCGTTGTTGTGCTCCTCAAACCATTCCTGAACCATTTGTGCTTTGTGGCAGGAGCATTATCCTGCTGAAAGAGCCACAGCCACCAGGGAATACCGTTTCCATGAAAGGGTGTACATGGTCTGCAACAATGCTTAGGTAGGTGGTACGTGTCAGAGTAACATCCACATGGATGGCAGGACCCAAGGTTTCCCAGCAGAACATTGCCCAAAGCATCACACTGCCTCCGCCGGCTTGCCTTCTTCCCATAGTGCATCCTGGTGCCATGTGTTCCCCAGGTAAGCCACGCACACGCACCCGGCCATCCACGTGATGTAAAAGAAAACGTGATTCATCAGACCAGGCCACCTTCTTCCATTGCTCCGTGGTCCAGTTCTGATGCTCACGTGCCACTGTTGGTGCTTTCGGCAGTGGACAGGGGTCAGCATGGGCACCCTGACTGGTCTGCGGCTATGCAGCCCCATACGCAACAAACTGCGATGCACTGTGTATTCTGACACCTTTCTATCAGAACCAGCATTAACTTCTTGAGCAATTTGAGCTCCAGTAGCTCGTCTGTTTGATCGGACCACACGGGCCAGCCTTCGCTCCCCACGTGCATCAATGAGCCTTGGCCGCCCATGACCCTGTCGCCGGTTCACCACTGTTCCTTCCTTGGAGCACTTTTGATAGATACTGACCACTGCAGACCGGGAACACCCCACAAGAGCTGCAGTTTTGGAGATGCTCTGACCCAGTCGTCTAGCCATCACAATTTGGCCCTTGTCAAACTCGCTCAAATCCTTACTGTGCGTTCACACCGAGCTCCGGCGAGAGCGGTGTGGCGCGTCTTGGATGATTTGGGTGTCGAGGAGAGTTGAAATCAGGTCAACTTTATGGTAATGAGCTATGACGCGGTTCGGCGGCAACTAATCGGAATGTAGAAGTGCTCCTCTTGAGAGGATCCCAGAGAACGCAGTCCTGGAAACTTTGGTTCCCACCACATTAGTTCCCAAGTAAAATGGAGGAGAGGTTGATCATTGCTGTGGCGGGTTTGATAAGAAGGCACTCAACACTATTTATAGGCAACATTTTTGCTCTAGAATGCTTGTTTTTCAGCGGGAATGCAAATCATTTGTTCAAAACAACACCGATTTGACCAATTGCATTAATGCTGCACTTCAACCAGGACAGTTATTGTAATGTAGGCTGCACACAAATTAATGTTAATGTTAATTAAAGACCAAGGCTAGTAAACGCCTCCTATAAACTGCATGTTGAAATTAGACTAGCACTTAACCATGAACACAAAAGCCACACCACACAAATGGCTTTCAATTGGTATACTTCGTTAGCAAACATGTAACTATAATTGTTAAGTTCTTTCCATCGATCTGTTTTTTTTTTTTACTTTCACATTTAAATGATTTCATGAGGTGAACTTAAACCCTACTTGTGGTCAGTCTGCACAAATACCTGCATCAGTGCTTGTTTACTTTGCGGCCCCTTTAAATACAGTTTAAAAAAAAGACCAAGCATTCGATCTACGTCAGAGCGGCAGAGCATCCACGAATCTTTCTACAGCGTCGGTGGCAGGGCGGCCAGAGCGAATTTTGAGTTACGCTTGCCCATTTTTCCTGCTTCTAACACATCAACTTTGAGGACAAAATGTTCACTTGCTGCCTAATATATCCCACCCACTAACAGGAGCCATGATGAAGAGATAATCAGTGTTATTCACTTCACCGGTCATAATGTTATGCCTGATCGGTGTATGAATATGCATGTAAAGTCTACATGAAACATATTACCATTGTAATAGCAAAATACAGCTTTCTAGGTTTCTATCTAATCATGACCTGGATCAAGCTGGTTTAGATGGCTGACCAGCAGCTGCTGGGTTTTTTCTCTTTGGTCAAGAGTCCAGCTGGAAAAACCAGATCATACCGGCTTAAGCTGGTCCAGCTGAACAAGGTAGCAGATACAAGATTGCTTACCAAGTCCTAAAGCGCAGTTATCAAATTAATATGGTTTACATTGTAAAAAAAAAAAAATTTAACTTAAAAAAGTAAGTGTTCATGCTGACTTAAAATGTTAAGTTTAGTCAACTCAAATATCCAAGTTTTCACTACAACACATTTCAAGTTGACTAAGAACGAACACTTACTTTTTTAAGTTGAAACAACGTTTTTAGGGCCGAGCACTGATGGTGTGAGGACTTTTGTAATCGCTCGGTCTATTCTTCTTCTTTTCCAAAATGGATCGCATTTTTGAGGGCCTAAACATGCTCGAAAACTCACGAAACTTTGCACATGCGTCAGAACTGGCGAAAATTTACGTCTGATATGGGTTTCAGAATTAGGTGTGGCAAAATGCCTCGATAGCACCACCTATAAAATTTCAATTAAGCGCTGTTTGCGCTACGTATAACAGCCCAATGCGTACAAAAAAGTCCATAGGTGCAAAATCTGAAAACCCAACAGGAAGTGAGATATTTTTAATTTTCTCTGCAAAATTTTTGCAGTTTTTGCCATTTCCAGACGTTGTACTTTAACAAACTCCTCCTAGAGATTTAATCAGATGAACATCATATTTGGCCAGTCTAATCTAAAGTTAAATTGTGAAGAAGTGCGAGGGCCCTTTCATCACTGCTTGCAGCTTTAATTGTTTGTGTTATTTTGTTACACTTAGCTGGATGTTGCCGTAGGGAATTGCATTCCTTTATTGAGATCAAACTGATGACCGAACAGATGCTTAATTAATCACTTGACAGACACTTTTATCCAAAAGCGACTCAAGTGACATCAGACAATCTAATCTAAGACCTCGGCGGACAGCTTCATTTCACTATTTGCTTGTAGCTCTAGCTTACTTAATTAATACTTGTGTTCATCAAGGACGCATTAAACTGATCAAAAGTGACAGTAAAGACATTTATAATGTCACAAAAGATTCTATGTCAAATAAATGCTGTACTTTTGAACTTTCTATTCATCAAAGAATTCTGAGAAATGAAATGTATGACGGTTTCCACAGAAATATGAATTGATAATAATCATAAATGTTTCTTAAGCATCAAATCCTCATATGAGAATGATTTGTGAAGGATCATGTGACACTGAAGACTGGAGTAATGATGATAAATTCAGCTTTGATCACAGGAATAAATTACACTTTACTATATATTCGATTTACACTGGAGTAATATTTCACTGTTTTTACTGTATTTATGATCTAATAAACGCAGCTTTAGTGAGCAGAAGAGACTGACCCGTCTTTTGAACGCTAGTGCATGTGGAGGTTTTATGATGTTTGAGGAAGGCCAGCGTTACCTTGTGTCCTTTAAATCCAGGAAGGCCCGTCGCACCTTGAACTCCTGGAAGTCCAGGCTCACCCTGATCACCCTGTGGATTCACAAAACATCTGAGAATAAACTCTTCACCTCACTTACACCGGAGAGCTTTGAATACTAACATCACAATTGCGTGACTAACTGCACAAAATCGAAGACTCTTACCTTTTGACCCGCCGTACCAGGATTACCAGCGCTGCCTTTTTCTCCTGCACTCCCCTGAACACAAGCCAAATTAATCTCATGCACTCAAAACCACAAGCCATATACAGTTTCTCCATTATAAATGAGCTAGAAGAAGCCATTTGTTTCCAGGGACAGATAAAAAGACCAGTAATCACTGTAAATATTAAAGGAAATGCAGCTACTAAATGATTCTCCTATAATCCATTTGATAAGGGCACAATTCCAGGAACCGAATAAATGTAATCTCGGCACGACTATTCCCACCAGGTTCAACTCAAGGTATTAGCATAATTGCTAAAGGTGATGATTGGAGCAGACCAACCTTGGGGCCGTGGAGTCCGTCTGCTCCAGGGGCCCCTGATGGCCCCGCCGCGCCCTGAAGGATTTAATCAGACAGAACGCAGTTAAACACTGAAGCTGATAACACACAACCTGCCTCGCTCCACAAATAAACTTCAGCACAACTTCAGAAGATACTCACTCGGAAATTAACTCGCTCAAATTAAAACACGCAATCAGAAACTGCATAAATAAATGACACTGGAAATTATGATGTGGAAACAAAACTCACTTAAATGAAGGAAAACTTTTCAGAAAGGACCTGTTATTTTTAAATGTAATACCTCTGAACATTTCCATGAATTAGGTGTACGTTTTAGACTTTTCATTAAAACCTATAGGATAATTAAGTGAAATCATTTGAATTCATTATGGGTAATTAAATATGTAAATATTCATAAGTCACAGAATAAATGTACCTTTCAGATTCATCTCTTTTATTCTGCTTTGTCTGCCATTGGTTATTCAACTAAATTGTCAAAATACAATTTTAAATAGAATAGCTGATTTAATATTTTACATTATTGACACTTTAATCTTGCATCTTACTCCTTTCAATAATTTTACATTTTGTGCTATAACTTAGCAAATGTTTCTATTTATTTCCTGTGGCTGATGCATCATCATCATGCAAACTCTAAACTTATATCTAAAAATATATTACAATTTTAAAATAAATGCACATTGTTGATTCAAACAGTTGCTGGTCCCCATTGACTTGCATAGTATTTTATTTTTTTCATCCCATGGCAGTCAATGGGGACCAGCAACGGTTTGATCACATTCTTCAAATGTACAGGTTTGGAACAACTTGGGGGCGAGTAAATGATGACAAATGTGACCCTGGAGCACAACAGCAGTCTTGCGTCTCACGGGTATATTTGTGGCAATAGCCAACAATACATTGTATGGGTCAAAATTATCCATTTTTCTTTTATGCCAAAAATCATTAGGATATTAAGATCATGTTCCATGAAGATATTTTGTGAATTTCCTACCGTAAATATATAAAAAATTTATTATTAGTAGTAATATGCATTGCTAAGGACTTCATTTGGACAACTTTAAAGGAGATTTTCTCAATATTTAGATTTTTTTGCACCCTCAGATTCCAGATTTTCAAATAGTTCGGCCAAATATTGTCCTATCCTAACAAACCATACATCAATGGAAAGATTATTTATTCAGCATTTATTCAAAAAATTGACCCTTATGACTGGTTTTGTGGTCCAGGGTCACAATTTTTATTTTTGGGTGAACTATCCCTTTAAGGAGGGCGTCTTATTCTATATGTTACTTGCTCCATGTTTACAATACAGTACAAAATAATTTCCCCCTTTTATACAGATGGAAATGAAATTGAAAGACTAACATTTGAACACTGTAAAATTCAACAGTGATTCTAACTTTACTTAATGTCTTAACTGTAAAAATCTAGTAATCTGTACTATTCACATACTACACCTTGTTTACTCAGAAAACCCAAGTTAAGATTAATTGATTGGTTTGAGTGCCATTTTGTCAAGCAAAAAAAAAAACGTTTTCTTTTCCCTCATGTCCTCCACTTCTGCATTTTTCGCATTCACTCATTTCTCAAAGTTATCATGAATGTTGAATTGTCAAAACAACTGAAAAATTAGAGGGAACATCACATAAGCTGACTTCATAAA
Source organism: Coreius guichenoti (assembly GCA_039654105.1). Taxonomy (NCBI): domain Eukaryota; kingdom Metazoa; phylum Chordata; class Actinopteri; order Cypriniformes; family Gobionidae; genus Coreius; species Coreius guichenoti. The sequence continues at coordinate 982,479 of CM077189.1, read as the reverse complement.
CTGATGTGGATTTTCCTCAGATGTTTTTGTTTGATCACCATTATGGTGATCAGTGTTTCCTTTGGTTTGGCACTTGGAACTGTAATTCTCTTCCTACTGATGCAGCGATGAAACAAGAAATCACAATTATTTGATTTAAAAGGAAGATAAGTAAATATATATATAGTTGAAGACACCAGATATAATGTTTCACTAGTGGGTCAGGACACTATAGTTCATTTCTGTAAGTGAGGAGAGCAAAATAAAGTAAACTGTGACATATTATACCCAAAAATTATTCAAAAATAAAAATAAAATTTGGGCGCAAAATGATTCCGACACTTTGACCTGATCATGTTTTGCTTCAGTGTTTTTTCTTTAATTGCTAATGTGACCTTTGACACCACAGACTGAACAAAATGAAGCATTGCTTGGTCATTGGTTGAGCTAAATTGGTATTATCTAATTGTGTTCTTAAATTGAACAGCTGATTGGTTGATTGTGATCCATTACATCCCTTTCTATCAAAGTTATCTGACATTATCAAGATGAATTTGTTCACAGTTTAACTCTGAGTTCTTGTCATATTTTATTAGCATTTTCTAAACTATAGTGAATAAACTGTGATAATGTGAGAAAATGTTGAAGGTGTCTGAATACATTTTGGTTTGACAGTATGTATATATATATATATCAAGTACTCTCAGTTCTTTTTTAGTCACTAGAACTCTTGTATAAGTGAACTATACTAAGCAGGTGTTCAGCTACATCTAATTGTTTTGATAGTATTTCATTTTTTAAATTTAGAATATATCACAGTATGGTACATAAAAAATTGCTGTCTTATTCAGTTTTGCATTAAACGTGCATTTAGGTACATTGAGTTTTGCTGGTGTTTGTGTTTGAGTGAGAAAAGAATTCATATAATTTGAAAGACGTTGTCATTGAATGTATTTCGTGCCACAGCGATGATAAATGCTCCTCAGTTTTGTCTGTGCTCACTGTGTGAAGAGTGTAGTATTGAGAAATGAGTCTGTAATGACTCTTAAACACCAGCAGGAGGCAGCAGCCTTCCCTCTGCCGCACACACACACACAGACCCCGGCCGAACGCTTGGCTCTGGCCATCAGAGGTCACCCTAACATTGTTTACTGGCCGCTCTGCAACACAGTCCCTGGACTGATCGCTGCTTAACGACTGACCCCTGTCCAAATTGCTCTCCGGCAGATCTCATGAGCGGCTCTACAGCGGCCTGGGACACCATCCAATCCAATTTCTCTGAAGTGTCCAATTTTACCGGGTCAGTTGACACAATGAGGGGGTAAAGAGGTGAGCCTGGTGTTTTCTGGCGGGATGTTTACTCACCGGAGCTCCTCTTGGTCCAGGTGAGCCTTTCTGGCCAGCGGCTCCTCTTGCTCCCTAAACCCACGACACAAGATCCACAGCATCCGCCGTGAGTTACAGTTACAGAGGATTAAAATGTGTGTGTGAGTGTGTGTGTGTGTGTGTGTGTGTGTGTGAATATGTGAAAGATCCACAGCATCCACCATGTGTTACAGTTACAGATGATTAAAATGTGTGTGTGTGTGTGTGTGTGTGTGTGTGTGTCTGTGAGTGAATGTGTGAAAGATCCACAGCATCTGCCGTGTGTTGCAGTTACAGAGGATTAAAATGTGTGTGTAAGTGTGTGTGTGTGTGTGTATGTGTGTGCTTGTTTATGTGATTTATGAGGACACAAATTTGTATAATGACATGGTTATTACACTGGTATTACGACGTAAACGTGGTTTATGAGGACATTTCCTGTGTCCTCGTAATAAAAATAGCTTAAAAAACATACTAAACAATGTTTTATTAAAAATGTAAAAATGCAGAATGTTTTCTGTGATGGGTAGGTTTAGGGGTAGGGGTAGTGTGTGTGTGTGTGTGTGTGTGATGGGTAGGTTTAGGGGTAGGGGTAGTGTGTGTGTGTGTGTGTGATGGGTAGGTTTAGGGGTAGGGGTAGTGTGTGTGTGTGTGTGTGTGATGGGTAGGTTTAGGGGTAGGGGTAGTGTGTGTGTGTGTGTGTGATGGGTAGGTTTAGGGGTAGGGGTAGTGTGTGTGTGTGTGTGTGTGATGGGTAGGTTTAGGGGTAGGGGTAGTGTGTGTGTGTGTGTGTGATGGGTAGATTTAGGGGTAGGGGTAGTGTGTGTGTGTGTGTGTGAGTGAGTGTGTGATGGGTAGGTTTAGGGGTAGGGGTAGTGTGTGTGTGTGCGTGTGTATGTGTGTGTGTGTGTGTGTGATGGGTAGGTTTAGGGGTAGGGGTAGTGTGTGTGTGTGTGTGATGGGTAGGTTTAGGGGTAGTGTAGGGGGATAGAATGTACAGTTTGTACAGTATAAAAACCATTACGTCTATGGAATGTCCTCATAATATACACTCACCTAAAGGATTATTAGGAACACCATACTAATACTGTGTTTGACCCCCTTCGCCTTCAGAACTGCCTTAATTCTACGTGGCATTGATTCAACAAGGTGCTGAAAGCATTCTTTAGAAATGTTGGCCCATATTGATAGGATAGCATCTTGCAGTTGATGGAGATTTGTGGGATGCACATCCAGGGCACGAAGCTCCCGTTCCACCACATCCCAAAGATGCTCTATTGGGTTGAGATCTGGTGACTGTGGGGGCCATTTTAGTACAGTGAACTCATTGTCATGTTCAAGAAACCAATTTGAAATGATTCGAGCTTTGTGACATGGTGCATTATCCTGCTGGAAGTAGCCATCAGAGGATGGGTACATGGTGGTCATAAAGGGATGGACATGGTCAGAAACAATGCTCAGGTAGGCCGTGGCATTTAAACGATGTCCAATTGGCACTAAGGGGCCTAAAGTGTGCCAAGAAAACATCCCCCACACCATTACACCACCACCACCAGCCTGCACAGTGGTAACAAGGCATGATGGATCCATGTTCTCATTCTGTTTACGCCAAATTCTGACTCTACCATCTGAATGTCTCAACAGAAATCGAGACTCATCAGACCAGGCAACATTTTTCCAGTCTTCAACTGTCCAATTTTGGTGAGCTCGTGCAAATTGTAGCCTCTTTTTCCTATTTGTAGTGGAGATGAGTGGTACCCGGTGGGGTCTTCTGCTGTTGTAGCCCATCCGCCTCAAGGTTGTGCGTGTTGTGGCTTCACAAATGCTTTGCTGCATACCTCGGTTGTAACGAGTGGTTATTTCAGTCAAAGTTGCTCTTCTATCAGCTTGAATCAGTCGGCCCATTCTCCTCTGACCTCTAGCATCAACAAGGCATTTTCGCCCACAGGACTGCCGCATACTGGATGTTTTTCCCTTTTCACACTATTCTTTGTAAACTCTAGAAATGGTTGTGCGTGAAAATCCCAGTAACTGAGCAGATTGTGAAATACTCAGACCGGCCCGTCTGGCACCAACAACCATGCCACGCTCAAAATTGCTTAAATCACCTTTTTTTCCCATTCTGACATTCAGTTTGGAGTTCAGGAGATTGTCTTGACCAGGACCACACCCCTAAATGCATTGAAGCAACTGCCATGTGATTGGTTGATTAGATAATTGCATTAATGAGAAATTGAACAGGTGTTCCTAATAATCCTTTAGGTGAGTGTAGTTGCACCAACATGTGTGTGTGTGTGTGTGTGTGTGTGTGTGTGTGTGTGTGTGTGTGTGTGTGTGTGTGAGTGAATGTGTGAAAGATCTATAGCATCCGCCGTGTGTTACAGTTACAGATGACTTAAGTGTGTGTGTGTGTGTGTGTGTGAGAAAGATCCACAGCGTATGCCGTGTGTTACAGTTACAGATGATTTAAATGTGTATGTGTGTGTGTGTGTGTGAGAGTGAGTGTGAGTGTCCGTCAGTTTATGTGTGACTGTGTGTGTGTGAGAGAGAGAGAAAGAGTGTGTGTGTGTGTGTGTGTGTGAGAGAGTGTGTGAGGGTGCGCCAGTGTGTGTGTGTGTGTGTGTGTCAGTGTGTGTGAGTGCGTCTGTGTGTGAGTGTGTGTGTGTCAGTGTGTGTGTATGAGTGCGTATGTGTGTGTGTGTGTGTGAGAGTGTGTGTTTGTGTGAGTGTGTGTGAGTGTTTGTGTGTGTGTGTGTGTGAGTGTTTGTGTGTGAGAGTGTGTGTGTTTGTGTGAGTGTGTGTGAGTGTGTGTGTGTGTGTGTGTGTGTTTGTGTGAGTGAGTGAATATGTGAAAGATCCACAGCATCCGCTGTGTTACAGTTACAAGTGATTAAAATGTGTGTGTGTGTGAGTGTGTGTGTTTGTGTGAGTGTGTGTGTGTGTTCACCTAAATATATTGATTGATTGATTGATTGATTGATTGATTGGTTGATCTAGGTCACTAACACATGTAGTGTGTGTTCTGTGTAGTGTGAAGCGTGATGTGTGTGTGTTCATACCTGCTCTCCGTCCACTCCTGCTTCACCGGGAAGCCCACGGATTCCCTGCAGAGGACAAGATCTGTCAGCCGCGCTTCATGAACCGTCTAACGCTCCGACGGACGGGACGAGCGGATAATGACGTTGTGTTTCACACACACAGACGGGATCAAGCCCCGGTGTGATTCATCATTCATCATCTCACTGTTATTACAGCGGTACAGGATGTCACTCAATTAATCCTGCTCATGGAAAAGCTATTGCTCAAACGGTAGCCTGCCAAGAAACAGGACACAATTGACTCTCTGACATTCACACATTTTCAGTGTCTGTTTTTCGAGCGCACTAAAAGACTTTAATTGAGATCCATTAAAAACGTCCTCCATCCATCTGCTTCCTCTGAGAGCCAGTGATGCTCCTCACATTACAGTAGAACATCATTAAGCACAGAAAAAAGCCTAAACTGAGTGTATAATAGCATGCCCTTTCTTAAAGGGGGGGTCTAATGCTATTTCCTGCATTCTGACTGACACTGTTAAAGAGTTGATTCTCATGATAAACATGGACAATATTTCTGTGCCAAATACACTCCTTCAGGATTCAAATGAGTTTCTGAAAGTTTTTTTTTTTTGAGTATGGCCCTGTATGACATCATAAAGGGCGGAATTCCTTGTATGGGCACTTATCCCGGATGATCTCACACACACACACACACATCACCCAGAGCGAGAGCAAGAGTGCATCCATCAACGAGCTTCGTTCGGGTTACGGGAGCCGTCGGCGGCGCTGGCGTTGTGTTTTTAGACACGAGATCAACAATGTCACTAAAGAAGTGTGTTTCTGGTGTGAGGGAAAGATCACCTTGTTCAGCTTCCCAAATAACCCAGCGTTAAGGGAACAGTGGATGCAGTTTGTGTTTCCGGAGTTCTGCAAGTGTGTGTGTTTGTTCCCGGTCATGAGTGGAAACCGCAGGCGGTGAGTGAAACTGCATCAAATGTGTGTGTTTTGTTGGCAATCGGCACGTAAGTGCATATAATGTGAACAACACCAACGTATAGAGAATCGAGAGTTATCCAGTGTGTGTGTGTGTGTGTGTGTGTGTGTTTGAGTGTGAGTGTGTATGTGTGTGTGTGTGTGTGTGAGTGTGTGTGTGTGTGTGTGTGTGTGTGTGTGTGCTCGTGTCTCTTTAGCTCCACCCACTGCACGCCTCCACGGACTCGGCTGTTTTCAGAAAGAATCGGTACAGTGTATCTGTCTTTTATAAACATGATAAACTAAAGACTCTTGGGAGATATGAAGGATCAACACTACTCTATAGATACTCAAGATTAACATGAGACTGGCAGAAACTGTGTGTGTTATGAACCCTTTAAAGATTTAAGATTTAAAGATAATATCTCATATTTGAAAGTATCGGACATATTCCAAAAAAAATTTCAACGTAAACATTTAAGTAACATGTATCAGCTGTTCTCTCTGAAAACATTTACTTCTTTTGGTGCATTTGTGCGTTGAACATGTACCGTAACAAACGAGTGACCGTTCTGTTAACACCTAAAAACGACCACTATTTACTCCAAAGATGAAATGTGAGACCCAAACGCCTCTTCCTTCCTGCCACAGACTGAATAATAACCCTGATGAGGATGTAGAAACAAACTGGTGTTTGTCTTTTACTAGGAAACACTCGTGCAACAAAGTGTGCTTTAGTTTCAGAGGGTCCCGCATTAGAGCCGCTGCACAACACGCATCTCTTTCTCCACCTGCGGCTGTTGCCCAAATGTTTGCATTCAAATCAATTACTCATCTGTTGTAGCTTCATAACCGGCTGCCACAAGCATGTGAGCGGATCCAAGCGCGGCACCTGTAACGGCAGCGTCCAGAGACGTGAGGAAACGTTTGATTCAGACACCTGAGAGATTACACAACCGAGAGTAAAGTCACACAGCTTTGAAATGGAGATGCCTGCATATTATCTAGACCTAATGAGTCATTTCATAGTGAGCGGCCTCCATCGATCGCGCTTCACTCAAAGGCTCTCCCTCTTTCAGAGACGCTGAATTACATCAAAAAACTTCTGAGGCCTTCGCAGGTTTCGTTTGAGAGGAAACACTGCAGAAATGTGAGAGAGAGCGAGACTGTAAATGTAATTACATGCCAGATGAAAGGTGTCACACCTGACCAGAAGCATGAGTCAAGTGTTAATTTGCAGGTTGAGCTGTAATGATTAGTAGCAGGAAATGACTTATTAGCAAATCACAGGCATGCTGTCCAAATATAACAGGCAAACCAGCTCATTACCGGCAAAGGAAATTCATCATTATTTATAAAACAGAAATTAGTAAAGCCATATGGGTGAATCTCACAGAATCTGTCAAGAACGCATTGCACCTTGATATCAGAAGAGAAAAAGCGCAATTATATTTTGCATGAAGAAAACATGCCTATATTTAGGACAATTAAGATGTTTTGCTTTGTGACAATATTTAAATATACAGTTGTAAGAACCTCTTGCAGAATCTGTGAAAATGTGATTAATTTTAACAAAGAGAGATCATACAAAATGCATGTTATTTTTTATTTAGTCCTGTCCTGAATAAGATATTTTACATTAAAGATGATTACATATAGTCCACAAGCTGAATTTATAAAAATGACCCCGTTCAGAAGTGTACACAACTATTAGAAAAGGTTGAAACATTCACTGAAGCTCCAGAAAGAAACACAACGCATTAAGAGCCGGGGGTGAACACTTTTGCACAGGATGAAGATGTCCAAATGTTTCTTATTTTGTTTAAATATAATTTTTTTTCATTTAGTCCTGCCCTTCAGAAGCAACAGAAGATACTTACATGTCACAAAGTGTTCACCCCCGGCTCTTAATGCGTCGTGTTTCCTTCTGGAGCGTCAGTGAATGTTTGAGCCTTTTTTAATAGTTGTGTTTGAGTCCCTCAATCGTCCTCAGATCTCAGAATCACAGTCACTGCTGGAGAGGCTCAAATATACAGAAGATGCTGGAAAACTGAAGAATCTGCAGGAGCTGGAGGATTTTTCTGAACAACGTTGGTCAGTTTAACTGCTCAGGACAAACAAGAGACTCAAGAACAACCATCACAAAACACACACACACACACACACACACACAGCCGTGGCTCATCAGGGAACGACTCACACAGCCAGCCGTGGATCATCAGGGAACGAGACACAGGATTAAGAGTCAAGGGTTCATACACTTCTGAACGGGGTCATTTCAATAAATTCAGCTTGTGGACTATATGTAATCATCTTTAATGTAAAATATCTCATTCAGGACAGGACTAAATAAAAAATAACATGCATTTTGTATGATCTCTCTTATTTTGTTAAAATTATTCACATTTTCACAGATTCTGCAAGAGGTTCACAAACTTTTTCTTGCAAATGTAAAAAGCACTTGAGCAAAAAAAAAAAAATCTCATCTAATTTATCTAAAAATACTACCATTACTTATTATTTAAATCAACGTTTTTGGGGTCGGTACGATTTTTTAATGAAGAAAGAGCCCCACTAAAGCTGCGTTTATCTGATCATAAATACAGTAAAACAGTGAAATATTATTCCAGTGTAAATCAGCTGTTCTCTATGTGAATATATAGTAAAGTGTAATTTATTCCTGTGATCAAAGCTGAATTTATCATCATTACTCCAGTCTTCAGTGTCACATGATCCTTCACAAATCATTCTCATATGAGGATTTGATGCTCAACAAACATTTATGATGATTCTTTGAATCAAAAGAACAGCATTTATTTGAAATATAAATATTTTGTAACATTATAAATGTCTTTACTGTCACTTTTGATCAGTTTAATACGTCCATGCTGAATAAAATACTAATTTCTTTTTAAAAAATGGTAGTGTATATGAGAATCACCACGATGACAATGCGAAAAATAGGTTTAAAAATAATATCTAAATATTTTGTGAGATTGACACTCATTATTGAATAATACTGAACGCAAGAATACAAGTGTATATTGTTTTATGATGTCCCATGAAGCGCGTGATCTGACGTGTCCGAATGGCTCATTCATCAGCTGTCACGTGTCCGTCTTCAGCAGGAGGATTGAGCTTCACACTGACTGTGTTTATTAAGTGTGTGGGCGACATTAACAAGCAAACCAGGCTTGTATATTTTGCTGCCAGTTTCTATAGCCCACTGAGGCTGGATGTTCATTTGACATGCAATTATTTAATCTCGACTGCATGTATGGATTGAACTCAGATGTAGATCAAATATAAAATCAATTTTTCTCTCATTTAAGCAGGCAAACAAAGCTAATGCTAATTGATTACAGATGTCAAACTGCCCACATCTGAGGCTGTAAGGAACTATAGTGTGAGAGTTCTGGTGAGGAAGCTAAACTGCCACAGACTCAAAGAAAATAAACATGTTTTCTGTCAAATGATCAGGATGTTTTGACATGCAAACACCGAGGACGGAAACACTGGGCTGTTGTAGATGCTGAGCGTGATGGGAATGTCAGATTTCTCATGCTGGTGCCCGTAGATCTGTAAACACTTGATGTGCTTGATGCAGGGCTCTCATTTCAAGAACGTGCTTCTTCATTTAGTCTTTTCTTCACTCAGGTACAGAGTTATTACAATCAAATTTAAGGCTTTATAAATGAAATATAACATCATACACTATATTGCCAAAAGTATTGGGACACCCCTCCAAATCACTGAATTCAGGTGTTCAGTCACTTCATGGCCACAGGTGTATAAATCAAGCACTAGGCATGCAGACGCTTCTACAAACATTTGTGAAAGAATGGGTCGCTCTCAGGAGCTCAGTGAACTCAAGCGTGGTACCGTGATAGGTTGCCACCTGTGCAATAAGTCCATTCCTGACATTTCCTCACTACTAAATATTCCACGCTCAACTGTTAGTGGGATTATAACAAAGAGGAAGCAATTGGGAACAACAGCAACTCAGCCACGAAGTGATAGGCCACGTAAAATCACAGAGCGGGGTCAGCGCATGCTGAGGGTCACAGTGCGCAGAAGTCGCCAACTTTCTGCAGAGTCAATAGATACAGACCTCCAAACTTCTGTGGCCTTCAGATGAGCTCAAGAACAGTGTGTAGAGAGCTTCATGGAATGGGTTTCCATGGCCGAGCAGCTCATCCAAGCCTTACATCACCAAGTGCAATGCAAAGCGTGGGATGCAGTGGGGTAAAGCACGCCGCCACTGGACTCTAGAGCAGTGAGACGTGTTCTCTGGAGTGACCAATCACGCTTCTCTGTCTGGCAATCCCATGGACGAGTCTGGGTTTGGCGGTTGCCAGGAGAACGGTACTTGCCTGACTGCATTGTGCCAAGTGTAAAGTTTGGTGGAGGGGGGATTATGGGGTGGGGTTGTTTTTCAGGGGTTGGGCTTGGCCCCTTAGTTCCAGTGAAAGGAACTCTTAATGCTTCAGCATACCAAGACATTTTGGACAATTTCATGCTCCCAACTTTGTGGGAACAGTTTGGGGATGGCCCTTCCTGTTCCAACATGACTGTGCTCCAGTGCACAAAGCGTCGGTCCATAAAGACATGGATGAGCGAGTTTGGTGTGGAGGAACTTGACTGGCCTGCACAGAGTCCTGACCTCAACCCGATAGAACACCTTTGGGATGAATTAGAGCGGAGACTGCGAGCCAGGCCTTCTCGTCCAACATCAGTGCCTGACCTCACAAATGCGCTTCTAGAAGAATGGTCAAAAATTCCCATAAACACACTCCTAAACCTTGTGGAAAGCCTTCCCAGAAGAGTTGAAGCTGTTATAGCTGCAAAGGGTAGGCCAACTCCATATTAAACCCTACGGATTAAGAATGGGATGGCATTAAAGTTCATGTGCATGTAAAGGCAGGCGTCCCAAAACTTTTGGCAATATAGTGTACAGTATGTGCGGGTAGAACACATGACACAAGTTCAAAAAATACTGATTTTGACAAAACACTAATTTATAAAATGATAGACCTCACATTTCAGCCTTTAAACCATTTTTTTAAAGGGGTGGTTGATTATGATTTGGGTTTTTTTAACTTTAGTGAGTGTGTAATGTTGCTGTTTGAGCATAAACAACATCTGCAAAGTTACGACGCTCAAAGTTCAAAGTTAATTTCTTTTACAGAAATCTCTTTTTAAGGACTACAACAAACGGCTGGTAGGGACTACAACGAGCTTCTTCACGGGTTAGTGACATCGCTAACCGTAACATTTACATAAACCCGCCCCCGGGAACATGTTGAGAAGAGGAAGAGTTGTTGTAGTTGAGCACATTTGGGAGTCGCTCAAGCTGTCGTCCGTCTTTCACATTTATTGCGATACAGTACGAACACAAATGCAATAGCATGTCATAAAGCAAGATGACAACATAAGTTATAACCATAATTAAACTAAACTATCCCTGTTCTCTCTTCATGCAGCAGATATTCTCTGGTTCATCTCACAACAGTTCCCACACCAGCGGTTTATAGATTATCATGACAGGATATGCTAATCGATGACTTGAAGACTTTAACTCATAAATTCATCAACTATCCATTCAGAAACGTCCTGTCTCATTCTACATGTTGTCTCTTCTTCTTGAGTCTCTCCATCATTGTCCGACTCCGGTTTGAACATAAAAGGCTTAAGAAGAGGGCGGAGCTTCAAGAGCCCTCTTCTGGAAAGGGGGGTGGGGAGCAGCAGCTCATTTGCATTTAAAGGGACACACAAAAAAATTGTTTTGCTCACCATCAAATAGTGACAATTTTAACATGGTATAAAAATCTGTGGGGTATTTTGAGCTGAAACTTCACACACACTCAGAGACTTATTTTACATCTTGTAAAAAGGGGCATTATAGGACCCCTTCAAGAAATGGGATTAGTCAAAATTATAAATCATTATCTCCCAGTTTCACAGACAAGGCTTAAACTAGGATCTCAGATTAAATGCATGTTTGAGCTGTTTTAACTGAAAGCATCTTAAAATATGTCAGTGCCATTGTTTTGTCTCAAGATTCACACCAGTAATGTTTTTTTCTAAGGCACTTTTATAAAAGCTGCTTAAATGTACTAATTGAACTAATCCTGGTTTAATCTAAACCCTGTCTGTGAAACCAGGCCTATATTTTTATATTCATTTAAAATTCATTCATAAAACACATTATTATCTTGGATTTTAAGAATGCACATTCGCTTGTTTTTGATCCACCGGCTGAATGAAAATGCAGTTTTACTCTCTGACAGTAGGTGGTGCTTATGGAGCATCAGAAACACAAATGTAACTAGTTTGCCGGTATGATATAAATGTCATTAAAAACATTGTCATAATTCATCTCAGTATATGAGCCTGTAGAAGGTGCAACAGGTAAAAACATTACCTATTAAATAAATGTGCAGTGCTAAATAAAAGAGTCATTGCCTCTTGAAGTTTAATAACCACATTAAGCCATATCGCGATTTATGTCCCCAAATTTAAGACCTCTTGAAATGATAATTAAGATTATTCTTATATAATTTAAGACTTTTTATTTAATTTGATACAGCTGAATTTAGGAGCCTGATACTTTAAGGAACCGCTGCAAAGAGATTGTCAGATTTTTGCTAATTATGAAGGACTCAGTCAACATGTGCTGAGGGTGTTTGTTTGGATTTGGTATTGAGCTGCATTTGAATACATGTGACACATATTTAACAAATGCTTTTGTTAAGCAGGATAAAAGAGGAAGAAGAGCAGAAGCGACTCACTGGAACACCTTGCGGTCCATCTGCGCCTGGCAGCCCGGCGTCTCCTTTCTCTCCCTGAGGAACAGACACAGATCCACTGATCAACAACTCACTTCTCAGATCTGAAACAGTTTAACTGTGGCACTCAGAATCACTTTAAGATGAATAACATTTTTAAAAACAGCAAAAAGTTAATGCTCCATGAAGGGTTTGAAGTTAAACAAGAAGCTTGATCAGAGTATATGACTCCATATTAAAGTGGCTTTGTGGTTGTTTGCTTGCAGAGCCAGATCTCGCTGGACACATAAAACAGAGACTTGCATTGGAAAACAAGCCAGAAGAAAAGATTTATTCTCCATAACAGCTTTTCTTAGTGTTTAGCTCTAACACTACTAAGATGCATAAATGCAAAACACACCAGTATTTTGTCTTGTTTTCCAGTAAATCTATCAATATATATTAAATGCGTGATTTTTTTTCCCAAACTAGTTCAGCGGAAATCCCACCCTGGAGCCGATTCTAAACATTTCATTGGCCATGTCAATCACAATAACGACTGCCTACACCCAACCCTGATCCCTAAACCTACCCGTCACTGTAACCTCAGCCAATGAAATTGGTTGCAGGGCGGGATTTCCACTGAACTGGTTATCAAAAACAAAATAAATGAGCAAAACTGTGCAAAATAATAAGAAAATACATCTTAAGTTTAGTTTTGTACCCATTGATAAATTCATTTTGTTTATATTTTGAAGCATTGTCCTCACTAAATTATTAGACATGCATACAACAAGAAAAATAAACATAATTCAGGATTTATATAAAAAAAAAAAAAAAAAAAATATATATATATATAGTCAGGATATAATACTATGATGAACACAGTGCCCTCCACTAATATTGGCACCCCTGGTAAATATGATCAAAGGCGGCTATAAAAATAAGTCTGCATTGTTTATCCTTTTGATCTTTCATTAAAAAAATTCACAAAATTCTAACCTTTCATTGAAGTAAAGCAATTGAAAGTGGGGTGAAACTCACATTATGAAATAAATGTTTTTCTGTAGTTCACATTGGCCACAATTATTGTAACGTCCTTTCCCCAACATACCAGCTCTGAGTCTTCTCCTATAATGCCTGATGAGTTTGGAGATCAGAGCCCATTCCTTCATACAGAATCTCTCCAGATCCTTCAGATTCCCAGATCTTCTCTTCAGTTCATCACTCATTCTCTATAGGGTTCAGGTCAGGGACTGGGATGGTCATGGCTGAAGCTTCATTTTGTGCTCAGTGACACATTTGTGTGTTGATTTTGATGTTTGTTTTGGATCGTTGTCCTGATGGAAGATCCAACCACGGACATTATAAGATTTCTAGCAGAGGCCGTCAGGTTTTGATTTTTTATCTGTTGGTATTTGCTAGAATCCATGATATTAAGTATCTGAACAAGAAGTCCAGGACCTCCACCAAAAAAATAGGCCCCAACATTAAAGATCTAGTGTTATATTTAACCGTGGGCATGGGGTACTTTATATCCCTGTTTGTGTTTGCTGCCAAAAAGCTCTTGTTTTAGACTCATCTGACCACAGAACCAGGTCCATCTGAAGCTCCAGTCGTGTCTGATCTGAATATGTTGGAGTTTGTTTCTGGATGAGCGAGGAGGATTTTTCTTGAATCCCTCCCAAACAACATGTGCTGATATAGGGGTTGTTTAATCCTTTTTTTAGGCTTTCTGAGCCCAAGACTCAACTAATCTCTGCGATTCTCCATCTGTGATCTTGGAGAGTCTTTGTCCACTCAAACGCTCCTCCTCGCCGCATTAGGACGATATACACACACGTCCTCTCTCAGGCAGATTCATAACATCTTTAGTTGATTGAACTTCTTAATTATTGCCCTGATGGTGGAAATGGGGATTTTCAATGCTTTAGCTGTTTTCCTACAGACACTTTCTGTTTTGTGAAGCTCAACAATCTTTTGCTGTACATCAGGGGCCATATTCACAAAACATCTTAAGGCTAAAAGTAGCTACTAACTTGCCGATTTAGCAGAAACTCTTATAATAATGGGCGTGTCAGTCCTAATTTTAGGACTCCTAAATTTTTGCTCCAAGAGTATTTCACAAAGCATTTTAGCACTAAAACTAGCTCATAAATCTGTGAAACGTTAGGAGTAGTCAAGAGGACTCCTACTTCACTAAGACCAAATCACAAACACTCCAATGGATGTTGCCACAATCCGCCTCAGCAATCTGCTAAAAGACACTGTCCACCATTGAGGAGATGATGGGTGCTGAACCTTTTCTTCATACGGAAGAAAATCCATGCATGTGTGAGCATCCACGGCTGGAGCTCACATCTGACAAAGAGTCTGAACAAACCGTAAAACAGGCGCTGTGTTTATATATGAGGCACATATTTGAGTCTAAAGAACTACATTCTCACCTAAAAACTCTTAAAACTACATTTAGTGACACAACAACAGTAGCATTTGTAAATTTATGGTGGTCCATAATTGCTCGTCCGCCATGACACTCTCTGTGAGAAACGTTGCAAGCGGAGTGATACAAACTGAAACAGTTAGAGTGTTACTGGGAGAATATCGCTTGGCTCTCAGCCAATCAGATTTGAGAACCAGAAAGAACTGTTGTATATATGTATATATAAATGTTTTTTTTTTTTTAAGCATAGTCCTCACTACGACCCAGTTCCACAGACAGGGCTTAGATTAGGCCTTAGTTTAATTAGGACATTTAAGTGCCTTAGAAAAAAGCAAGCAATGGCACTGAGATATGCTTTCAGTTAAACATGCATTTTAGTCTGAGACTAGCTTAAGCCTCGTCTGTGAAACCGGGGGATAATGTCTTATCTAATGTCTTATACAGTAAATGTATCCTGTCAGCAGAAGACAGTAAGTTTATCTTGCGATGATCAGAGCTGCTGCTGGTGGACCGGAGACAGGCTTCCTGTTCAACAGTCATTGGCCTTAAGTAAAGAGCAAATGTTTGCCCTCCATGAAAGCTTCAAGTACACTCACTAACACTTCAGCTTTGTGAAGCGGTTTGAAAGGCTGGGAGAAAGAGAAACGAAGAGCTTGGCATTCCAGCACATATAAAAACATCTAAGCAAGCAAACCTTTCATTAGAAGAGCAGCGAGACATAAATGTGGACTGTGGTGGCCTGGAGCTGGACCCAATAACGGCTCCGACTCTGGCCTGACATCTGTAGGTGTGTTTGGCAACATAAAACATGTTCTATGGTGAGCAAACATTCAAAGCGTACAGTTTGTGGAAAACATGTCTCAGACATAAAACTACACAGTCCGTCCCACTAATGTATGTCCAGCGTTAACACATGCAGGACGGCTAGACATCAAAATGTCAACCATGTATGTGCTATAAATGTTTCCTTTCTGGTATTGAGGTTCATTTTCAACCCAGACACATTGGAAAAACATGCCTGTGCAAAATTATATAACGTCACTTCTCGCATGTTTCAAAGTGAAATGTGCAGTGATTAGCGCTAAAAGTGTGTTCAGGTTAGGGTTGCCAGCTGTCCCGTATTAGCCGTAAAATCTCAACTTTTCAGAATGCCGCAAGCGCACCGCAGGTCATGTGACATCGAACCAACCAATCAGCTTCACCCTTTCCATAATAACATTGAAAGCTCAGCCAAGATGGACGAACAGCTGATCATAGCTCATCTCCATAAATATATCTAGCAGTAGAGCTAATGCAAGGGCTGAAAATCCATTTATCCTTTGCTGAAACTTCTTGCCAAAGGGGCATTTAGTTTGTCGGTTTAGTTTGTTCTAGGTGTACACTAGGTGTGTGTGAGTAAAATGCCTTTAAACGTTGTAGGAACATTTGTTTGTGTGTGCATTTGTAGATTATATTGCAAACAAAAATGATTATGTTATTCACGGTGATACTGTAATGAGAAATCCATGTTGAAAACAGTTGTGCATTTTTTCAGGATTCTTTGATGAATAGAAAGTTCAAAAGAACAGCATTAATCTGAAATAGACAGCTTTTGTGACATTAAACTGTCACTTTTGACACATTTAATGCATTCATTATTAATGAACTATTATTTGAACGGTAGTGTATAATGCTACAAAAGCTTTCGATGGTTTGTGTGAAACAACTGACATTTATTTCTATGATGTTAAAATTCTTTTTAGGATTAAATTGTGCATTAATAGGTTAAGCAAAACAAATGTGTTTATATCTGAGAACCTTTTATACACACACTTAAAGGGGCCATGAATTGAGAAATCAACTTTCCCTTGAGCTTTTGATATATAAAAGGTCATGGTAATATAAGAATATCCTGTAAGTTTCAGAGCTGAAAACTTCCTTGTTAGTCAAAGAAAAGCTTTTATTGACAGCTGGCTCAGCAAACGATCGATCTGCGAATGTACGTCCCCGTGACGTCAGAGTTCAGTGAAACGCCGCCTCAAGACGAACGCCTCATTCTGTAGCCCCGCCCACTGACTCGTGCATGACATGACATGTTATAGATAAATAACATAGCTTCAGACTTAATAACATAAATAACATACTTCCAACGAACTTCCAAGCAATAAAGCTTATGGCATGTTTCAAACAGTATGTGCCATAAATACTGTCCATGAGCATAGACATACGCCTAAAACAAATTTGCCACTTTGGCGGGTTGAATTTTATATATACACATTTTTCAACTGTAGTCTTTTAAAAAGGCATCTGAAATAATAAACTTGCAATGCATGTAGTGTCACTCGTTTCATTTGAAAATGAATATTGTTGGTGTTACAGGGCTTGAATTTCGGCATGGGATTTTACTCAGTCCCACAGATTTTGTGCTCAGACCCAAAGTGTGTCACATAAAGCCGCCTTTCAGCACTAAATTGAGTCTTTTTCGCTGCTTATTGCGCTTAAACAGTCAGTTTTAAGTGAATGTAAACAGTTGAGAAAGAAAACGCATGTGTATCAGTGTAATGGATCCGTGCGTCAGGTCTTAAAGTGACAGCAGCCTGAAAAACCTGCTGCCAAATTAAGAGATAATATTAAAAATATCTATATAGCAGTTTTTCCCCATGGTATCGATGTCAAAATTGTGGCCAGTGAAAATGAATAAATGCACGACTACTAGTTGACTTGAAAAATCTTTAGTCAGTGGCATATTATTAAAATACCATCATTTTAATTAGTTTTTATTAATCGATTAAAATAATTTAACTTGATTAACTTAACTTCATTAAAATGTTTTACAAATACATAAAATCAAGAAATCACATTTTTTACATTATTGCTTCTTTTTGTGAATTATTGCCCAGTTTCTCTTTATAAAAACATAATTATAGCAGAAATGCTGGTGGACATATGTAACCTTGGGGAAATTGTGTTGGACTTTGAGTCAAAAAATTTGAGAATCATGTGACGGCGCGACTGCAGAATTACAGACTTCCATGCCTCAGAAGTGTCGGTTTTGATATAATTGTCCAGATTCTCACAGCGTTTCGGGACTAAATTGATTCAGACATATAATTTCAGGTGTATGATGTGCCAGAAACATAAAAGAAGTTGGCTACTTCAAAACCTTGCTTTCCAAAACATCACTTATGTTCCTGTAAATCTATGGTGTGGATGTGTGGTAAAATTGGTGGCAAAAACACTGTTGGTCCCGTACGTCAGCTCAAAGTTGTCAAATGAGTTCAGTACAAAATATGGACAAACTGTCCAGCTCAGTTACAGAACTTGGGAGGTCAATGGAGTTTAATGCATCTGTATGTTAATGATAACTCATCATACGTCTATATTTTCCTCACCGTTGGTTATTTACAGCAAGAGCACGTCTCAGATTCTGACAGACATATGAAGTAGACTAAACATTTCTGTGCATTTATAAAGCGCTATTGTGTGAGTGCTATTAAATACAGCCGTTTATGTCTTCTCTTCACCAGTCTGACCGAGTAAAGTGTATACACCGCTAAAACAAAATATATGACCATCCAGACCAGTGTGTTTCAGCAAAAGTGTCAAGATGGTTTTATCATGAGGAAAACAATATGGATGCTGCTTTGCAGTTAACACAAAATGCTTTTCTTCACGTCTGTCATTATTGAGCCAAATCTATAGAAAACTAATTTAAATTTAAAGAGTGTAAACCTGTAGGCATTTACTGTGCTCTTACTGTAAAACAATCCCACCCAGCTGTACACACATGGTTTATGCATTTACTGGTCAGCTTTAAGCACCCTAGCAGTCCTGAATCTGAACGTAAGAGTGTATTGCTCCTGTCTGCCTCCTGTTTGTCCTGCTGCCTGCTGTGCTCACGTGTGCTTTTCTTGCTTTTGAATCTTTATTTGATATCATTCCCTGTTGTTTAAACTGCTAAATATAACTTACCCATCACCATATATTGTCTAATATTGCCTACCACATTAAATCTGACATCGCTAGCTTTTAATCTAAATCACTATCCCGCGTTAGCATTTCGCTAGCCTGTTAG
Source organism: Coreius guichenoti (assembly GCA_039654105.1). Lineage (NCBI taxonomy): Eukaryota > Metazoa > Chordata > Actinopteri > Cypriniformes > Gobionidae > Coreius > Coreius guichenoti. The sequence goes on along the minus strand of CM077189.1, from coordinate 963,861 downwards.
CTTGCCATCTCTGCACTCGGGTCTCTTGTTTTCTGAGTTCATTAAACAACTGTGATGAGTTGGATTAGTAAATAGACTCCATCAAACAACTGTGGTGAGTTGGATTAATCAACAAATACGGTAAGCCATGTCTTCTTCTCCTGCCATTGTCACTTGCACTGCATGTTTCATGTTTAGTATATCTTTCTCCGTTGGCGAACAAGGCTTCACATGTGATAAATGTAAGGAGATAGTCAGGCTGACGGAGAAGATTTCAGAATTAGAGACACGCATCCAGACTTTATTTGAGAGTAGTGAGAACGTAACAGCTTTAGACACTGCTTTGGATGTGAATAGCTTAGTGAACTCTGTACATTGTTCGGTTCCGGCTGTAGAGCCCGTGCAGCAGGGCAACTGGGTGACGGTGAGACGGCATAGTCGCGGATCAAAAAACCACTCTTCCGTTCCGATTAGAACATCAAACAGGTTCTCCCCACTCAGTGATGCACCCACTGAGAATCCTGTTGAAAGTGCCCTAGTTATTGGCGATTCTATTACACGGAACGTGAAAATAGAGACACCAGCCACCATAGTCACATGTTTACCGGGAGCCAGAGCGCCTGACATCAAAGCAAATTTAAAAGTGCTGGCTAATGCTAATCGTAAATTCTCTAAGATTATTATTCACGTCGGCACAAAAGATGTTCGACTTCGCCAGTCGGAGATCACCAAAATTAACATTAAAGAGGTGTGTAAACTCGCAAGTATGATGGCAGATGACGTTTTTTGCTCTGGTCCCCTCCCCGTTAAAAGGAGTGATGAGATACTTAGCAGACTATCATCACTCAATGGCTGGTTGTCTAAGTGGTGTCCGCAAAATAACATAGGGTTCATAGACAATTGGAAAAGCTTTTGGGGCAGACCTGACCTGTTGAAAAAAGATGGTATTCATCCTTCCTGGGATGGTGCCGCTCTACTCTCTAGTAATTTGGCACATAGTCTTAGAGCTAAACCTTGACTAACTGGGGCCCAGGTCAGGAAGCAGACGGACTGGCTTACCCGACCGCCTGCTAGCTGTCTCACGTCACAGAAGTCAGATAAATCCCAGCACATAGAGACTCTTTCACCTAGATATTATCACATAGAGACTGTGTCTGTTCCACGAATTAGTAAATACAAAAAACCATCAAAACCATTCAACGGTAAAAATTTAATTGATGTCCAACAAATAAACAACAGATATAATACAGATGATCAAATGATAAAGCTCGGGCTGCTGAATATTCGATCCCTTTCCTCAAAAGCGCTTATTGTTAATGATATGATTACAGATCATAACCTAGATGTGCTGTGTTTGACAGAAACCTGGCTAAAACCTGACGATTACATTACTTTAAATGAGTCCACCCCCCAAGATTATTGTTATAAACACGAGCCGCGTCTCAAAGGTAAAGGGGGAGGTGTTGCTGTAATTTATAATAATATCTTCGGTATTACTCAGAAGTCTAGTTTCAAATATAATTCCTTTGAAGTTTTGGTGCTTTATGTAACGTTATGTAGTGAAATTGATAAATCCCGTTTGACATTTGTGCTGGCTACTGTATACAGGCCACCAGGGCACCATACAGACTTTACCAGAGAATTTGCGAATCAGAGTTAGTACTGGCTGCAGATAAAGTCCTAATTGTTGGTGATTTTAATATCCATGTAGACAATGAAAAAGACGCATTGGGATTGGCATTTAGAGACATTCTAAACTCTATTGGAGTAAGGCAACACGTGTCAGGACCCACTCATCGCCGTAATCATACTTTAGACCTAATACTGTCACATGGAATAAATGTTGATACCATTGAAATTCTGCAGCAGAGCGATGACATCTCAGATCATTACCTAGTATCATGTACACTTAATTTAGCAAATGCTGCAAAGCCGTCCCCTCGCTTCAAATATGGCAGGACTATCACTGCTGCGACTAAAGATTGCTTTGTAAATAATCTTCCTCATCAGTTTCATCTCCTCAGCATCCCAGATAGCCTAGAGGAACTCGATGTTGCAACAGAAACTATTGACTCTCTCTTTTCCAGCACTTTAGACACAGTTGCTCCCCGGCGCTTAAAGAAGATTAAAGAAAATAGTCCAATGCCATGGTACAACGAGCACACCCGGGCCCTTAAAACAGTTTTTCGCATTTCGTGGAAAGAGAGCATGATTGCATACAGAAAGGCCCTAAAAACTGCTAGATCTGCTTATTTCTCGACTCTCTTAGAAGAAAACAAACACAACCCTAGGTATTTATTCGATACAGTGGCTAAATTAACCAAAGATAAAGCTTCAACTTCTGATGTTTGTAAACAGCACAGCAGTAATGACTTTATGAACTTCTTTACTTGTAAGATTGATAATATTAGGAAAAAAATTATAACCATGCAGCCGTCTACTACAGTATCACATCAGACAGTGCATTGTAGTGTCACTGAGGAAAAATTACACTCATTCACTGCTATAGGAGAAGAAGAACTGGCTAAACTCGTTAAATCATCAAAATCAACAACATGTATGCTCGACCCCATACCAACTAAACTACTAAAAGAGATGCTTCCAGAGGTCATAGATCCTCTTCTTAATATCATTAATTCATCCTTGACATTAGGATATGTACCGAAAACTTTTAAGTTGGCTATTATTAAACCACTTATTAAAAAACCGCAACTTGATCCTACAGAATTAGTCAATTACAGGCCAATCTCAAATCTACCCTTTCTGTCAAAAATACTAGAAAAGGCAGTGTCCTCACAATTATGCTCCTTTTTAGAAAGAAATGGTATCTGTGAGGATTTCCAGTCAGGATTTAGACCGTATCATAGTACTGAGACTGCTCTCATTAGAGTTACAAATGATTTACTCTTATCATCCGATCGTGGTTGTATCTCTCTGTTAGTGTTACTTGATCTTAGCGCTGCATTCGATACTATCGACCACAACATTCTTTTGAATAGACTCGAAAATGATGTTGGCATTAGTGGAATTTCATTGGCATGGTTTAAATCATACTTATCTGACCGTTATCAGTTTGTAGCAGTAAATGAAGAGATGTCACACCGAACACAAGTTCAGTATGGAGTACCGCAGGGCTCAGTGCTAGGACCGTTGCTTTTCACCCTGTACATGCTACCACTGGGAGATATTATTAGGAAGCATGGCGTTAATTTTCATTGTTATGCTGACGATACTCAGCTCTATATTTCTTCACGCCCTGACGAAACTTACCAATTCACAAGATTAACGGAATGCATAGCTGATATAAAAAATTGGATGACTAGTAATTTCCTGCAACTTAATTCAGAAAAAAATGAATTTTTAATCATTGGACAAAAAAACTCCACAAGTAGTAACCTAGAATACTGTCTAACACTCGATGGCTGCTCTGTCAAGTCCTCGTCGTCAGTTAGGAACCTGGGTGTGCTCTTTGATACCAATCTCTCATTTGAAAGCCACGTTTCTAGCATCTGTAAAACTGCATTCTACCATCTTAAAAATATATCTAAATTACGGCACATGCTTTCAATGCAAAATGCTGAACAGTTAGTTCATGCGTTCATGACCTCAAGGCTAGATTATTGTAATGCTCTACTGGGTGGTTGCCCTGCTCGCTTAATAAATAAACTGCAGCTTGTCCAAAACGCAGAAGCTAGAGTTCTTACTAGTATGACCATATTAGCCCGGTTCTGGCAACACTGCACTGGCTCCCTATTAAACATTGTATACATTTTAAAATCTTGCTGATTACTTACAAAGCACTAAATGGTTTAGCGCCCCAGTACTTGAGCGAGCTCTTAACGCATTATACTCCATCACGTCTATTGCGGTCTCAAAATTCTGGCCAGTTGATAATACCTAGAATATCAAAATCAACTGCAGGTGGTCGATCCTTTTCCTATTTCGCACCTAAACTCTGGAACAGTCTTCCTAGCATTGTTCGGGAAGCAGACACACTCTGTCAGTTTAAATCTAGACTAAAAACACATCTCTTTACTATGGCATACACATAAAACATTTTTAATTTCTATTATTCAAATCAGTTAAATGATTGTTTTAGGCTGCATTAACTAGGTCAGCCGGAACCGGGAACACTTCCCATAACACCTGATGTACTCGTTACATCATAAGAAGAATGGCATCTATGCTAAAGTCTCTCTGTTTATCCCGAGGTTTACTGCAGTCGGCCGGATCCGGGCCGTATCCAGATCAGATGGTGGACCTTAGCCTGGCATGACGAACGCATCCCTGAAGTGTCTGTAGAGACCGTGTCAATTAAACTCCCCCCTGTAAATGCCGCATTGACACGACATCCTCATTAAACCCGTCCCCGGCGTGACGACTCCAATCTTTCGAATAATCCTACGAATATCTATTGATCTAATATGACTTCTGACCTGTAATGTTGCCAGAATCATAATCATACACTATTTGTTCGTTGGCCAGAGGAGAACTGGCACCCCGACTGAGCCTGGTTTCTCCCAAGGTTTTTTTCTCCATTCTGGCCCTGAAGGAGTTTTGGTTCCTTGCCACCGTCGCCTTTGTCTTTTGGCTTGCTCAGTTGGGGACACTTAAATTTCAACTATATTACTGATCTGCCCGCATTGACACTATATGATAATTGAAATGAGCTGATGACATCACCGTTTTCTCCAGAGCGGCTGTACAGCCGAATCAAATTCTGTTGCATTATTTTCCTGTTAACACTGTGAAGCCGCTTTGAAACAATCGGCATTGTAAAAAGCGCTATATAAATAAAGGTGATTTGATTTGATTTGTATATATGAACATTTTAGCAATAAATGCTAGAGCTATATTTGCAGTTGACTAGCCAATGGTCATACGTTACACAAACAAATGGCTTAAAGACAAAAAGGTTGAAAACCCATAAATACATTAAGTTGTAATGAGATTGAATTGCTTATAATATAATTTCATTAAAATTTTTGACCATAAGGTAGCGCTGCCCTGAAACTTTGAGTACCTTCAAGGCATGATGCCGAAGACATACTGACTTTCGTAACGCATTCGTAAAATATATAGCAATATGCAAGACCATTGCAGTTACAGCTTTGGATCTTTTTTGTCATTTTGGACTATGACGGCAACTGAGACAAAGACACGGCATGTCAAGTTTGAAGTCAATCAGACCAACGGTACTGTAGTTAGAGCCAATTTCATGTTTTGTTCAATTATAGCGCCACCAAATGGTGCAGTTCCTGCTCTTTTTGTGTGTGTCCTCAGAGTGCCCCCATACATGACCGTGTCAAATGTGGTGAAAATATCTAATTTCATTTAGGAGTAATAGACATTTATATTTATGAGCATTAAAAAAATGACCCACACCTGACTTTGATTGCATTTATTTTCCCACTTACTATCAAAATTTTGACATTTGACCACTAATATTAATTCAACCCGGTATGATTACGATTTTCCTACGGTGTTTTCGTCTCGATCGGACTAACGGTTTCGAAGATATTCACAAAAGTTGTTTAAACGCTAAATCACAACGTTGAACAAACCATAAAGTGAAACCTAGCATGTTTGGTATTGTTGGACTCGGCAAGGACTCAGGAATCTAAGGATGTGACTCCCGTGAAAATAAGTCAACCTAATCCAAAGTTATAAGCATATGAATATTTGATTTTACCACTTTTATGATTTTTGGGCAAACCGTTCAGCAAAAATAGCCATTTTTCGTATCTCCAGACCACTAGGTGGCGCTGCACCGAAACGCAGCATGTAGCCTCAGGTCATGCTTGTGATGATCTGTACCAAGTTTGATCAGAATATTATAAAGCGTTTCTGAGCTACACTGCACGTCTGCGTGTTATTCGGAAACAGTTTGATGAATCAACTTGGATTCCATAACTTTTTGTCGTCATTCAATTTTCGTGCAAATCGGAGCCATGGTCTAGGAGGAGTTCAAAAAGTACTTTTTTTAAAAAATTCAAAATGGTGAAAAAATATTCATGCTGGAAAAATGACGTCATAGAGTGCAATCGAATCCCTTACAGTTCAAAAGTTATTAGCCTAAACATGAGTGCAACTTTGGCCAGTTGGTGGCGCTAGAGGGATTGAGTTAGAGACTCCAAATTTGCTATGGTGACAGTTCAGACTGTCCTCTATCTGTGTGCCAAATTTCATAACTTTCCCGCAAGCAATTCTATGGGCTGCCATAGACTCAATAGTGGAAGAAGAAGAAGAAGAAGAAGAAGAAGAACGCTTGGATACAATAGGAGCCTACACACCTTCAGTGCTTGGCCCCTAAAAATAAAATAAGGATCTAAAAACAAACTTTTTTCTTCTAACTAATGAATTAACTAAATTCATTTTGTTTTTAATGTGTTTAGATATGTCTGGAAAATGTTATTTCTGGAAAACAAGACAAAAGTACTGATTAAGAAAGTTGATTTTTGCTGTGACAGAAGTCGTTCAGAATAAAGCCTGGCTGTGTGTGCGCACTGTGGGAGTTCACGACACATGTTTACATGTGTGTGTGCGTGCGGTGTGTGTGATCTGATTCTGAAATGGGCGCGAGACGCTCCTAAACTCTGAAACCTCAGCAGTAAAACCCACAGGCCACATGAAAGTACCCAGAAAGCCCTGGTTATCTGTGGAGTAGAGGACTCTCGCAGGACTGAAGGCCGAGCGTGAGGCTTTATATGGAGCTGGGAGGCATTCGTGGTCTTTTTACTGTCCTATTTGACCCAGAATGGGGTTATCTTGGTACTTTTTTTTATTCTACTGAAGTTAGAAGCTTGTTGTAAAGAGTTACACCACAGTATGATTGTTAAAAATCAAAAAAGTGAGAAGTCCTCTGTTTGCTAGCCTGGAGTGTTAAACTTTATAGCAGAGCCAGAACTGTACTGTACATAAAAGACATTTGCACGTAAACTGATGTTTTCTTTGAATGGTCTAATAAACAGCAATTTGCATATTTCTAAGAAATAATCAAGGAGTAACAGAAGTAGTAGAGGAGGGTAAAGTGAGAGATGAAGAGGCAAACTTGAACAAAAATATGTTCGAAGAACATTTAGCTAACATTCCCATTCAATTATGAAAACGTTATTTCTGAATATTCCCTGAACGTGCAAAACACTTTTTTTCTTGGTTATGTGAACGTTAAGGGAACATTTCATGTTTTAATTCTTTAAACATTATGGGAACGTTACTTTTGAATGTTCTCTGAACGTTCTGAAACAATAGTAACATTTAAAAGACCATTAGACTATTAACGTTACTGGAAGAACGTTTGTGAGATAACGTTCTGAGAACGTTCCCTGTTAGCTGGCCTATAAATCATTCATCACAGTTTCTACTATGAACGTCTCTGAGGAAGGTTTATCAAAGTTTGAGAGGCACGTGGAGTCAAATCTTTGAAAGATATGAACGTTATCAAGAGGCTGCAAGGTGTAGGTCAGAAATGAAAATGGAAATTACCAGCAAGTTTCTGATCACAAAGTCTACACATTTGTTTACACAATTTTTCTGGTATTTTCTTTTTCAAAACCATGAATTATTTGAAAGAGTTTTTTTCTACATATGCTTATTGTTTATTATGCACACATAATTCAAACACACACAAAAAAGAGCTGTCACTATAAATTTAAATACATTTTAAAATTAAGAATAAATATAATTTCAAATGTATATAATTTCATAATTTCATTCATCAATAATTTTAATTCTAATTATATGTTGTAATAAAAAATTAAAAAAAAAACATAATACAAATGACTTGGCAACTTGCCCTAATAAAAATATCAAAAAGATTTTTCTATTCTATTTTCTATGAAGATCTATGAAGTTTTTCGATAAAATCTACTGTTATTATACTATTAAACATGTTGCTTAAAGCCACAATATGTAATTTTCCGCCGCTTGATATGTTTGTGTTCACATCAGAAATCAGCCCTGATACAGTGTAGAAAGTTATGAATCGCCTGCAAGTGTCTTTTCAAAGATGATGTCACTGAGATGGAAACATCGTTTAATTTAACGCACCTCCGGCCAATCAGTGCAACTTCCTGTCGGGTGAAGATACAAACGTTCACTGTATAGTGCGGATGCCATCATCTATATATGAGTGCTGTTACTGTTAACTGAAACTATTCAAATCATTGCAACACTTTACAATAAGGTTTCATTAGATAACATGAACTAATAATGAACAATATATTTATTAAAGGCACAATATGTAATTTTTCATCTCTTACTCAAAACAAAGGCGTGTCTTGACTCTTGATTGGGCGGAGCTTTTATTCTGTCAGCGCTTCCGCTCCTTCCGCTCATGTGTGTGTGGGGGAACGCAGCGCTGTTTTATCATATTACACACATTTGAGTGTGTTAAAGTGATGTTATAATGCTACTCTGTGCGTTCGCTCGGCGCTACTATGAGACACTTGTTCACACTGCAGTGAGCGAGATCATATTAGGCATGGTAAAACATGGTACTCGCGGTAAATCAAGAACACCAGATCTAAACAATAAGACTAACTGTGTTGAGCTGGAGAACAATGATTAGTTTCTGTCCATGAATGATCCAAACAGTTGCTCACCTGTCTAATAAAACACATCATATATTAAAGCGTCTTTGGTGTTTCCATGGTTATAAAATAACCAAAATAAAAACGCGGGTATGATGTCATTGATAGGCGACACACGGTCCATGTCCTGGTTAAAATCGCTTATTTCTCTGGATTTAAACATTCTTGGAAACATTTGGGATAATGTACACAAGTCAACAAAATATATAACACTGTTCTAGTGGTTTTTAGATATTTTAATCCTAAAATCTTACATACTGTGCCTTTAAATCTATGATAGTGTGATTTTATTGTGTTCGCTTGTTCACAGCTATTCCAGAAATATTATGATGTTAGAATTTCGCTTTGAAAGATAAAACAGTGACAGTGATTGTAAAAAGGCGTTGAATGCAAACTTGGAGAAAGCAATCTGAAGCAATTTCCAAATCGTTTCCATAATGTTGTTTGCATGTGCATAAAGACGTAGAGCTTCAGCTGTCACTGTTTACACACACATGAAAATCTGCACACAGAGAATAAACAAGTGGCTTGAACCGCTCCCAATGAAAACCATGTAACTTGGCATCGTCTAACCAGCCCATGTGCAACCAGAACTAACATTAGACTCGTTTGTCAGCCCAGTGGAAAATGTGTTGACAGATTCAGATTTCCTTCGACGTGGGCTGACAGCAGGGTGGACAGCAGTCCCATTCACAGCAGTGGACAGAACAAACACAAGCATTACGTCATTACTACTAAACCTGTGCTTCAGCTAAAGCCTCATCGCATGGCCAACATTACATCAAACAGACTCGCTGCGACACTGTTTCAGTGTGAGTGTGTGAGTGTGTGAGTGTGTCAGGCGAGGGTGCAGCCGTGAAGGACGGTTACAGAACAACATTAACACATTCAGATCTCAACAGAACACATTTGAGTAGCCGCCCATCCTTAAAGTGCCCCTATTAAACTTTTTCGAATGTTACCTTTCATGCAGTGTGTAACAAAGCCATTTGTGAATGTAAAAGGTCTGCAAAGTTTTAAAGATCAAAGTGCAGATAAATCGAATTATTGTCTCCCAGAAGAAAGAGTCGATTCTGAACTGAAACGAGTCGTCAGTAATTCAGTCTCACGTCCTCTGTGTAACAATGTAACACATCTGCATAATGTCCTCCTCTGGTCGTGATTGGCTGAGCAGCGTCTCTTTGCCCCGCCCTCACTCACTGTAGTGTCTCTGAGACTGGAAGAGTTTGGTTGGTGTTGTTCATGTGGAGAAGACGCTGTTTTCTGCTGAGATTGAGACGGTCAAACCCACGCCATCGTTACTGTTCGTATCACTGTGTGTCAAGAGCTGAGATTCAGATATGATAATGAGCGCTTGCTTTCTGACCAATCACAGCAGAGCAGCTCTCAGAGAGGCGGGGCTTAGAGAGACTGAATCTTCTAATGAAGCATTTCAGACTCTGAGAGAAAAGAGCTGATGCTGCACAATAGATATTATGAGGAAATTAAAGGGTTTTTGTCTTGTTGACTTATTGTAGGAGACACCAAAACAAAAATAATCTTTACAACAGCATAATAAGGCACTTTAATCATCTCTTTCACTCATTTTCTGAGATGTTGAACCACTGAACGGCTGTTTCATTAAAGACATAATTTATAATTTCATGTAAGTATACGTCTATTTGTGGATATCCAAACAAGAGTGCAGGCACTGTTAGGTTTGGACCGTCTATAGAAAGAATCAGCGGTCATTCGTGCCATGAGTTTTTCCTGTGTCAGTCAGACAGATTCATGTCTTTACTGATTAAGCGTCGCTTTGGTCTCTGCCAGCGGAGGAAAACAGTCACGCAGGTGAGATTTACTGGTCATAAATACTGCCCGTGAAACTATATTCGCATTACTAGAACTATCAAATTTAGAGCATTAATCTAATGTGATTATTTATTTATTAAAGGGCACATATTATGCAAATTTGGTGCTATAAGGTAAATATAAAAATAAGGTGCTTGAACACAGATGTGTGTAAACAACCAGCCTTTAATGGTAAAAATCCACCCAATACTTATTATAATCCCCATCAATCATTATCAATCTCTCATATTTCCTTCTACTCCTACGTAAGAGTAGGGAAGCCCCGCCCATGACTGTTGATGATTGGCCCTTTTAGCATAGACACGCCCCTGAGTGAGAAGCACAGAGACACCATTTCTGTTTACTCGCTGTATCAGCGCTCGAGTATTACAATGTGTGCGCCAAAAACATTACTAATGTTCTGTTGATGAACCAGCGAACACACGAGTCTCATCGACCCCAGCATCAGAGACACTGAGGACACCGTGGGTGAAGTTCATTTATGAAGGAAATCATTTTACGCATGACTGCTTCACCATCGAGGATCAGCAACGCTGGATTTGAGAAGAAGTAGTTTCTGAAGGACGGGTCAATACCAACGCTTCGAGCTCTAACTTCATATCAGAACAAGTGAGGATGGCACTTCATATTCTGTGAATGTTTGCACATGTCCTTTCTGAATGAGCTTTCTAGAATGCTGTACGGCTAATATGGCTAAAGTTACCATCGTCTCTGACTGTATTCACAGAGACTAGAGCTGTGGCGTTAGTTTTATCCTGAAAACGCTCACCGTCTGCGTAATTCATAAACGCACATTTATTATGCATTGTATAGTCAGGTGACGGACGTGTTACGTTCCCACACGAGCACCTATACAACAATTTATAGATTAACATGACGGCACATGCTAGTCGATCAGTTGAATCAACGTAACTCCACAACAACTAACGTTACATAAATGATCCACTAACCATTCAGTCTAAAAGTTGAACCTCTTCCTGAGTCTCTCCTCTGTGTCGACTCCAGTTCAAACATGTACGGCTGATCCACAACTGCTTATTTCTGACATTTTGTCTGAGTGAGATTCGCCTGTTTTGTTGTTGATGGAGTATCTGAAGCTCCTGTAAAGGATCCGCCCTCTTCTGGAACACCCAAATAGACGCAAATTTGACAAGCTATAATAAATGATCTGGGGGTATTTTGAGCTGAAACTTCACACACACATTCTGGGGACACCAGAGATTTATATTACATCTTGTGAAAAGGGGCATAATATGTTCCCTTTAAGGTACACATTTTGCTAATTTTTTTCCATGTAGAAGGTTATCCTGGAATAAAACATGCTTTCTTCTGCTCTGACAATGCATTTTTCCTTTAAATCATTTAATCATCCCTTTACCCTTGAGTGGATTTGACTGGAGCCGTTCAAGCTTCAAGGGTTTTTGTTTGTTTGTTTGTTTGCGTTTGATTTTGGTGGCTTAACGACTTTTACTACACCTGAGCTAGTGTCAGACTGTTGTTCTTACATTTATGATTTAAATCATGCCATGCTTCCATTTTTAATGAAGTTACTATTGTTTGATTTTTATATTTCTGTTTTATTTCATTCATTCAGTTTTAGGGTCGGTAAGATTTTTTAATGTTTTCTGTCTCTTCTGCTCGCCAAGGCTGTATTTATTTATTCAAAAATACAGTAAAAACAGTGAAATATTACTCCAGTGTAAATCAGCTGTTCTCTATGTGAATATATAGTAAAGTGTAATTTATTCCTGTGATCAAAGCTGAATTTATCATCATTACTCCAGTCTTCAGTGTCACATGATCCTTTACAAATCATTCTCATATGAGGACATTTATGATTATTATCAGTTCATATTTCTGTGCAAACCGTCATACATTTTATTTCTCAGGATTCTTTGATGAATAGAAAGTTCAAAAGAACAGCATTTATTTGAAATAGAATCTTTTGTAACATTATAAATGTCTTTACTGTCACTTTTGATCAGTTTAATGTATCTTTGCTCAATAAAAAAACACTTTTGAATGATATGCATATGCTTTGATGAAATGATTAATGGCCTCTTTAAAATTCCACAGCTTTGTAGACATTTTATTTAGGTTTAGCAATTTATTTCGTACATATTTCTGAATGGAACCATGTGAAGGACATTTTCTTTCTGCAGTGTTCGGGAGCTGGAAAGTCAAATATACATTTCCTGTTTCCTATACAAAATGATGATGATTTCAAGCCGCTGTGTCTAATTTGCAGGAGAAAGTCATTTGTCTTGTTCAATCAAGATTGCACAACTTTACAGACGAAACACTGGTCTGAACCTCATTTCTAGACTTTTAATTTCTAGTCCATGTCAACAGTGATTGTTTTGTCTTGCCGGCTGTAATCTGAGGTTCACAGGACTGCGTCTGTTTAGTTCCTGTAAACCATTAGCCAGTGCAGTGTTCCTTGAAGCTATATCAAGGCAAATGCACCTTATTTATTATCCTAGTGGCATCAAGTAGAACCGCAAGACCAGATGATGCTTAACAAGCTTCATTTCTTATGCTTAATATGCTTAATAAAATGCAAAGCTAAAATGCAGCACAACCACTCAAAAACGATTCAAGGACATTCAGCAAGTTGACTTTAGACAAACTAGCGCATGTTTAACAGTGACGATTGTGAACTTCAGTTTAACAGAAGAGAGGCATTAAAATAACAGCTGTCAACCCACCCACACACACACACACACAGAACGAGACTTCAGACCCTCATTACAATAACAGGAAGGGTGTCAAAATTGTACAGACGAGTTATTCCATATTGGACAACTGGTTTTCCAGAAGCAGCAGAAACCAAACTGATGTATGTAACTTTTATAGACTCGACCACAAAGAGTGATGATGATAAAGAGTCCCAGTCCCCATTTTGGGAGCATTACTCTGGCTGACTTGTGAGATATATATATATATACACAGACTGATCAGGCATAACATTATACGTGAATAACACTGATTATCTCTTCATCACCTGTTAGTGGGTGGGATATATTAGGCAGCAAGTGAACATTTTGTCCTCAAAGTTGATGTGTTAGAAGCAGGAAAAATGGGCAAGCGTAAGGATTTGAGCGAGTTTGACAAGGGCCAAATTGTGATGGCTAGACGACTGGGTCAGAGCATCTCCAAAACTGCAGCTCTTGTGGGGTGTTCCCGGTCTGCAGTGGTCAGTATCTATCAAAAGTGCTCCAAGGAAGGAACAGTGGTGAACCGGCGACAGGGTCATGGGCGGCCAAGGCTCATTGATGCACGTGGGGAGCGAAGGCTGGCCCGTGTGGTCCGATCAAACAGACGAGCTACTGGAGCTCAGATTGCTCAAGAAGTTAATGCTGGTTCTGATAGAAAGGTGTCAGAATACACAGTGCATCAGTTTGTTGCGTATGGGGCTGCATAGCCGCAGACCAGTCAGGGTGCCCATGCTGACCCCTGTCCACCACCGAAAGCACCAACAGTGGCACGTGAGCATCAGAACTGGACCACGGAGCAATGGAAGAAGGTGGCCTGGTCTGATGAATCACGTTTTCTTTTACATCACGTGGATGGCCGGGTGTGTGTGCGTGGCTTACCTGGGGAACACATGGCACCAGGATGCACTATGGGAAGAAGGCAAGCCGGCGGAGGCAGTGTGATGCTTTGGGCAATGTTCTGCTGGGAAACCTTGGGTCCTGCCATCCATGTGGATGTTACTTTGACACGTACCACCTACCTAAGCATTGTTGCAGACCATGTACACCCTTTCATGGAAACGGTATTCCCTGGTGGCTGTGGCTCTTTCAGCAGGATAATGCTCCTGCCACAAAGCACAAATGGTTCAGGAATGGTTTGAGGAGCACAACAACGAGTTTGAGGTGTTGACTTGGCCTCCAAATTCCCCAGATCTCAATCCAATCGAGCATCTGTGGGATGTGCTGAACAAACCAGTCCGATCCATGGAGGCCCCACCTCGCAACTTACAGGACTTAAAGGATCTGCTGCTAACATCTTGGTGCCAGATACCACAGTACACCTTCAGGGGTCTAGTGGAGTCCATGCCTCGACGGGTCAGCAAAAGGGGACCAACACAATATTAGTTCATAATGTTATGCCTGATCTGTGTATATTTAACTTCACTGACTTCAACGAACGACTGCTGGATTAGATGGAGCGGATTATAAAGGGACTGCAATAATTTACACTTAATTCTAAAATATTTTGCTACCATATTTTGCACCCAAAAGCACTTCAAATCTCCTTCCCTAATTTCACCAGCTCCATAAACTGCAGTGTCTGTCTCTGCCAGTAGCAGAAATATTGACAGACTTTTTAAAAGACATTTAGTAAACCACTGTTTAATAAAAATAAATAAAACATGGTTTGTTTTTTCCCCCCTGCAGTACCGAAAACGTACTAAACAGTCATTTCTGTGTGCCATTACACCCCTAATAATGACAGGATAATCAATCTAGCATGTCAGACTTGCAGGATGTTTCAAGCTATTTTGACACACTGTTGCCAACTTTTCTCTTTTTTATGTTGATTATTAATACTGAATTAATGCAGAGGTGTAACAATGCAAGACTCAATCACTGAACATGACAGTACTTCCACGCTAACACCTTAAACGTAACGCCTGACAAATGTCTTTACTTTCAGTCGATCTGTGTATGAATCACATGATGTGCATTAAAGCGTTCGACAGCAATGATGAGTTCAAGGGCTCCGGTGTCTCATGAGGAGAACAAGACGTTTGTTGGTGTGTACTGTTATGTAACACATTTGACAATTAAAAGATTTTGAAGATGGTCTGACCTTTGCTCCAGCAGGGCCGGCGGGTCCATCGTTCCCAGAGAGGCCCGGCGTCCCCTGGAGGAACACACATATATTACAGCGGCTCAAGACAGACTTGAACCAGATGCACCGTATTTCTCTCCATCAATACTCTGACTGGGTATTAGTGTTGTGAATATGGACAAATGTGTGTATTCCCTGCAACAATTTTCAACGAGATGGCTGCATATTAATTAATAGGACAATTAATCATGATAATTGTATCATATTTGGATGCTGTGTATCTGCTTTTAAGTAACAGAGTAAATCTATAATACTGTCTGTGCAAGTGGGAGAGCAAAGGCATTGTGTGTTACACAATAACATTACACAACATTACCATTGGACCAGGCTCTCCGGGAGGTCCTTGTTCTCCTTTCTGCCCGTGCTCTCCCTGTTTAAAAACATGTGATGATTAATAATATCATAAATGCTTATGATAGCATACAGGCCTTTTAACTGCTTAGTTCTTTGCAGTAGAATATAGTATTTAAAATAAATTAACTAAATATTTAAAAACAAAATCTTATTTTAAAATGACAATTAAGTGTACTTTCTCCCAAAATGTCATTACTGTAATTTGGAATGTGCGATATTGACTAAAAAAAATAATATCAATATTTTCAGGGATTTTCTTGATAATGATAATTAGAGGATATTTTGCTGAGTGTGTTTATTCTGCTGGTACACTGTAAAAAATTATTTACATGATTTGTTATCACATTTGACTGTGTTAATGAGCGAGTCATTGAATCATTCACTCAACCGATTCATTCAAACGGCTGATTCATTCAGGAACAAAGCATTTGACTGTGTTAATGAGCGAGTCATTGAATCATTCACTCAACCGATTCATTCAAACGGCTGATTCATTCAGGAACAAAGCATTTGACTGTGTTAATGAGCGAGTCATTGAATCATTCACTCAACCGATTCATTCAAACGGCTGATTCATTCAGGAACAAAGCATTTGACTCTTAATGAGCGAGTCATTGAATCATTCACTCAACCGATTCATTCAAACGGCTGATTCATTCAGGAACAAAGCATTTGACTCTTAATGAGCGAGTCATTGAATCATTCACTCAACCGATTCATTCAAACGGCTGATTCATTCAGGAACAAAGCATTTGACTGTGTTAATGAGCGAGTCATTGAATCATTCACTCAACCGATTCATTCAAACGGCTGATTCATTCAGGAACAAAGCATTTGACTCTTAATGAGCGAGTCATTGAATCATTCACTCAACCGATTCATTCAAACGGCTGATTCATTCAGGAACAAAGCATTTGACTCTTAATGAGTGAGTCATTGAATCATTCACTCAACCGATTCATTCAAACGGCTGATTCATTCAGGAACAAAGCATTTGACTCTTAATGAGCGAGTCATTGAATCATTCACTCAACCGATTCATTCAAACGGCTGATTCATTCAGGAACAAAGCATTTGACTCTTAATGAGCGAGTCATTGAATCATTCACTCAACCGATTCATTCAAACGGCTGATTCATTCAGGAACAAAGCATATGACTCTTAATAAACGAGTCATTAAATCATTCACTCAACCGATTCATTCAAACGGCTGATTCATTCAGGAACAAAGGATTTGACTCTTAATGAGTGAGTCATTGAATCATTCACTCAACCGATTCATTCAAACGGCTGATTCATTCAGGAACAAAGCATTTGACTCTTAATGAGCGAGTCATTGAATCATTCACTCAACCGATTCATTCAAACGGCTGATTCATTCAGGAACAAAGCATTTGACTCTTAATGAGTGAGTCATTGAATCATTCACTCAACCGATTCATTCAAACGGCTGATTCATTCAGGAACTAAGCATTTGACTCTTAATGAGTGAGTCATTGAATCATTCACTCAACCGATTCATTCAAACGGCTGATTCATTCAGGAACTAAGCATTTGACTCTTAATGAGCGAGTCATTGAATCATTCACTCAACCGATTCATTCAAACAGCTGATTCATTCAGGAACAAAGCATTTGACTCTTAATGAGTGAGTCATTGAATCATTCACTCAACTGATTCATTCAGGAATGCTTTGAACGATTCGTTCATTCAGTAACAAAATGCCTCCATGTGTCACTCAGAGACTCAAAAAAAAACCTGTATTAAATGATATAAATATAAAAGACATACAGAGGTATTTTTGCCCCTTATCTTGAATATTGAGGGCATTATGAATGCATTTTAATAGAGTAAATCACGTAGTGTGTGTGTGCACTCTCTAAGTGTGTTTTTGTGAAGTGAGGGACATACTCCAATGTCAGATCACACACCGTTAAAACAACAGTCATGATATTAGGTGATATATATCACACACCCCGAGCTGTAATGCATCTTTACATGATGTCAAAAAAATAAATAAATGAATAAAAAATAATAATAAATATTACCATGATCTATGCACTTTACAATTTAAAAACATATATTATTATTATTATTATTATTGAAAATATACCTTTTTTCCTGGCAATCCAACAACGTTTGGTTTCGCTGCTCCCTGAAACAAAACGACATTATGTTTTGGTATTTATGCTTGGTATTTTGTGTCTGTCTCCAGTGCTTTATTTGGCTCTTCTCCACTGTATGTCTAGTTTGAATGCAGTGTGTGTGAAACATGTCTGGTGATTGTCAGCCGTGTTCTCTCTCTCGTGTGTGTAGTGAGTGTGTGTATAAAGTGAAGCATTGAGGTCTCACCATTGGTCCCGGCGGGCCCGGGATCCCTGGCAACCCTTGTTCTCCTCGTTCACCCTGGATATGAAAGAGACCCGATATGACTTGCAATAAAGGAAAAGAAAGTCTGCTCACTGAATTACACCTAAAAACTGGTAATTATGATCCCAGACTGAGAACATCCCGCTCCGGCGGTGGGAAGAATTGCATCTGAAGCATCTGCTCCTGAAACGCTCACTTTCTGAGTGAAGTCAAGTGTTTTTTCCAATCTCAGACTCACTTTCGAACCCTGAAGTCCTGGATCTCCTCTCGGCCCTGACGGACCGGCGTCACCCTACGAGACACAACGCTTTCTTACAACACTGAACAAATAATCCCTTTATACAGCGAAAAACACAATAGATCTCACCTCACATTGTCATCCTACAGTAAAATACTGTTAAATGCACCGTTTGGGGAAGTAACAACAAAGACTTTAGATATACCAAGACACAAAACATCTTATAATTTACAGTGAAAGAATTTACACTGACGTTCCCACGTCACATTTGATGGTTTTTCATTTTAATAATCGTTTAATTTGAATAGTTTCTTCTTAATTCTTTTCGGATCAGTTATGTACATTAGGGTTTTACGTTCTTATGTTAAATGAATGTTTATGGCATTATTTTACTGTCATGTGTGTTATGATGATGGTGTTTTGTGTTTGTGTGCATGACACTGTTCATTTTCTGTATATTAATATTTACATCAGCTTGTGAGAAAAGCTACTTGTGATGAACTTCTGTCTTTACCATCAGTGTTATTATGGTGGATGTTTAATTTTATTTTATTTATTTATTTATTTATTTATTTATTTATTTATTTATTTATTTATTTATCATTTTATTTTATTTTATTTATTTTATTTATTTCATTTATTTTATTATTTCATTTTATTTATTTATTTATTTATTTATTTATTTATTTATTTATTTAAATTTCATTTCATTTCATTTCATTTCATTTCTTTCTTTCTTTCTTTCTTTCTTTCTTTCTTTCTTTATTTATTTTATTTCATTTTATTTTATTATTTCATTTTATTTTTATTATTTTTTTATTTATTTCATTTTATTTCATTTAATTTCATTATTTCATTTAATTTTATTATATTTTATTTATTTATTTATTTATTTATTTATTTATTTATTCATTTCATTTCATTTCTTTCTTTCTTTCTTTCTTTCTTTCTTTCTTTCTTTCTTTCTTTATTTTATTTCATTTTATTTTATTATTTCATTTTATTTTTATTATTTTTTTATTTATTTCATTTTATTTCATTTAATTTCATTATTTCATTTAATTTTATTATATTTTATTTATTTATTTATTTATTTATTTATTTATTTATTTATTTATTCATTTCTTTCTTTCTTTCTTTCTTTCTTTCTTTCTTTTATTTCATTTTATTTCATTATTTCATTTTATTTATTTTATTTATTTTATTTCATTTCATTATTTCATTTCATTATTTCATTTTATTTTTGTAAAGTACAATTTTAAATTGTACAATTTTTCAAGTTGTTCTATACATATGTTTAAATGTTTACTATAGTTTTACAGAATTATTCTGGTAACCACGGCTGCCAGTTTTTCTCTTTAAAAACAACAGGATTTTGTGTTTTTTTTTACAGTGAATAATCTGAAACTGTAAGAGCATCTTACCTTTTCTCCAGGTATACCTGGATCTCCTGGCTCTCCTCTTGAACCTAGGGGTCCCTTTATTAAGAAAACACACGCCTCGTTCACACAGATTGTCTACGGACAAAAAAACAAAAGAGGCAATGTCCTGAATATATATGGGGTTTTACTCACAGGACTACCATCGGTGCCTGGAGGTCCTTCCCTTCCCTTCTCTCCCTGCAAACCCTGTTGAGATCAGACTTTGGTTGTAAATAACCCTCTTAAAAGTGACTGTATGCAATTACACAGGACATTATCAAAGGAGATCTGGGTTGACCCTGGGTCCTGGAGGCCCCGGAGGCCCCGGAGGGCCCGGCTGTCCTTCACTGCAGTCGCACTCGTCGTCAGGGTCAGCGCTGGGCTCGCGGTCCAGAGGACACTAGAGAGGACAGCACACACTGCTATCATAAAGCCCTGACAATCTGTCCAAAATCACACTTCACCTGAGAGAAACCGGGACTTACCCGTTCATCATCCTGTAAAACAAGGGGAATAAAAGAGGAAGTTAGTCACTCTGAATAGTGTCTTACAGTAAGTCATTTACAGTTTTTCAGCATTGATGATTCGAAACATCACAACATTTGATTCATTTGAAAACACAATGATTTACAAAAGAATTCAGTAAATAACTACGTATGATGTTACTAAAAAAACAATGGCGGTTAATCTGACATTACGAAATAAGTTATTGATTATAACGGACCATTTTCACATGGTTGAGGAAACTTCCATAGTGGTGAATGGAAATTACAACAAATATAATTTTTGCATTCCTGTTCACTCAAAGAGCAAAAGAACCACGATAGCATTTCTATGACTTTACAAAAGAAGGAAAATACCGCGAGATTGATTACGTTGGTCAGATGTTAAATTAGCCGTCACTCCCTCAGACGTGTTATTAGCTGCGTTAACTCGTTTTCTGTCATTTAATACGTTGCAAGATTTACAATGTTAATAACTGTGTCTGTGAAAAGGCTTCATTGTAAAATATCATATATTGGAAGTCTATTTCAAAATATGAAAATATAGAATGTAAGGAGTGTGTAGACTCGATTACATAATTCACAAATCTTTATGGAAGTGGACAGTGACTGTTGAGATTGGTAAAACTTTTTTTTTTTTTTTTAATACCTGCTGATAAAATAAAATAAAATAAAAACAAAATTAAATAAAAAGCAAATAACATAAAATGAAATAAAAAAATGAAATAAAATAAAATGATTAAGTAATTAAATAATAAAATATAAAATAAAACAATAAAATGAAATAAATTAAATAAAATAAAAATAAAATAAAAGGCAAATAACTTTGAATAAAAGTTAAATAAAAAATAACATTAAACAAATAAAACAAAATAAAATAAAATAATAAAAAAATTAAATTATTAAATAAATAATACAATTAAATAAATAAATAATTAAATAATTAAATAAAATTAAATTAAATAATTAAAATAAAATAGAAAATTAAATAAAAGGCAAATAACATACAATAAAATAAAAAAATTTAATAAAATAATAAAATTAAACAAATAAAACAAAATAAAATAGAAAATAAAATAAAATAAAAGGCAAATAAAATTTAATTAAATGTAAAATAAAATAAAATAAAAGGGAAATGACATAAAATAAAACAAAATAAAATGATAAAATTAAACAAAATAAATAAAATTAAATTAAATTAAATAAGCAGTACATCTGGCCCATTTAAGATATTTCTATAGATATGAGTTTTTAATAAAGGAATTGTTGGTCAGAAGTACTCAGAAGTATAACATTAAAAAGACCAATTCCCGCCCCACAGCCAATCAAATCAATGCAATTCTACAACAGTTTCCTTTAGTTCTTACCACAGAGTAGATTTCACACGCAGTCTCTCTCTCACTTTGATGTGGGTCACAATAAAGCCTCAGTTTCTGCATTTCTGTCTGTGGTGGTCAATGAGAAATGACAAAAACAACAACATTTAGGCTTCTCTAACAACACAGCACACGACTCCAACAACGTAAACACTTTAAAAACAGCCATACTACAATAATGAAGTGTACTTCAGCTGCCAGTGTTCAGTTATACAACAGGAAGCTAAACTTACAGGAAGTGTAGCATCAGAGCCAAAGCGCTTGGAAATCTGAGTCTTCCCGTTGATGTAGATGGGCACGGCAGTTTCCAGAGCCTCATCCTGGACCTGCTGGTCGTCCAGGAAACAGGTGACGCGTCTGGGTTTGACCAGAACCTTCAGCTGGTGCCAGCTTCCATCGAAAAGAGCCTGCAAGATATTTCACAATGGGTTTTGATGCATTGAAAGGATGAATAAAGACTAAAGGTGTGCACAAAGGTCTGCTTTTCATTTGACATGAATGTCAGACAATTTTCCAAAACAAGCTGTTCCGCATGAATGAGGGGCTGTGATGGAGGAAAATGGCTCGATTATGCAGGAAACATCACACAAAACCACTTGGTTTTGACATTAAGAGCAAAGAAGACATGGAACAGGTACAAGATGATGATGATTGCTGGAACTCAGAGAACATGAAAACCTTACTGGGGATTTGTATTATTTTAATGTATAAGTGAGCAGCTTTAGTGGGAAAAGCGTCACGGGACTTTGAACAGAAAATTGCAGCTAGTGTAAAAATATAGTCAGGGTTTAAAAAAGGAAACGTTATAAAGCAGCTTATTTCTACTTTATTCTTCCACCTAAACGGGTGTGTGGTGCAACTTCTGTTTAAAGTCACCATGAAATCAAAATGGACAATTCTAGTTTTTTTAATATTGCTAATTCTAGTTTTTTTTTAATATTACTAATATTGCAGTGTTTATTCTAAATGATTTATCATTATTGTGTTAATAATCTTTAATCAGAATAACTTCATCTCTTCTCTGATGATGAGGGCGGGGCAACCTGTCACTCACATGAGATCCACCAATAGCAAACCACAACCATCCAATCAATTCTCCACAGACAGAATCAAGCCCCGCCCTACATTTGTTCTTGTTTGAGAAGCGCTTCGCTCGATATACGGCACTATAGAGAATGTTCATTGAATTCTACGGTAACGTATTGTCAGTTTTAGTGTAATGTTAGCCTGATGGTAGTTTAGTGTTGATTTGATGCTTATCTGTTATTTTGAGAGTGTTAAAGTGTTCATGTAATGTTTCTTTTAATGAAATTCTAAACCATTAAATCCTTCCAGAAAGAAAACTCTTGTTATTTTTGCCTAAAATCAAAAATCATGTGACACTTTATATCTCGCAATTGAGCTTTTACTTCATATATTTGCTTTGTAACGTGAATTGTGACAGGAAGACCCTTCAAAGGCAGGATCATAATTCATCTTCAGCTGGAATGTGCTGGAATATCATGAAAGGACACCGGCGGTGTTATTCCTGATCACAAACACTTATTACATGAATTATCATGTGTACATTTGGAAAGAAAAGACAAGCGCAGCTTCCATTTCATGATGATTTTAAGAAAGCAACATTAATGGAAAACAGTGCATGCAATGTTCAAAATCAAAATCAAGCCCCGCCCTACATTTGTTCTTGTTTGAGAAGCATTTCATAATTCATAAACTTTCTTATGCAGCTACACAAAAACAGCATTAACAGAATAATATGAGAATGTTGCTGGTAGATTTTACTAACCTCCATGCCTTGAGCATCAAAAGTAGCTCTCTGTTCCTCATTAAACATGTCTGTGGTGGTGAAGATGACAGATTTGTCCAGTCCGCTCAGAGTGACAGCGGCCTGAATCTGTCCGTCTTTAGACAGAACCCTCCACAGGTCAAACTTCTCCCGGCTGGACGGCCCTTTCAGCCTCAGAGTCGACACAAACACATAGGAGGGAGGGAGGCCTTCTGGGAAAATTTCCCTTTAAAACAATTTTAAAGACTTCTATTAGTCAGATGAATATGCAATAAAAACCATCATCTAAAAAATAGCTCATTTTCAGGAGCTCCAAAAAGTGATGAAAAAAAGTTTCAGAATCATCAATTGTTACATATTATACAACAGTTCTTGAATCTGATTGGCTGAGAGCCGTGTGTTATTCCCCCAGTATCAGCACTGGAACCGTTTCACCGTTTGTATCGCTCCGCTTGCGGCGACTGTCATGGCGGTCGAGCAAACACACAAATACAAATACTATTGTTGTGTGTGTCGGAATGTAGTTTTAAGAGTTTTTAGGTGAGAATGTAGTTCTTTAGACTCAAATATGTGCCTCATATATAAACACAGTGCCTGTTTTACGGTTTGTTCAGACTCTTTGTCAGATGTGAGCTCCAGCCGTCAGCGGCCGTTCAGCGCTCATGTACCCGCAGAGAACAGCTTCATCTCGGACAGGCCTGAGGGAATCTGAGCTGCTCTTACTGGATGTAGAGAGTGGATAAACATGAGATATCATTCATCTGGGGAATATCAAACGGGCAGTCTTTGGGTTATTAATCTATTACATGTTCCAGAGCAACTGATTTGGGTTCAGGGGAAAATGAAGTTTCATATGTTTAGGCTGTATTTAACTTGAATCCTGTACTAGAGCGCCGCTTTTGTACGTTTGACTGAATTGTTTGGATGTGTTTATTTCCTGTTGTCTTTTATAACGGCTATTGTTGTTCATTTACATATTGTTTTATATAAATAATATGCCGTATTTGGTGTTGAGAAAGGGTCCGTTAGTGATTGTGAAATGGACTTCAGTGACAGTTTCATTATTACACCATTAGATGCGGCAGAGACTGTCTTTATGAGTGACTGGTTGTAAACAAGGAAGTTGTTTTAGTGCTGTCCATCTTTTAAAAGGACAAAGACAAAGATATGGCTTTCCTCAGCGGACATTCAAACTGATTTTTATAATGGATATAATATTGTGGACATCGAGCTGAAGAATGAATGCTGTATCAGATGCAGGTAATACACTCGTTTAGTCGATCCCTCTCTCATAATAATACTCATAACACAATAATCTTCACTGAAGCGACTCAGTGTTCCTCCGTTCCTCGCTCTAAAGTGATGTTTCTGAATCAGTGACGGAGGCTTGGGCTCGACTGTCAACTTGAGATGTGAATCCGGCGGAAGGAAGTAGTTCTGCTCAAAAGAGGGTTTTTAAGACACCGTTGTTGTTTCTGATTTATTTACACACTTGTGCCGTCGAACTGTTGTACGCAATATCACACAAGTAGCCGTGCTGATATACATCCATACTGCACTGCTACACGTGTGATATTGCTCATTTAAACATGTTTAAATCATTGTGATCAGTGTTACAAGTAACGTGCATCATGTAATCAGAATACTTTTTTGATGTAACAAGTAACACATTGTTTTAATACACCACTGTACTATTGTCGATTTATTTTGTATTTTCCTTGTATTTCTACCTTGTAAAGCGCTTTGAGAAGCTCCTCTAAAGGCACTATAGAAAAATAAAGTTCTTATTATGGGTTCAAGAGCATAGCGCTGAAACTCTATTGTAATTGTTAGAATTTCCAAGGATCAGCATTCTCACCTGAAAACCGTAAGTCGTAGCGACTTGAAACTTTGAGGGATGGTAGTACTCACACCGCCTACAACAACACCAAGGCGTGCCCCGATCGGCCTGATGGTGGCGCTACAGCGACCAAAAGTATGAAATCGCTCATAACCACTACACTGTTTGTTGCAGACCAAACAAGTGCAGCAAGTTTCTCTGGTTTCTGATTGTCAATAATTATCAAAAAAAGTTGAAATTTCGATTCACGTCTGCGGCAAGACGGCAAAAGGTTTGAAGTGGGCGTGGCCACTTTTACTGAAACGGCTATCCCTCTTGAACGGAATGAGATAATTTCACCAAACTTGGTACACTTATGTAAGAGGTCATTCTGTGGTCGCATGAAAAAGTACGTGGCGATTGGCCACTTGGTGGCACTATAAAATGAAAAAATATGAAAATGTCTATAGCTACGCAACAGTCAGTCCGATTGACTTGAAAACTGGCATGTGGTGTCTTTGTCCAAGGGGCCGCTATTGTCTACGAGGACATTCGCATATCTCAAAAAACACGGCCGCCATCGGCCAATGAAGTTCGAGCGGCTGTCAGACAAGGTTAACGAAGGCCAATAGGAATGAAACTCATGTTTTTCATGTGCGTAAAGAATTGTATATCACACGATTTTTCGCACACGCCCACGACATTCATACCATATGGTAGAACTCCTCATTCTGAGCAACTTTGCCTCTAGGGCCACCACTGTCAATCAAACCGTTCGTTAAATATTGGGGATTATTCCAAAAACCTACTTTCGCAAACTAGTCCAAGGTTTTTGGCTCAAACTTGATAAAACATATATTTCCTATGGCAAATTGCCTGTATTGGCTGTAAATGGTCTTTTCCATCTATGATCTAGATGGTTACAGGCTTACTAAATAAAACATAATAAATAAATAAAGCATACACATGTGCTTAAAGGCCTTAGAGCGCTTGAACCCCGCTATTTGTTGTTTGCAGCTATATTTATTATTATTATTATTATTATTATTATTATAAATGTAATATTTGAGCTACTTTTTAAAAAAAAAAAAAGTGCATGTTACTTTTCAGTTTTCAGTTCAATTTTATAAACTACAGAATTAAAACTGTTCTCCATAACGTAGGCACTTAGACATGAGCAGAATATAATAATAATCTAAATGTGTTTTTAAAATAAAATGACGGTGTGTGTAATACAGTCAACACTTGCAAAAAGAACTTCTTAGTTAAAAAACACATGCAAGGCCTGGAAGAGAGCGAGAAAAAGCAACATGTAACATTACTTTCTATCAAAAGTAACTAAGTAACGTAATTAAGTAATTAACTAAGTAACTAAGTAACGAGTAATGCGATACTGTAATGCATTACTTTAACTTTCCCCATACCGATTGTGATGATGAAAATTATCATTGGGTTTAAACCTTGTGTTTTCAGTGATGTCGGTGCTCTTGTCTATCAGATACGCTGCCTCTGACTGTAACGAGCCCTGGATCTTCTGAGCTTTCTGATGGATCTTCATGCCCAACATCAGCTCAAAGCCTTTCTCATCACGGGACGCCACAGGAATACGCGTGGGACAGACAGATTCTGTAGAGACACATCATTTCAAACATATTACCACACACAGATTGGAGGATTGCATCAAAAGCTTTCAAACCAGCAAATGCATTTTATTTTAATCCTGTCTCACTTTTCATTCAATCAATATATGATTACACTAAATATGATAATCATGTCCAATCCAGCTGATTCCCAGGAATAGTTGAAAGCATATTTCAAAGAAAAACCCAGCGAACAAAAATATGTTCCAAGAATGCTTTTTCTTTTTAAATCTTTTAAAAATGTTTGTTCTTGGTTATGCAAATGTTAAGGGAATGTTCCATTCTGCAAACATGGGAACGTTACTTTTGAATGTTCTCTGAATGTTCCAAATCTGAATTTTTCTGTAGAATGCAAAATAAGATATTTTGAAAAATATCCACCTGCTCTTTTCCATTCAATTAAAGCCTAAAGTAACTAGATAAAAAAAAAAGCACCACAAAACTAGTCAATGTGACTCATGTGCTATATTTCTATATTCTAAATCCATACAATGACTTGTTCACTGAAAAAAAAAACTTCCCTTTTTTAGCTTTCAAATCTCATGCCTGTGGATAGTGGCAGATTTGACAATTGATCAAAATTGAACACTGCTAGTTCTCATATCCCAGCAAGCAATAGCCGTCATTTCACCGTCTCGGTTAACTATAGACTCGATATAGTCCAGCTATGAGTAACCCACTTCTAGCCAATATAACCTTGAATTTGATTACGTCGTTTTTGCCCAAATAACTTGTGAGATGTATGATATTCTATCATGTAAGAAAAGTCAACAGTGATTAAAAGGTGTTTGGTTTCATTTCTTTGACATGTTCATGTTCTAGATGACTGGTCTATTCTTGGGCTATGGTTAGACGTCTATTAAATTTTCACAGCCCAAATTTTGCCTTGATTTAGCCTAGACGTCAGGACTGAGTTTGGACGGCTGTTAGACGTCTTTTAAACGCAAAACTGCTTGCTGGGATGTCTCGTAACCAAACACAATGGGCCCTATCATACACCCGGCGCAATGTGTTTTTTGCTAGTTTCAGCCCGACGCAGTTCTCATGTTCACGTCCAGCGCCGCGTTGTTTAAATATCAAATGCACTGGCGCATCTGTTCGCCCCTGGGCGTCTGGTCTAAACCAGGTGTGTGTTCAGGAGCATTGTTGGAGCGTTGCTATTGAGAGGAACTGAAAACGACTGCGCCATTGACCAACACACACCTGCTCTAAAGTCAATAGTGCAGTATTTGTGTGTTATTTAAAGGGTGTGTTAGTAATATGAGCCTATAGGTGGTGCACAACACGCGTACACTCTGATTATTACACACACAGGGACGCGCAGAAGCACACACACACACATTTTTAAATATTAAAAATAAAAGGATTCCTCTCTAGAGAAGCGTTCAGTCTTTCCTCCATGTAAATAGTGAATCCGCTCATGGTGCGAGCGCAACTGGCTTTTAAAGGGAATGGGAGATGAGAGAATATTAGTATTAGTATTATAAGTATTTTGAGAGCATTTCGACTCTCTGATTGGTGGAATTTTCTGTACAGCATCATGGGTAAAATTCCGTTGTTCAACGCAAAAACTTCAAAATTTAAAACTAAGTTGAAATAACGCGGGTTTCAGCAGACACAAATCTCATCGATTAACAACCTCGTAACTCACAGTCGGTCTGTCTTTAAAGGTTTATAAGTTATTGTTAAAAATCTATTTGCCTATGGAGAAAATGAATGGAGTTTGAATTCCTTCTTCTGAACCCGACTGTTGTGCTCTATAGTATCATTATTCAGCTCGAGCCAGTGTTGATTCAATTCAGTTCAATAAGAGTATCAATGTTGCAAAATGAATCAATTATGAAACAAATTTGATTCAGCAATAAGCAGCTCTACAAGTGTTATTATCTCATCTAAAGGTTTCAGTGCAGTCAAATCAGTGATATTACTGAATATTATGGGCCCTATTTTAACAATCTGAGCTCATGGTCTGAAGCTCACGGTGCAGGTGCTCTTAGGGCGTGTCTGAATCCACTTTTGCTAGTTTAACAACGGGACAAACGGTCGGCGCGCCCGGCTCATGGTCCAAAAGGGTTGTGCCTCGTCTCTTAATGAGTCATGGGTGTGTTTTGGGCGTAACGTGCAATAAACCAATCAGAGTCTCATCTCCCTTTCCCTTGAAAAGCCAGTTGCGCTCGCGCCATGAGCGGGTTCACTATTTACATGAGGAGAGACTGAACGCTTCTCCAGAGAGGAATCCTTTTATTTTTAATATTTAAAGATGTGTGTGTGTGTGTGTGTGTGTGTGTGCTTCTGCGCGTCCCTGTGTGTGTAATAATCAGAGTGTATGCGTGTTGTGCACCGCTTATAGGCTCATATTACTAACACACCCTTTAAAAAACACAAAAAATACTGCGCTATTGACTTTAGAGCAGGTGTGTGTTGGTCAATGGCGCAGTCGTTTTCAGTTCCTCACAATAGCAACGCTCCAACAATGCTCCTGAACACACCTGGTTTAGACCAGACGCCCATGGGTGAACAGATGCGCCAGTGCATTTGATATTTAAACAACGTGGAGCTGGACGCGAACATGAGAACTGCATCGGGCTGAAACTAGCAGAACACACTTGCCTTACAGCCTGTTAACCATAGCAGGGCACTTAACATGCTTTATTTATTGCCTTTTTCCCCTATGACATATTTTAGTAATCATCATTATTATTTTTCTGTTTTTTCTGTATTCCAAAGCATTCATGAATTACAACCGTTCAAGTTCAGATCTATGCTAAATAAGGGGTGACAGGTAACAGGTTAAACCCAACTAAGCGAGCCAAAGGCAACAGGGGCAAAGAAACCCAAACTCCACCAGGTGACTGAAGACATGGACAGTAAATGTTTGTAATTACTCTTGGTTGGAAAACACAGACTCCTGCCACTATTAACAACTACTCTATCAACCAGAGCTGCCAGCTGCACTGTGGTTGGCACACGCCACATCTGCTTCGTGTTCCCAGTTCCTCCCTACCATGGCATCATGCCGCTGGTTTGGCCCACGCGCTTTGTGGCTTTCCTTGTCACTGGGCATGAATGGACTGCGGTATTTCAGGAAGAGGACTGGTACTGCCAAGACTAGTTTTAATGTTTATGGGATTGCTCACACGCATGTGACTCTTACCCTCACACAGCTTCTGCTCCATCGCGTCACGGATGCGGTCGATGTTGGTGTAGTCCTCCGCGTAAAGCACATAATCCCCCTCTGGCTTGTTGGCGATGGTCACTAGCTCTGAAGTGGTGATCTCCGTACCGACGCCCACCGCAAACACTTTTATCCCCTGCGCTCGTGCCTCAACACTGGCGTCCATAACGTCATCCTGCGACTTCCCATCGGTCACCACCACTGCAATACGGTTCTTCACATCGCTTCGCTGCGAGGATGCAAAGACGTGGTCTACGGCAAACTTGATGGCGCGGCCCGTCTGTGTGTTTCCACCCAGATAGCTGATCTCCTCAATGGCTTTAATGAGATCTTGAGTGGTCGTGTGGAGACCAAGAGGGATCTCCAGCCTCGGCGTGTCACTGTACTGAACTACGCCAACCTGTGAGTAGTGTGAACTCACGTCGAAGCCACTGGTGACATTGACCAACCAGCGCTTGGCGGTTTCGAAGTCCTCGTCTCCCACACTCCAGGAGCCATCCATGATGTAAACCAGGTCATTAACAGCCGTGCTGCAGCCTGAAGAACGAGGACGAGAACTGAATAACACAAAGAGAGTGACAAACATCCACCTATAGAGAAGTGTTCCAATTCTGTTCCAAATCTAAATAGGAACATCATAATGGAACGCTTGGAATGCACTAGATGGACAGAGACTCCTACAGAACTCAAGCATTACTTCTCATACAAACTGCACAGGAGACTCAACTGTTTATTTAACAATAAAAAAAATATTTTGTCAAGAATAACATAATGAAGTAAAAAAAAAAACGTATTTCAATGGTGATCACTGATATTATACTGTCACCATGAAATCTAAATGGACAATTCTTGTTTTCTATGGAATATTGCAGTGTTTATTGTAAATGATTTATGGGTGCACATCATTATTGTGTTAATAATCTTGAATCAGAATAACTTCATCTCTTCTCTGATGACGAGGGCGAGGCAACCTGTCACTCACATGAGATCCACCAATAGCAAACCACAACCATCCAATCAATTCCCCACGGACAGAATCAAGCCCTGCCCTACATTTGTTCTTGTTTGAGAAGCGTTTCACTCGCATATGCGGCACTATAGGGAAGAAAAGATGAGAGCAACTTCCCTTTCATGATGATTTTAAGAAAGTGACATTAATGGAAAACAGATAATTGACATTGACAGAATCCGGCAATTACTTACTTCATACAGTTACATCTTGGAGTTGGCAAGTTGCAAATACTCTAATAGCATAAAGCATTAATTAGATTTAATTATTTTTAATAATACTTTTTAGTACTTTTATCAATGTTTTATTTGTATACCATTTTGGATTTGGAGTTTTTTTATGCTCATTGCAATGTTGCATTATATTTATTAGGGTTTCAAGGACGAAGTGCTGAAACCCTACTGTAATTGTAAGGATTTTTATTATTTTGTGCAGACCAAACCATAAGGTCTAGAGACTTGAAACTTGGCCAGAGGGTAGTCCTCAATTTGGGGAGAGATTAACACGATATCACCCCCAGTTGGCCAATAGGGGGCGCTACAGTGATCAAAAGTTTGAAATCGCTCATAACTCCTATAACGTTTGTCTTAGACTCAAGTGCCTTATATCATTGGAATCCTTGGCTCAAGATGGACAAAACGTATATCTCCGATTTCATTTCCGCCTGGAAAGATTTTCATTTTGAATTTTGTCCAAAACCTACTTTCGCGAACTAGTCCTAGGTTTTTTCGCCCAATCGAAACCAAACCAGTGCAGAAAGATTCTCTAAAAGTCGACATTTTTATCTACGGTCGCTTTGGGGCCACCAAGATGTTCGAAGTGGACGGAGCCACTTTTACTAACATGGCTATAACTTGAGAACTAAAATTAGAAATTTTCACCATACTCGGTACACATGTGTATAGGCTAAATTTTTGGTGATGTGGAACAAAATTGTGGCTAATGGCCACTTGGTGGCGCTATAACAGGAAAAAAAACATGAAAATGGCTATAAACACCCAACCGTTAGTCCGATTGACTTGAAAATTGGCATGCACTGTCTTTGTCCAAGGTGACATGATTGTCTATGAGGTCACTGGCGTATTTCAAAAAGCATGGCCGCCATTGGCCAATGAAGTTTGAGCACCTATTAGACAAGGTTAACGGAAGCCGATTGGAACGAAACTCGGTGGGCATGTTCAACTCATGGTCTTAGAAGTCTGTAAGAATTTTGAAAGAAATCGGCCACTAGGTGACGCTAACAAGTTTTACACCAATGTAATCACGTGGTGCACACATCCACACAATATTCATATCATTTGATAGATCTCCTCATACTGAACAACTTTGCCTCTAGAGCCACTGCTGTCAATCAAATCGTTCATTATATATTAGCAATTATGTAAAAAACCTACTTTTGCAAACTAGTCCTAGGTTTTTCGCTCAATCTGAATAAAACCAATGTAGTACAATTCTCTGGACTCTCTAGATCAATAATTATCAAAAAAAGTTTAACTTTACCCTTTGGGTAGCTATAACAGGGTCATTTAGAAAATGTGTGTGCACGCAAAAGCCTATAACTCCTAAACGAAAACTGACATATGATTCTAAACAAGCACGCAAACATTTATGGAGATTAGGCAATAGGTGGCACTATAACTGTTAAAAAGCTTTAAAAACCATATATTTACTATGGTAAATTGCCTGTATTAGCTGTAAATGGTCTTTTCCATCTATGATCTAAGTGGTTACATGCTTGCTAAATAAAACAATATCTTTTTACGCATGTGCTTAAAGGCCTTAAAACGCTTGAACCCTGATAATTGCTGCTCGCAGCTATATTTGTTATTATATTTATTATTAATAGATGTAATAATAATGTAATAATAAAAAATTACATGCATGGATAAATAATTTATAATAAACACTGCAATACTCAACTAAATATGTCGATTTTGATTTCATGATGACTTTAATGACACTTCTGAATACATTGCTTAAAATGGATCAGAAACGAATACCCGCTCGGATATCATCGTCCTCTCCTGCTCGCGAGTACACCAGGAAGAGCAGTGCTGGGAAAGACCTCCAAATCCACGACATTCCCAACTGACACTCCGGTGCTTTGGGTATAAAGTGTCAATCTTCAGAGCCCTGTTAAACAAAGAACATTAAAACATGTCTGTTTTGGATGCAAGGCAATCTATAATTATTCTAAATGGCTAAGAATCAGTTTGCCTACATAATTACTTAATATGTAAAAGATGGCTGTTTGATTTGATTATACCTCTAAGGTTATACACTTACTTAAGCTAATCAGATCAGTGCACGCACTTGTCCACAGGGGTGTGAGACTCAGAAACAATCACTGCTGAGATTACACATCTACTATAGAATGATGGAAAGGCCCATTGCATTGTATAATGCAGTAGATGAAGGTGCAGTGCAGTTTTATTATCAACAGTGATGATGCAAAAGCAAATTATGAACATATGAACATATGAACATGAACTGTGAGCTAGACAATAAACAAGACCTGGAACTTCAATAAACAACCCAGAAACATGGAAAACATGAGGCTTAACCTTCTGGTGCTCTTCGGTCATTTTTTACCAAAAAATTGTCTGTTTTTTTTTTTTTTTTGAATTTTTTACTTCATCGGAATGGTACGAAACTTGGTAAAGGGTTTGGCACTTGCTGTGTGAACACAAAAAAAAAATCATAGACATGAATGGAAAAGGTCACACTTGTGCTCCTCGCGGTCAAAAATGAGTGCATTAGAAATTAATGGGAGACGAATTTCACCTAGTGGAAGCGTTTGGTACTGCAGCCAAAACAAACTCTTATTGAAAGTTCATTTTTTGAGATATCAACCTCAAATTTGGAGAAAAATTTATTTAGATTAATGGCTTTGATTTTCTATCAGTTTTAGAGTAAAACATGCTTTTGAAAATATATATTTCATATAAAAATTAAAAATAGTATTTTTGTGCATTTTTCATAACAATAAACATAAAATTCTGTAGCTTTTTTTACGTTCACTTTTTAAAACTTTTTTCACTTCAGCAATAATCTGCCAAGTGTAGTCTTTGAAAAGAGACCAAACTTCAATCTGTTTAAGCAGTTACTGACCACAGTTTAAGTTGGAAATTTTAATTCTCAGGTCCATGCTCAAAAAGTGAATAAATGGATTATAACTACAGCATAAATATAATTTAGTACCATAAAATCCCCTAAAAATACAAAATATTAATTAAAAAAAACATTATCGAACTAAATATAGTACATTCATTTCATTGAAATATTTTTTTCCCCGGTCATTTTTGACCGACACGTGAAGAGCACCAGAGGGTTAAATACAAAAACAACCAATGAGAAAACAGAACTGATAAACAATATACAGGACAATGAACGTGAACCAATGAAAGAACAGGATAAGACAGTGAACCAGTGAACCACCCTGTACATGCTACCCTTGGGAGAGATCATTAGGAAGCATGGCGTTAGTTTTCACTGTTATGCTGTTGATACTCAGCTCTATTTCTTTGCGCCCGACAAAACTTGCCAATTCACAAGATTAACGGAATGCATAGCTGATATAAAAAATTGGATGACTAGTAATTTCCTACTTCTTAATTCTTGAAAAAACAGAGATTTTAATTATTGGACCAAAAACCTCTGCTCTGTCAAGTCCTCGTCGTCAGTTAGGAACCTGGGTGTGCTCTTTGATACCAATCTCTCATTTGAAAGCCACGTTTCTAGCATCTGTAAAACCGCATTCTTCCATCTTAAAAATATATCTAAATTATGACATATGCTCTCAATGCAAAATGCTGAACAGTTAGTTCATGCGTTCATGACCTCAAGGCTAGATTATTGTAATGCTCTACTGGGTGGTTGCCCTGCTCGCTTAATAAACAAACTCCAGCTGGTCCAAAACACAGCAGCTTGAGTTCTGTCAACACTGCTCCCTATTAAACATCGTATAAATGTTAAAATCTTGCTAATTACTTACAAAGCACTAAATGGTTTAGCTCCCCAGTACTTGAGCGAGCTCTTAACGCATTATACTCCATCACGTCTATTGCGGTCTCAAAATTCTGGCCAGTTGATAATGCCTAGAATATCAAAATCAACTGCAGGCGGTCGATCCTTTTCCTATTTCGCACCTAAACTCTGGAACAGTCTTCCTAGCATTGTTCGGGAAGCAGACACACTCTGTCAGTTTAAATCTAGACTAAAAACACATCTCTTTACTATGGCATACACATAGAACATTATCAATTTATATTATTCAAATCAGTTAAATGATTGTTTAGGCTGCATTAACTAGGTCAGCCGGAACCGGGAACACTTCCCATAACACCTGATGTACTCGTTACATCATAAGAAGAATGGCATCTACGCTAATGTTAGTCTCTCTGTTTATCCCGAGGTTTACTGCAGTCAGCAGGAAAAAGTGCTATATAAATAAAGGTGACTTGACTTGACAGTGAAAACAAGACATGAGAAACAAGTGGTGAAAAATCACAAGACTATTGATGGGC